>CM065595.1:50768206-51219260 GCA_033119425.1 Bufotes viridis
GGGTCAAAGTAACTCAATGGTGGCTTCTCCTGTGGTGGCTGATATGATGCCAGAATATGTGCTGTGGTGCCTCTCTCCTCTTCCTGGGTGCGGGGTCAAAGTAACTCAATGGTGGCTTCTCCTGTGGTGGCTGATATGATGCCAGAATATGTGCTGTGGGGCCTCTCTCCTCTTCCTGGGTGCAGGGGTCAAAGTAACTCAATGGTGGCTTCTCCTGTGGTGGCTGAGTATGATGCCAGAATATGTGCTGTGGGGCCTCTCTCCTCTTCCTGGGTGCAGGGGTCAAAGTAACTCAATGGTGGCTTCTCCTGTGGTGGCTAGATATGATGCCAGAATATGTGCTGTGGTGCCTCTCTCCTCTTCCTGGGTGCAGGGGTCAAAGTAACTAAATGGTGGCTTCTCCTGTGGTGGCTGATATGATGCCTGATTCTCTGCTGTGAAACCTCTCCTCCATCTGGGTGTAGGGGTCAAAGTCTTTCAAAGTCGCCTTCTCCTGTGCTGATTGATATAAAGCTGATGGTTGTGCCATCTGACATGGCTGCCAGGGTCTGATTCAATGGGGGCCTACTCCTGTGGTGGGTGATCTAAATGCCTGATTCTCTGCTGTGAAACTCTCTCCTCCGTCTGGGTGTAGGGGTCAAAGTCTTTCAAAGTCGCCTTCTCCTGTGCTGATTGATATGAAGCTGATGGTTGTGCCATCTGACATGGTTGCCGGGGTCCCATTAAATTGGGGCCTACTCCTGTGGTGGGTGATCTAAATGCCTGATTCTCTGCTTTGAAACCTCTCTCCTCCGTCCGGGTGTAGGGGTCAAAGTCTGTCAAAGTCGCCTTCTCCTGTGCTGATTGATATAAAGCTTATGCTTGTGCCATCTGACATGGTTGCCGGGGTCTGATTCAATGGTGGCCTACTCCTGTGGTGGGTGATCTAAATGCCTGATTCTCTGCTGTGTAACCTCTCTCCTCCGTCTGGGTGTAGGGGTCAAAGTAACTAAATGGTGGCCTACTCCTGTGGTGGGTGATATGATGCCTGGTTCTCTGCTGTGGGACCTCTCCTTTGTCTGGGTGCTGTGGTCAAAATAATAGTAAGTGACCTTCTCAATTGGTGGGTGACTTGAAGCCTGATTCTGTGCTATGGGACCTCACTCCAATTAATATTGTTTAATTTTTATTTATTTTATGTTAACTCATCATTTCCCTATCTACATTTGTTTGCAGGGGATTTAACTACATTTTGCTGCCTTTTGCAGCCCTCTAGCCCTTTCCGGGTGTGTTTTACAGCCTTTTTAGTGCCCAAAAGTTCGGGTCCCCATTGACTTCTATGGGGTTCGGGTTCGGGATGAAGTTCGGGTCGAGTTCGGATCCCGAACATTTTTCGAAAGTTCGGCCGAACTCGTCGAACCCGAACATCCAGGTGTTCGCTCAACTCTATTCAGGACCATGGCACCTGCAAAGAGGAGAGTGGTCCCATAACAGCAACACAGGCCTCAGGTCAACCTGCAATGGAACAGGCCATTATCATTTATGTAGGCCCCTGACACCCAGACAATGGGGAGGTCATTTGACAGCATAAAGATGATAATGTCACCCACCAAAGCAACAGGTGATTGATTGAAATGTAGGCCCCTGGCACCCAGACAGAGGAGAGAGGTCCCATAGCAGAAAATCAGGCTTGATGTCACCCGCCACACATCATGGGGATTGGCGCATGCGTAAATGCCTGTAGTATCAAAATATAAAAGTATTAATCCCATGGTATCAATGAAAAGTACACATCGCCCCGCAAAAAATGAGCCTTCATACAGCTTCACACACATAACTACAAAAAAGTTATAGGGGTCAGAATATGACCGCAAAAAAAAAAAAAGATTTTTCAAGTTTATTTTTTTTCAGCACCAAAACACAAGGAAAAATATACACATGTGGTATCGTCGGATTCATAGTGACCTGGAGAATGAAGTCAGTTGTACTGCATAATAAACGCCGTAAAAAAAACAACTCTGTAAAACTGAGGTAAAATTGCGTTTTTTTTCCCAACGACACCACCTTTAGAACTTTTTTCCCACTTCCTACTACATTCTATGCAATATTAAATGGTTGCGTTGGAAAGTAGAACTCGCAAAAGATAAGCCCTCATACGACTATGTGAATGGAAAAATAAAAAAGTTATGGCTCTGGGAAGGCAGGGAGCGAAAAAATGAAAATTCAAAGTAAAAAAAAAAAACTGTGGGGTGCAAAGGGTTAATAAACAGGGTTGATATTATGTAGAAAAGGTTACTAATTTTGTTGATAGGTTTATGTAATTTGCTGTGAAACTAAATATAGATGATTTGCATTGTTATTGTTTTATTGATAGCTATATGTTGTTGTTTAAAACATATTCCCAGTCTTTATATAAGCCTTTTAGACCAAGATGATTCCAAATTATCAAGGGTGGATTAAGCACCACATCAGCCCCCCTAGCTTAAACACCCTTAATGACCAGGTCACTTTTTACAATTCTGCACTACACTACTTTCACCGTTTATTGCTCCGTCATGCAACTTACCACCCAAATGAATTTTACCTCCTTTTCTTCTCACTAATAGAGCTTTCATTTGGTGGTATTTCATTGTTGCTGACCTTTTTTACTTTTTTTTATATTAATCCAAAATGACCGAAATTTTTGCAAAAAAATTACATTTTTCAATTTCTGTTGTAATTTTTTAAAAAAAAAAAACTACATTTCTATATAAATTTTTCTCTAAATTTATTGTTTTACATGTCTTTGAAAAAAAAAATGCAATATGTGTATATTTATTGGTTTGGGTAAAAGTTATAGCGTTTACAAACTATGGTGCAAAAAAGTGAATTTCCGCATTTTGAAGCAGCTCTGACTTTCTGAGCACCTGTCATGTTTCTTCAGGTGCTAGAATGTCAGGATAGTATAAATACCCCCCAAATAACACCATTTTAGAAAGAAGACACCCCAAAGTATTCGTGGAGGGGCATGGTGAGTTCATGTATCATTTCATTTTTTTTCACAAGTTAGCAGAAAATGACACTTTCTGAGGAAAAAAATAATAATAAAGTTTCCATTTCTGCTAACTTCTGGCAAAAAAAACATAATCTCCCACAGACTCACTATGCCCCTCAGTGAATACATTGGGGTGTCTACTTTCCGAAATGGGGTCATTTGTGGGGTGTGTTTACTGTTCTGCCATTTTCGGCGGGGCTAAATTGTGAGCAGCCCTGTAAAGCCTAAAGGTACTCGTTGGACTTTACACCCCTTTACGCACCTAGGCTGCAAAAAAGTGTCACTCATGTGGTATCGCCGTACTCAGGAGAAGTAGGGCAATGTGTTTTGGGGTGTATTTTTACATATACCCATGTTGGGTGAGAGAAATATCTCTGTAAATTGACATCTTTGTATAAAAAAATTTAAAAAGTTGTCGTTTACAGAGATATTTCTCACACAAAGTATGGGTATATATAAAATTACACCCCAAAACACATTGCCCTACTTCTCCTGAGTACGGCGATACCACATGTGTGACACTTTTTTGCAGCCAAGATGCGCAAAGGGGCCCAAATTCCAATGAGTACCTTTAGGATTTCACAGGGCATTTTTACGCATTTGGATTCTCATGCTTTAGGGCCCCTAACATGTCAGGGCAGTATAAATAACCCACATGTGACCCCATTTTGGAATGAAGACACCCCAAGGTATTCCGTGAGGGGCATGGCGAGTTCATAGGAAAAAAAAAATTTTGGCACAAGTTAGCGGAAATTGATATATATATATTTTTTTTACAAAGTCTCATATTCCACTAACTTGTGACAAAAAATAAAATTTTACATGAACTCACCATACCCCTCACCTTGGGGTGTCTTCTTTCTAAAATGGGGTCACATATTTATACTGCCCTGGCATTTGAGGGTCTCCGCAATCATTACACGTATGGCCAGCATTAGGAGTTTCTGCTATTCTCCTTATATTGAGCATACGGGTAATGAGATTTTTTTTTTTCCGTTCAGCCTCTGGGCTGAAAAAAAAATAAAAATGAACGGCACAGATTTCTTCATTCGCATCAATCAATGTGGATGAAAAAATCTCTGCCAAAAAATGTGCAAAAAAAAAAGTAGTAAGGCCCCATTCACACGTCCTCAAAAATGTCCGCATCTATTCCGCAATTCTGCGGAATAGATGCGGACCCATTCAGTGTGAATGGGGCCGGCGGTGATGCGGAGAGCACACTATGTGCTCGCCGCATCAGCATTTGCGGAGCTGCGGCCGCAAACTTCCCGAGTTTCGGCCCCCAAACATCCGGCCGCAGCTCCGCAAAAGATAGAGCATGTCCTATTCTTGTCCGTAATTGCGGACAAGAAAAGGCATTTTCTATATAGTTCTGGCAATGTGCAGATCTGCAAAATGGGGAAAGCACATTGCCGGTGTCCGTGTTTTGTGGATCCGCGGATCCATGGATCCGCAAAACACATACGGACATCTGAATGAGCCTTACAGAGGGGTGATTAGTGACAGGGGGTGATTAGGGGGGTGACATGGGGTGATCAGGGGTTAATCACGGGTTAATCACGGGTTAATCAGTGACGGGGGGGTTGGATGGGGGGGTCTGTGTGGTGTTTGCTGCACTTACACATGTTTCCTTTGGTGGTCCAAGCAAATGGGACCACCAGAGGAGCGAGCAGAAGGCATATCAGACGCTGTTAACAAAACAGCGTCTGATATGCGGTTCTTTTTAACTTCTACAGCCTGCCAGCGCATAATCAGCGCTGGCAGGCTGTAGTTAAAGTTCTCCCCGACGCGATCCTGTGAGCGCGCGCTTACACAGGAAATCTCGCGTCTCGCGAGATGACGCGCGGATGCGTCCAGGAGGAATGAACCTGCCGCCACCTGGACGCATCCGCGCGTTAGGCGGTCCAGAGCAGGTTAAAGCGGATTCCGCTTTGTATCTGTTCGTGTCGTGTCTCTGTTCATATCTGTTCATTTTGTTCTGTTAGAATCCTTGTGGCCTGTGAATGAACTGAAGATTAGTTTACAATTGTTTGTGGAAGAGAGTTACTGTATACTTCATGTGACTATATTTGCTGGGAACTGGCTACTCCAGGGTCTGGAAAGATAACAGATGAACTAAAGGTACAAATAGACCCCTTTTAATACTCATGTTTTACTAGGGAATGGGGCTTTTTGTTTAAATGGTATAAAGCTGTAACCCTTCAGGAAAGAAATCCAAAGCTCATCCTATAGGGGGTCGCCTTGTGTAGGGACTTAATCAGTGTTTTTCCGGATCGTAACTCTGACTGCTTTCATTAAATGGGCTTCCCAGCTGATGTGTCACTGTCACATGATGTTAACTCACTCGGTGATGTAAGTACCTTCATTCTGGATGTAGTTAGGACTCCAGGTAAAGTGTTGATGTAATTGTGTATTATGTTTTTTATCCTTTGTATATAGATAAGTGCAAAATGAGGACCTTATATCATTATTTATATATACTACTTATTATATTTAATAAAATCATTATTATAAACCTTCCTTTGAAGTGTAGCTCTAGTTTCAGTTAAGAGTCTCTCTTTAGAGGGTATCTGAGCCTCAAGTCTTTCTCTTATCAGCAGTTACCCAAGCAGTTATGTCTATATTTATGACATTTCAGTACCAAGTAGAACTCGCCTAACAATTTAAAGGGCGTGGTATGTCTTAGATGGCACCAGCTGGACACAACATACAGTATCTGTGGAAAACTTGCAATTTTACTTTTGCACGGTCCCCTGCTCATTTATTCCTGCAAAACACCTGTGGTGTCAAAATGCTGTTTACCCCTTGATAAATAACATGAGGGGTGTAGTTTTCAAAATGGAGTCACTTATTAGGGGTTTCCACTGTACAGATACCTGAGGGTCTCTGCAAATATGATATAACTCCAAAAACCATTTCAGCAAAATCAGTGCTCCAAAAGCCAAATGGAGCTCCTTCCCTTCTGAGCCCTGCCTTGCCCTACAGCAGCTAATGCCCACATTTATGGCATTACCCAGTAGAACACACCTATCAATTTAAGTAGTGTTGTGTGAGTCTCAGATGGCACCAGCTGAGTATACCATATTGGGCACTGAAACGCCATACTTGTGGAAAACCTGTAAATTTCACTTTGCACGGTCCACAAAATACCTCTGGTGTCAAAATGCTCACGACAACCTTTGAAACCTTGAGTATCCAAAATGGATATCAATTATCAGGGATTCTATCTATTATTACACTCCAAAGTCTCTACGGTTGTCAGCAAAAGCTGCTTAAGTCACCACATTGAGCCTCAAATGTACATGGTGCTCTTTTACTCCTGAGCCCTCTCATATTTTCAAGTAAAAGGATCACATGTAGGGTGTTTCTAAAACCAGAAAACACAGTGTTAGAATAACAACTACCATCACACGCAAACAAGGATTCTGCAGCCCTAAACTGCCCAGACACACTATCTCTACCTACTTGCACAATTACCCTAAGCAGTGACCCACAACTGGGCAACAGTCCCTATATTGTGATATGTGAAGGGCGACACACAAACAGGGACAAAAAGACTCACAAACACAATAAGTAGTGATACAGGAAAATGATCAAAAGCCAAACAGTCAATACATAACAAGTACGCCAGAGGCAATCGAGAAAACCAAAACATGCCAAAGAGTCAGAACCAGGAGATCAAATACGATACCAGAACACCAGAAACTAAACTGTAATCACAAGTCCAACCCAAAAATCAAAGCCAGGAGGGTCTGCAATAACAATGACCAGTAGGGAGAGCCAGAGTACAAAAAATTAACCAACATCTGTACAGTACTCTCCAGATGCTGACCTTTATACTGAGGAAAGCCAGCTCACACCAGTGTGCCTGCACGCTGAGCTGAGCTGCCACCCATGTGCCCTGACAATAGGAGCCCCTGCGCACATCCTTATGGGCCCAGGGCTCCAAGGTCAACGAGGACCGAGATGAACTCCTGGTTCCCCCAGCAACCGGACGGAGGAACCATGGTGGTCTAGGTTCCATATTCTTTGAAATCGCTCAAGCCGAAACATATACATTATTAATTCAACATTTATTTGAAACTGCAAGGAAGTTTTACTTGTGGATTATATTGGCCGCGATGTTCAATTATTTACCAACACAGTAATAACTAATAAATTTATTTCATAATACCACCTGTCCACTCATAAACCTATGAGTGACTTACCCCACATCCCATGTAATATAATTACATGGCACCCCCAGAACATCGCAGGCCAGCCTCAATCATGTTCTGGAAACCTACTATCACAATGCCGCTTCCGATATCAGACAACTTCAATAAATTTTTGGACTAAAGACCATCAATGAAACTCTCAATATCCAAGTGTCTGTGTGACGAAAATCCACAAGAAAAAAGGAATTTTTCCAGATGCTTATTAATCTTTTTTCTTATTTTTTCTAGGAAACAAAGATCCTTATGATTCCAACTTGATCTCCGTATCATTTCAGAGCGCATCAAGTAAGCATATGGAAACATGCAGGTATTTGAGACCAAATTTGTTCAAATCACGTAATGTAGCTGAGAGAGCTAACTCTACCGATATCATTCTCACCTAAATTTTTTTGACATTCTGTTACATTTGAATATTAAGTCCTTTAACTTTAAGTCCATTTTTCAATTCCAGTATATATTAATATTTGCTTCTAAACCTAACTTAGCTGGATATTTTCGCTCTTGAGCTCTGTTCTTAGCTCCCACTACAATAGAGTTCCCGATTATCCTGTAAGAAAAACTATGAAACAATTAAGTTTGGCCTGATATCAATTTTTAATTTATGAGACTGCCACCTGCCCCATTTTTTTATGGTGTTTTCGTGCAAGTTTAGTTGGGCAGCTATAGTTGCAGCTCCTATCCTAAAAGAATGAGAAGAGAATTTGTGGTTGTCAAAACTGAGAAGAGAAAGACATCTCTATAATATGAAATTAAATTGGTACCTGGTTACTGGAGAAGAATCTACATGTACATGGGTAAATAGTGGACTATCCACAGAGGTGGAGGGGATAATGTCAATCGGGCAAATAGAAAGATCGCTATAGGAATATAAAACTACCCATTGCCCTTTTGTTTCGACTTTTTAATAAAAAATTTTAATTGTGATTCAGACAGGATTACGTCAGAGGCTAATAACAGAGAAACTACTGTTTTGTTTTGTGCAGTTATTTCACTGATCCGCAGAGCTGTGAAGAACGATAGGAGGAATATCGTCTTGAACAGCTGCAATTCAAAAGAAGAAATACAGACTGAAGATAGAGTATCAATTAAAGAGGCCACATTTTTTATAGAAAAAGGTCTAGTTTTTGGCTTTGGAGGATCATGCTTCTTTAGACCTTTTAGGGTTTCATTTATGAAGAAATTAGATCTAATAGGTGGAAGGTCGAATAACTTGAGGAAAAAAGAGATACCTGCTAAAAACTTATGGATGGAGCTGATTGATAAATTATTACTAAACAGTTCCATAATAAACATGAGCATGTTAAAAGGGGTGAAACGGAACTTATCTGAATTGGATCTTTCGCAGAAAGACTTCCACATGGTCCAAGACGAAGTGTAGGATGACCAAGTGTTTAGTGTTTTCGGCCAGGGAATTTTTAAGGATATTAAGAATGGTTGTTGGACTATGTTCCACAGAAAATGTGGACATGGGATGTTTATTGTATCTGCATCCAGCAACAGTTCTCTGAAGGTCTGTATGTCCTGTCGAGATAAAGAGTGAGCCATTAAATTGATCTTTCCTTGTACATATTTGGCTTTTATCCAAATATTGTTAGACAAACAGGATAGAACTATTTCACTAAGTAATTTAATAACTGGCTCCGACTTTGAAGACAGACAGTTCAAAGCGAAAACCACACCCTTGTTGTGGGAATCCAGTAAAATCCTTTTGTTCACAAAAAAAGGTTTCCATATTTCAAAAGCTACGAGGACCGGAAAAAGCTCGATAAAGACTGAGTTCTTTGTTAAACTGTTATCAAGCCATTTTCTGAGCGAAAAATCCATTGATCAACTATTCCGAACGATAACATCATAACCAATGGACTCCACGGCATCAGTAGATAATTGTAAAGCATTACATTCGATACAATTTTGCTGCCACACTGTGTGACCATGGAAATTCCTCAGGAATTTCAACCACATCCTAAGATCATCCTTTAAATGTTTGTTCAATCTGATGTGAGAGAATGGAGAGGACATGCCCTTAGTTGCCCTATATAGGCATTTAGAAAACACTCTACCCATGGGAATCACCCTTGAAATAAAGTTTAAGGATCCCAATAGAGATTGTAAATTTTTTGAAAGTACAGTTGCAATGGCAAGACTAGTTTTATTTATTTTTTCAGAGAGGATTCTAAATTGCATGTTCTTCGTGTCAATTTCAATTCCCGCTATTCTATCATCTTGGATCTCTTTGAAAAATTGTTCCTTGACTGCTGAAGGATTAAGATTGACTAATTTTAGATTATCTATGTACTTACAACCAGAGCCATTAAAACTTGGCACAAAAAAATCCTTCAGAGAAACTGTTTTTTAACATATCTGCAATCATTCTGTTTGGATAAGAGTCTAGCCGTTGAATTAACTCTACTAGTTTCACCGGAGTCGGAGCCTTTTCTGTGAGAATCCTTATAGTTAGACAAAATGGAGGCTCTGCTGTTGCAGAATGTACAATCATGGCGGTATTTCCCTTTTTTGGGAACAGATTGATTGTAGGGGCAAAAAAGATGGTGTCTAATCGGCAACATTAGGTTCAGCCAGAGCCCAACATCTTTAGTGCCCCATCGCAGTTGTGGATATACCGCCAATATTTGACGAAACATCTTGTCATAAGTATTTCAAGTCATGCCGCCGAAATTTCGGTATGTTTCCAAGACTGAGTCCATATGGTAAAAAAAGTTTACTACACAATTCCGGATGTTTTTTCCCAAGAACTGCGAAGTAAATGGAGAAGGATTGAATCCAATTAAATATGGACATAGATTTGGACGTTTTATTATCGTCTTCATTTTTTGAATCTTTCCTTTCACCTTTGATTCCTTCTTTTACAGAAGGAAGAAGAGAATACAAATCTATAAACTCTCTTTTCCAAATTCTTTCTTTTATAGCCAATGATAAGTGGAAGCCCAATGGTGAGTTTTGACAAACCATAGCCTCCTTAAAACAAGCCTCGTTGACCAGGGATTGAGCAGGGCTAGTCGGAATTGGAATAGGAAGGGGCGTGATATTGTGTGTATTGACGTTTGCTGCACTGTCAACAATATTGGAGTCAGGTGTTAACCATACACTTGCTAGATTGTCCTGCTTTTCTTTGAACGTTATGAATTGCAAGAAATCGTCAAATAATTAGATTTTGTCAGAAGAGATCTGAGAGATAGAGGGGGTAGAGGTATTTTTTGAATTGTTACAAGAAAGCATTGAAATCTCACCATCTTTTAACGAACCGCTCATGGTTGCGGGAACAGGGTTAGGAGGAGATGTGTGTTTTTTCTTGTATGGGGCCTTCTGGGGTTCCGGAGATCATCTCCTGGACTTGTTTTTTTTAGCTGTAGGCGGCCCAGGGAATAACAAATTCTGTCCTTTCTGTTCCACTTCAAAGGTTCCGATGCGGTATCTTCATCACTGTGCTTGCGTGCGCCCGTGACGGATGAGATATCGATCAGCTCGGTGCTCGCACAGGGGACTGAGCAGCAGTTAGGATCCAACAAAGGCTGATCGTCGTCGGCAGGTGAGACAGGTAAGGAGAGGCATTTCCTAAGCTAGTCTTCGCCCTCGATTGCCTCAGCCTTGTAAATTTGTTCTTTGCAGGGTGCAGCAGGTCTGTATAGTTGCTTTTCAGTGCCGAGAATGTGCTCTTACCATTTTTTTTTCTTCTTTTATGGGTGACTGCCTGCTTCCACCATTAGGCTTCCATCCAATGAAGATGAAGCTCCAGATAACCAACAAGAATTTGCCTTTGACCAGTGAGAATGACACTCAGGTAAGATAACTTTATTGACTATCTGTACAATAAATGTAACTCATGCCACCATGTGTTCCCTTCATTGTATTCAAAATGTTATGGGCACATAGATGGTAGTATCCCCTCCCCTCTTTAGGAGGTGCCCCTGGACCCTGAATAGGAGCAGGTTTATCAGGGTGTGACTCGTGGAACCTTTTAACAAACCGATCAGCATGGACCTCATCAGCTGACACCCATAACCTTATAACCATAGTCTTTCCAGTGGACAAGATATTGTAATTTATTACTGAATTCAGAATTCTTCCAACCTTAAACTCCGCCTTAACTAATCTCATAATGACCAATAAAATCTGGAGCAAATTTTTGGATGGAACCTTAAAGGGGTTGTGGCATTTATCATGTAGAGAAAGTTAATACAAGGCACTTTCTAATGTATTGTGATTATCCATATTGCTTCCTTTGCTGGCTGAATTCATTTTTTCATCACATTATACGCTGCTTATTTCCATGGTTATGGTCACTCTGTAATCCATCAGCAGTGGCCGTGCTTGCACGCTATAGGAAAAAGTGCCAGCCTCTTTGGTGGCCGGGACTATGAGAGCTCAAATAGGCTGGTAGTTTTTTCTGTAGTGTGCAAGCACAACCACTACTGATGGATTGCAGTGTGATCGGAACCATGGAAACGAGCAACGTATAACGTGAATGAAAAATGAATCCAGCCAGCAAAGGATGCAATATGGATAATAGTTCATTAATAAGTGACTTTTATTACCTTTCTCTACATAATACATGCTATTTGCCGAAGTGACACAAACACTTTAGGACAAATATTTCTAGTGCATGTCTACACCTTGTTATCCAGTACAAAATTAATTCCTCAAGACTTCTTTCTGTTGGCGGTTCTCTTTTGAACCACCTGGGAATTTCTCAGGTTCATGTAAACTTGGGCTTAGACTGTGCACAGTTTGTCAGAAATCACTTCTACCTCAGGATCATCAGAATTCGATGACTTACATGAACCCACACAGGGATGGAAAACATAATTACAGAAAAATGGTGAGGTATTAGTAGAACTGTTAGGATAATTATTGATGGCCAGTTCAGTCAATGATAGACCAATCATTTTGATTGTCGGCTATATAGCACCTCAAAAACTGTTAAAGTCTCTGATTCAGCCTTTCAGCCTTTCAGCCTTTCAGCCTTCCTAATGGTGAAGCCGTCCGCTCCCCGCTTTACCATTCCTCTCAGGTGCCAGCTTTCCCCAGAAGCAGCATGATATGGTCACATATTGCTCTGCTGGCTGTGTAGCTGGAGCTGGTAATCAGCCTTGGCTCCTCCTACATAGCAAGCGTGATGTGTTACCACATTGTGCTGCTGGGGAGTGCTGGCATCTGAGCTGTGATCATCGGAGGAACCAGCGAGTATTTACTGTTTGTTTTTTACTTCCTTTGAAGGGGGCACATTTAGGCATACCTACTATGAAGGGTTCACAGCTGGGCAGAACTACTCTGAGGGAGCACATTTGGGCATAACTACTCTGATGGGGTACATTTGGGCATAACTACTTTGAGGGGGCACATTTGGGCATAACTACTCTGATGGAGCACATTTGGGCATAACTACTCTGAGGGAGCACATTTGGGCATAACTACTCTGAGGGAGCACATTTGGGCATATCTACTCTGAGGGGGCACATTTGGGCATAACTACTATGAGGAGGGAACATGTAGGAATAACTACTATGAGTGGGCACATCTGGGCATAACTACTATGAGGAGAGCACACGTGGGAATAGCTACTCTGAGGGGGCACATCTTGGCATTTCTACTGTGAAGGAGGCACAGATATTGGCATAACTACTCTGAGGGGGGCACATCTGGGCATAACTACTATGAGAGGGGCACATGTAGGAATAACTACTCTGAGGGGGTACATCTGGGCATAACTACTATGAGGAGGGCACATGTGGGAATACCAAATCTGATAGGGCACATCTTGTCATATTTACTGTGGAGGGGGAATATTTTGGAAAAACTAGTCTTAGGGGCCCTGTAGAGAGGGCAGGGAGGGTTCAAAGTGACCATCAGGAACAGTCTTCCTATCTCAAACTGGACTGTTTCATGGGTCAAAGAAATTGGCTCCATGATACGTATTTCTTTCTTCTAGGTGAAGCTAGAGTGGGTACGGAAAGTATTCAGACCCCCTTAAATTTTTCACTCTTTGTTATATTGCAGCCATTTGCTAAAATCTTTTAAGTTCATTTTTTTCCTCATTAATGTACACACAGCACCCAATATTGACAGAAAAACACAGAATTGTAGACAGATTTATTAAAAAAGAAAAACTGAAATATCACATGGTCTTAAGTATTCAGACTCTTTGTTGTGACACTCATATATTTAACTCAGGTGCGGTCCATTTCTTCGGATCATCCTTGAGATGGTTCTACATCTTCATTTGATTCCAGCTGTGTTTGATTATACTGTTTGGACTTGATTAGGAAAGCCACACACCTGTCTATATAAGACCTTACAGCTCACAGTGCATGTCAGAGCAAATGAGAATAATGAGGTCAAAGGAACTACCTGAAGAGCTCAGAGACAGAATTGTACCAAGGCACAGATCGGGCAAAGGTTACAAAAAAATTTCTGCTGCACTTAAGGTTCCTAAGAGCACAGTGGCCTCCATAATCCTTAAATGGAAGACACTTGGGACAACCAGAACCCTTCCTAGAGCTGGCCATCCGGCCAAACTGAGCTATCGGGGGAGAAGAGCCTTGGCGATAGAGGTAAAGAAGAACCCAAAGATCACTGTGGCTGAGCTCCAGAGATGCTGTCGGGAGAAAGTTGTAGAAAGTCAACCATCACTGCAGCCCTACACCAGTTGGGGCTTTATGGCAGAGTGGCCCGAAGTAAGCATCTCCTCAGTGCAAGACACATGAAAGCCCGCATGGAGTTTGCTAAAGAAAAACACCTGAAGGACTCCAAGATGGTGAGAAATAAGATTCTCTGGTCTGATGAGACCAAGATAGAACTTTTTGGCCTTAATTCTAGGCGGTATGTGTGGAGAAAACCAGGCACTGCTCATCACCGTTCCAATACAGTCCCAACAGTGAAGCATGGTGGTGGCAGCATCATGCTGTGGGGATGTTTTTCAGCTGCAGGGACAGGACGACTGGTTGCAATCGAGGGAAAGATGAATGCAGTCAAGTACAGGGACATCCTGGACGAAAAACTTCTTCAGAGTGCTCAGGACCTCAGACTGGGCCGAAGGTTTACCTTCCAACATGACAATGACCCTAAGCACACAGTTAAAATAACGAAGGAGTGGCTTCGCAACAACTCCTTGACTGTTCTTGAATGGCCTAGCCAGAGCCCTGACTTAAACACGATTGAGCATCTCTGGAGAAACCTAAAAATGGCTGTCCACCAACGTTTACCATCCAACCTGACAGAACTGGAGAGGATCTGCAAGGAGGAATGGCAGATCCCCAAATACAGGTGTGAAAAACTTGTTGCTTCTTTCCCAAAAAGACTCATGGCTGTATTAGATCAAAAGGGGGCTTCTAGTAAATACTGAGCAAAGGGTCTGAATACTTAGGACCATGAGATATTTCAGTTTTTCTTCTTTATTAAATATGCAAAAATGTCTACAATTCTGTGTTTTTCTGTCAATATGGGGTGCTTGGGATACATTAATGAGGAAAAAATGAACTTAAAAGATTTTAGCAAATGGCTGCAATATAACAAAGAGTGAAAAATGTAAGGGGACTGAATACTTTCTGTACCCACTGTATATGTGAGGGCACACAGACATTTACCTAAGGGGAGTGAAGGCAGTAGCCGAGATTGTGGCAAGTAATCATGCAATGTAGTGTATCAGGCTGGAATGGTTTGCAAATAAAAATAAATGTAAGCAAATTAATTCTTACATTGTTCCTTAGTTTTTATTTCTACACCAAACCACCATGTAAAAGATAATGAGTCCACAATTCATGGTGATTTGGCCATATTGTTAAGGGACATATTGGAGATGCCAAAGAGTAAAAAGGCAGCACACATAGTGTAGCATCCCCAAGTCAGGGCAATGTGTGGAACTAACCTGGGGAATGCCAGTGATGGAGAGGCCGGCACGCTGCTCCTCTGGGGCACTCTCTGGGTTCTTGAGGGACACAGCCAGGTGGAAGGTGAGGTGCCCTTGGTGTTATAGTTTAACGTGCCTATGGCTAAGTCCCTGATATGTCGTGACGCCAGTGCCAGTAAACGGTGGCACACCGTATTTACAGTAGGAATAACAGAGGTGCAGACTGGTAACTTGAAAACAGAATTCAAACTTTACTGAAGACAGTGATGATACAGTAAGCAGTCTTTCCAACAGTTCCTTTTTGCAGACAATCAAAATTGCAGTGGTCTTACATCCAGCAAGGTTAAACAGAGGGTGATAATACAGGACTTGGAATTGCAGGTGAACCTTACTTTCTTCCTGACTCGTCCTGACTGGAATTGATGCTTCAAGGCCCCAATGCCCTACTTCTGGCTTATATCCTTGAATCTCCAGTTTATAGAGTACCTCCTCTTGACGTTTAGTACCTCTTGCTCTAGGGATTGCCTCTGGGTTCTGCACTCCTTCTCCTAGGGTACCATCTTCCTAGGGTGGATTCCTCACAGGCCGTGAGGCCTGGGTTTAGCCTTCACAGGCACATGGCCTGCACTTGTCTAAGGCACACTCTAGACTCCCTGTCCTTCCCCTGACTGGGCCTTATATAGACTAGGGCAACCTAGCTCCCTCTAGTGACTAGAGCTGGAATTACATCCCTAGCCGGCCTGCACATAGGACATTTCACAGTAACAGGAGAATCAAATACCATAAATTACATTGATTTACATTGCATGGTACAAATAGGACCTTTACCAGCCTCCTCCTAAAATGAGAGGAGCGACAGCAGCCAAGTGACCCTTCCGTAGTGACGGGCAGTACAACTCCCGTACACTACATACCCCGCTGCTTTAAGCTGAGTACGCCCTCGTACTCTACCAGGGTACCGCCCTACTGGAATTTCCACCTGAAAGAGACAAAAGAAAAACATGCAAGAATACATACATATCAGTACTCAATTCTATCTGCATCGACAATTGCCATCAGGTCCAGCTGACTGACGGAGAAGTGCGGTGACAAGGGGCGTCGCTCTCTTTCTTCAGGATAAAGAGTGGAACTGGGGCGCTGACCTGGCACAGCGGATGTTAGGGAATACCAGGATAGTCCATGACAATGAGTGAGTCCATAAAAGCATATCACAGAGACTCGCACACAGGGGGTCCATCTCTGGGCACATAGACTTAGATAAAATATGTTTTAGCAATAAATACGGTCAGCAGCACATACATAAAATCACAATACAGGACTCTGACAATACCAGGGTAACATCTTCCTGGCAAGTCCTGCGTATATTTAAAGTGCTGACATAAAAGAACCCTTTTCAACCTGAAATGGGGGTTAAAAGGGGATAAGGTGCAAATAAAAGCACAACTTGGAGTTATTAAAGTACTTGACGCCACAATGTTAGCAGCAGGCAGGATGTCCCGGAACAGAAAGAGGCAGGCTGGGAGCAGTGGTTCCACAGTGGCAACTTATCTTCACAAAAATGCCACCGGCCGTGGGGAACTGGCAGCAAGCTCTACCAGCCTGGCAAACTTAAAGGAACAGTTCCTGCAACATGTATGATGTCCCTGTGAGAATGAGCAAAAAATGGCCTAGCAGGCCTGCTCACAGGTAGGTGTCAAATGAGCCCCGTTCGTCGGAGGTAGTGCAGCCCTGTGCTGCAGGTAGTCTGGGCCATGCACCAGGGCCACATGGAGGGGTGCCCACCAAAGGGAATGGGCTGGAAACATCACCGGTATTGGGCCTACCCACCTCATTGGCCCGCTGGGTTGCGGACACACAGGAGCTGCTGGTCTCGGGACACGGGCCGGCGCTGGGGTAGACACTTCCTCTGGCCGGGACATAACGCTCCCGTCACGGCGGACTCGGCTCCTGGCATAAGTCAATTTATCCGCTGTTACACGGACCTTGGGTGGCTCAGCGTTAGCGGTAGGACCTTGGACTACGGGTTCGGGTGGTACAGGGGTCACAGGTAACTCACCACCGCTGGACTGCTGCGCTGTTTTCTTAGACTCTGTCACTTGCCGCAGGCCATCCAGGTAAGCCTGTAAGGAAGCGATCCGCTCCTCCAGGGCGGAGATCTCACTGCTGGATTCCGGCACACTTGCAGCAGGCTCAGATGAGGTTCTATCCTGGCGGTTCTTCCGCAGGTCATCCATGGCTTCACTGAACTGGGCCATCCGCGCCCAATCAGCGGCTGTCTTCTCTCGTCGCGGCAGCTCTGGAGAGGGGTAAGGACTGGGAGGCTTGTCCAGGATCGTCGGCTGCCAGAAAATGTTCGGGCCGAGAAAGGAACTCTTCTCCTGGTACGTATTCCGGATGGGTCCCGGCGGGTCCTCTGCCTCCACCGGATCTTCGGTTTCTTCCCAGTCTTCCGGTACCGGTCCTGGACGGGTCACCGCAGTAGCATATGGGCCTCGCAGGCCCTCTGCGGGAGTGAACTCCACTTTCTCTCCGACCGCTAGATTATGCAGTCGCCCGGGAGATAGCTGCGCTTGACGGACCGGCGATTCACATAATAGTCCCGGTTGGTGCCGGTTTCTTGGATGAAGCCGAATCCTCTAACCTTGTCAAACTCGAGCACAACTCCGGTGCGGCGTTCGAGCTGGGGCTTGCTGTCCCTGGAATCTTCATAGATCCGCTTGGTGACTTCTTCAAAGTACTTTTTCTGAGTGGTGGTTTTTAAAGTTGCCGCCACTCGGATCTCGGCCATCAGGGCCGACCACGCGGGTTCCGCGGGAGAAAGCCTTCTCGCTGCGGGTGGAAACGGCAGGGTTCGGCTTGTGGCCATGGACAGGTTTGGGCCATGTCGCTGGGGGTATACGCTGGGGCGCAGGGCGCTCCTTAGTTGCTCCTGAGGTCGCCTCCATTGCACCAACTACGGCTCCGGATCCCTCCGATTCAGGTAGGAAACCCCGTAGCAGGGTGAGCCACTGTTCCAGCAGGCTCCACCCCGTCGATTCTTGCACGCCCCTAGGTATTCCAGTAGAGGGTAGGCGGTGTCCATATTATAATCCTCAAGGGAAGGCGTTACCTCCAGGTCGTCTCCTCCTCCTTCTTGGAGGGTTTTGGCGCCAAATTTTCGCGCCACTGAGGACAGTGATGGCGCAAGAAGAAGTCCAATAGCGCCGGCGGCCATCTTGGACGCCATGATGCATCAATTCAATGACAGCAAGCAGCGGTAGTAAAACAGCATAAAAGTCCACAAAAATGCACTTTGAAGTGGCGATTTTCTTCCTCTTGATAGCGCAACACTGCACAGCGCTTTCTGGAGGTTTTTGGGACACTTTTCTGTACGTTTTAAGTCCGCAAAGTTCACTTCAAATAAACAGGCGTTTTGTCACTTGGCAAACTGGTTAAGGCACAAAGTTCACGTTTTTGCTCACAGTCCGTAAAACGTGCGTATCCTGTTCGTGACGCCAAAATGTAGCATCCCCAAGTCAGGGCAATGTGTGGAACTAACCTGGGGAATGCCAGTGATGGAGAGGCCGGCACGCTGCTCCTCTGGGGCACTCTCTGGGTTCTTGAGGGACACAGCCAGGTGGAAGGTGAGGTGCCCTTGGTGTTATAGTTTAACGTGCCTATGGCTAAGTCCCTGATATGTCGTGACGCCAGTGCCAGTAAACGGTGGCACACCGTATTTACAGTAGGAATAACAGAGGTGCAGACTGGTAACTTGAAAACAGAATTCAAACTTTACTGAAGACAGTGATGATACAGTAAGCAGTCTTTCCAACAGTTCCTTTTGCAGACAATCAAAATTGCAGTGGTCTTACATCCAGCAAGGTTAAACAGAGGGTGATAATACAGGACTTGGAATTGCAGGTGAACCTTACTTTCTTCCTGACTCGTCCTGACTGGAATTGATGCTTCAAGGCCCCAATGCCCTACTTCTGGCTTATATCCTTGAATCTCCAGTTTATAGAGTACCTCCTCTTGACGTTTAGTACCTCTTGCTCTAGGGATTGCCTCTGGGTTCTGCACTCCTTCTCCTAGGGTACCATCTTCCTAGGGTGGATTCCTCACAGGCCGTGAGGCCTGGGTTTGGCCTTCACAGGCACATGGCCTGCACTTGTCTAAGGCACACTCTAGACTCCCTGTCCTTCCCCTGACTGGGCCTTATATAGACTAGGGCAACCTAGCTCCCTCTAGTGACTAGAGCTGGAATTACATCCCTAGCCGGCCTGCACATAGGACATTTCACAGTAACAGGAGAATCAAATACCATAAATTACATTGATTTACATTGCATGGTACAAATAGGACCTTTACCAGCCTCCTCCTAAAATGAGAGGAGCGACAGCAGCCAAGTGACCCTTCCGTAGTGACGGGCAGTACAACTCCCGTACACTACAATAGTATACCACATCGTTCTTTCCTTCTGCCTCCCTCTGGAGTGAATTGGCCATAGACCTTACAGGGAAATTTTCCGGTAGGCCAATTTCCTAAGGGGCCACCTGAGTCTTCCTCATGGCTGGCCAGTGGAATTTTTTGGGGGAGTATTTTGTGATGGACTGTGGTATTTGGCTCTGTTGGGATGGTATAATGTACCACAACATGGTATCCCTGGCCCTGCCTTCCATCAATTTGGACCCCTCAACAAAACGGCCACTTTTAGTTTTTTCTTTTCCAGGGCCACTTTAAGTTCCCAGTCCGCACCTGGCCTCCCTCATTTATATAGGACACACCTAAAACTCCAACATTTTTATCAAAAGTCTTATAATAAGACCCCAAATGAATACATAACACAGACCATACCCCCTAAACAAATCCATTACATAAAGGTTCCAGTGTTAAAAAAAAACACAAAAAAACCATATACTGCATGTAGTGATGTCGCGAACATAAAATTTTCCGTTCGCGAACGGCGAACGCGAACTTCCGCAAATGTTCACGAACGGACGAACCGGGCGAACCGCCATAGACTTCAATAGGCAGGCGAATTTTAAAACCCACAGGGGACTCTTTCTGGCCACAATAGTGATGGAAAAGTTGTTTCAAGGGGACTAAAACCTGGACTGTGGCATGCCGGAGGGGGATCCATGGCAAAACTTTCATGGAAAATTACATAGTTGACGCACAGTTGGGTTTTAATCCATAAAAGGCATAAATCACCTAACAATCCTAAATTTTTTTGAACAACGTGGTTTAAAACATCTAGTGTGTGTATACGATCAGGTATGATGTTGTATCGATAAGGGTTACGCCCGCTTCACAGACATTGACAGACCAAACTCCCCTTTTAATGCACCGCAAACAACCGCAAACAGTTCATTTGCACAACCGCAAACTCCCCATTTGCACAAGGTTGGATACCAAGCTAGCCATGTCCCGGTGATGTCATTGAAGGTTTCTTCCTCCACCCAGCCACGTACAACACCAAGGGTCCCCGAAAGGTGAATTGAATTGATTTTTCGAACGGGGAGATGGTTAAAAAAACGCTGGCTCCCTCCACTCTGTTTTAATCCACAGTCACTGCGTCTGCGCCGTGCAATTTACTGTCACACCCGATATGAGTGGTATTTTCTGTAGTACTATTCTCATCAGTTTAATCCCCCTAACGTCCCCAATCTGGGGTCCATTTATTGAATTGATTTTTCGAACGGGAGATGGTTAAAAAAACGCTGGCTCCCTCCACTCTGTTTTAATCCACGGTGACTGCGTCTGCACCGTGCAATTTACTGTCAAACCCGGTATGAGTGGTATTTTCTGTAGTACTATTCTCATCAGTTTAATCCCTCTAACGTCCCCAATCTGGGGTCCATTTATTGAATTGATTTTTCGAACGGGGGGATGGTTAAAAAAACGCTGGCTCCCTCCACTCTGTTTTAATCCACGGTCACTGCGTCTGCGCCGTGCAATTTATGGTCACACCCGATATGAGTGGTATTTTCTGTAGTACTATTCTCATCAGTTTAATCCCTCTAACGTCCCCAATCTGGGGTCCATTTATTGAATTGATTTTTCGAACGGGGAGATGGTTAAAAAACGCTAGCTCCCTCCCCTTTTTTTAATCCACGGTCACTGCGTCTGCGCCATGCAATTTACTGTCACACCCCATATGAGTGGTATTTTCTGTAGTACTCATCAGTTTAATCCCTCTAACGTCCCCACGTAGCATCCGTGGACACATCGTCATCATCAACCGCTTCACTTGTATCTGACACCTCAGCAAAGGAAGCAGCAGCGGGTACAACATCATCATCATCATCATCACACTGTACGTCCATGTGTGTAATCCTGCCTGACTGAGACATATCCCTGTAATCTACATCATCTGGCAATAATGGTTGCGCATCACTAATTGCATCCAACTGATGTGTGAATAACTCCTCTGACGGATCAAGTGAAGCGGCTGTGGTGGCTGTGGTGGTAGTGGTGGCGGCGGGCGGGAGCGTGGTAACTTGAGAGCAGGTGACCGAAGCTGAGCTGGAGGAGGATGGTGCGTCAAGGTACTTAGCGGAAGCTGTTGAAGATTGGGTGTCCTGTCTAAGCCAGTCAACTATGTCCTCAGAATTTTTCGGGTTCAGGGTACGTGGCCTCTGAACACTAGGCATTATTCCAGGGACAGAGGAAATCACAGCACCACGACCACGACGGCCCCTGCGGGGTGGCCTGCCTCTGCCTGTCATTTTTTTTTAGATTAGTGATACTACGTGTGCTAGGTACTGTGCCACCCGGTATCAGTGGTGGGCACTGGCAGTGGGCACACTACAGTCTGTGGAAGTGGGCCTGACACACACTGGCAGCAGGCAAGCAACTGAATTTAGACTACTGTCTAAAAATTAAATGCCTTATTTATCGGCAAGCTACTGTGCCACCCGGTATCAGTGGTTGGCACTGGCAGTGGGCACACTACAGTCTGTGGAAGTGGGCCTGACACACACTGGAAGCAGGCAAGCAACTGAATTTAGACTACTGTCTAAAAATTAAATGCTTTATTTATCGGCAAGCTACTGTGCCACCCGGTATCAGTGGTGGGCACAGGCAGTGGGCACACTACAGTCTGTGGAAGTGGGCCTGACACACACTGGCAGCAGGCAAGCAACTGAATTTAGACTACTGTCTAAAAATGAAATGCTTTCTTTATCGGCAAGCTACTGTGCCACCCGGTATCAGTGGTTGGCACTGGCAGTGGGCACACTACAGTCTGTGGAAGTGGGCCTGACACACACTGGCAGCAGGCAAGCAACTGAATTTAGACTACTGTCTAAAAATTAAATGCTTTATTTATCGGCCAGCTACTGTGCCACCTGGTATCAGTGGTGGGCACTGGCAGTGGGCACACTACAGTCTGTGGAAGTCGGCCTGACACACACTAGCAGGCAAGCAACTGAAATTACACTAAAGTGTAAAAATGAAAGCCTTTTTTTCATGCAAAGTCCTGTGCCACACGGGGTGACAGGGGTTGGCACTGGCAGTGGGCACACTACAGTCTGTGGAAGTGGGCCTGACACACACTGGAAGCAGGCAAGCAACTGAATTTAGACTACTGTCTAAAAATTAAATGCTTTATTTATCGGCAAGCTACTGTGCCACCCGGTATCAGTGGTGGGCACTGGCAGTGGGCACACTACAGTCTGTGGAAGTGGGCCTGACACACACTGGCAGCAGGCAAGCAACTGAATTTAGACTACTGTCTAAAAATGAAATGCTTTTTTTATCGGCAAGCTACTGTGCCATCCGGTATCAGTGGTGGGCACTGGCAGTGGGCACACTACAGTCTGTGGAAGTGGGCCTGACACACACTGGCAGCAGGCAAGCAACTGAATTTAGACTACTGTCTAAAAATTAAATGCTTTATTTATCGGCCAGCTACTGTGCCACCTGGTATCAGTGGTGGGCACTGGCAGTGGGCACACTACAGTCTGTGGAAGTCGGCCTGACACACACTAGCAGGCAAGCAACTGAAATTACACTAAAGTGTAAAAATGAAAGCCTTTTTTTCATGCAAAGTCCTGTGCCACACGGGGTGACAGGGGTGGGCACTGGCAGTGGGCACACTACAGTCAGTGGAAGTCAGCCTGACACACACTAGCAGGCAAGCAACTGAAATTACACTAAAGTGTAAAAATGAAATGCCTTTTTGTGATGCAAAGTCCTGTGCCACACGGGATGACAGGGGTGGGCACTGGCAGTGGGCACACTACAGTCAGTGGAAGTCGGCCTGACACACACTAGCAGGCAAGCAACTGAAATTACACTAAAGTGTAAAAATGAAATGCCTTTTTTTGATGCAAAGTCCTGTGCCACACGGGATGACAGGGGTGGGCACTGGCAGTGGGCACACTACAGTCAGTGGAAGTCGGCCTGACACACACTAGCAGGCAAGCAACTGAAATTACACTAAAGTGTAAAAGCTAAATGCCTTTTTTTAATGCAAAGTCCTGTGCCACACGGGATGACAGGGGTGGGCACTGACAGTGGGCACACTACAGTCTGTGGGCCTGCAGCTCCTCACACACAGGCAGGCCAGGCAACTGCAATATGTATATGGAGAAAAAAAAAAAAAAGCAGACTAATGTTGCAGCCCTAAAAAGGGCTTTTTGGAGTGCTGTCAGGACGCTGTCCTTGCAGCAGAGATCAGATGAGTCTTTCAGGACTGGAGTGGACACTGAATTCACTAGCCTAGCTATCGATTTCCCTATTAAATCAGCAGCAACTACACTCTCCCTCCTCTCACTAAGACTGCAGCTTCCGAATGAATCTAAAATGGATGCTGTTCAGGAGATGGGAGGGTCTGGAAGGGAGGGTATGCTGCTGATTGGCTGGAATGTGTCTGCTGACTGTGAGGTACAGGGTCAAAGTTTGCTCAATGATGATGTATAGGGGGCGGACCGAACATCGCATGTGTTCGCCCGCTGCGGTGAACGCGAACAAGCTATGTTCGCCAGGAACTGTTTGCCGGCGGATAGTTCGGGCCATCTCTAACTGCATGGTACTCTATGTTTTTTACTAGCTGACTCTGGATGCAGACTATACTACTTCATACAGCAGGAAAAAGGTATACCAAATCGATTTACCAATTTCTAATACCAATGTATTCCAGCCCATTTTTGGCCTCCATTGGTTGAATGGAAACATATATACTGTAGATAAGATTCTTGTATATGCTGGCAGTTTTCCCTGCGCATACGTGAAACAAACGCTGCAAAATGCAGTGTGAAAGCAGCTCTTATGTTCTTACTTCCACGTCAGTATATCTATCCAAAACCATTAATGGCATCTACAAAGGAAGGAGGATCTTCACACCAACAGCCTGTAGTCAAGTTCTACTGCTGAGGAGTTCAAACACACAGTGTGCAGTTACTGACTGTTTATGTCCAGCAGTTCCCGGTTTCCTGCATGCTTATACTCTATGTAGAGATATTGTAGTAATCCAAAGTAAGCAGTATGCAGGAAAGCAAGCATTACTGGCTTTCTTGGTGCCCAATGCAAAGGATTTAAGATGAGAAAAGCAAGGAGGTACGTACTGTAGGTTTAAAATGTACAACCATTCACCAGATACTAATCAGCCACAATTCAATACATATGTCACATATTCTTTAAGTATAAAGATATTTATGATATAGTATATTTAGATAGAAAAAATTTCTGTACTGCTTCTAACTAGAGATTTCTTGAAATTCACTTTGGGTCCGATTCTAATGAATTGGCCAAAAAATTTGATTTGGGTCTGAATCGATTCTACCCGACTTAAAAGTACTCCAATTGGCCTCAAAATGTGAATATAACACTCTGAGGTCTCTCTTTTTTAATTTATGTTTCTCTCTCTCTCCCCCCCCCTCCCTTTAAGCTCTTGAACGCAATGACAGCAATACTAAATAATGTCAAAGTGACACTGACATATTTATCTATGAGGAAATGCTTGATTGATGGTGTTAACAGCCTGTTTAACCACTTGCTATATGTCATGGCGATAAACCCTTATATGTAATCCAACATATAAAAGCATTGGGTTACATTACGATCTGCTCATCCTGCAACATAAGTGATTGGGCATCAGTGCATTCAAGGTCTTCCACTTCTGGGGCAGGGCTAAGTGGATGGGCCGGGGACACCCTGCCGACAGAGTCATCAAAAAGCAAAAGAGTTTGCTACATGACTTGGAGCTCTGACTGCTTGTCTGATTTGCAAGGGAGTGAGGTGAAAGACTGATGAGCATGGGCTTCAGGTGCCAACTCTGAGCTTTCTGCAGAGGACTGGGTGGGAGACACTGTGAAGGAACTGGAGGCACTGTCAGCCACCCAATCTACTATCGCCTGTACTTGTTCTGGCCTCACCATCCGTAGAGCGGCATTCGAGCCTACCAAATAACGCTGCAGGTTCTGTTGCCTAAGTGCACCAGAGGAAGGTGTTTCACTTGTACTGGTAGTTGGCACTGAATGGCCACATCCTCTCCCAGCCACAGGAGCTCCACCAACACCACCACGACCATGCCCACGTCCCTTATTTGATGTTCTCCTCATTATTTGCGTTCACCCACCAAGCTGAAAGATGGTTTCTCTCAACTTAACTGCCAATTGTCAACTTAACTGCCAATTATCAATAATTAAGTTCACTAAGGGCAGTGCCCGTGTCATAAAAATGCTCTGTGGACCAAGAATAACGTTTTTTTGGCCTAAAACACAGAGATTCTCAATTTCACTGCAAAAATGTAAAATATGTATTTGTATGCTGTATACATAACTGTTTGAACTCAGAACATGTTTTTTTTTTCAGTAAAGCACTATTATCGTGCTGCAATTTAAAATTGGTATTTGTACGCTGTATGCACAAGTGGTTTGTGGACCAAGAACAAGGATTTTTGTAATAAAACACAGAAAAGCAATATTTCACTGCTATTAATAAAACATAGCTATTTCTACAGTTTATGAAAAAGTGGTTTGTGGACCCAGAACACGGATTTTTTAAATAAAACACAGAAAAGCAGTATTTCACTGCTATTAATAAAACATTGGTATTTCTATGCTGTACGCACAAGTGGTTTGTGGACCCAAAACAAGGATTTTTTTTAATAAAACACAAAAAAGTTGGCATTTCTATGCTGTATGCACCACTGCTTTGTGAAGCAAGAATATTGCTTTTTTCCCACAACAAAAAAAATTTGATTTCACTATTTCACTGCAGAAATGTCAAATGTGTATTTGGGTGGTATATTTGGAACTGCTTTGTAGACCAGGAATACTTATATTTTTCCCAAAAATACACTGAGGCTCTATTTCACGGCAGAAATGTCAAATGTGTATTTGGGCGGGGTATTTCAAACTGTTTTGTGGACCAAAAATAATGTTTTTTGTCCCTGAAACACACTGATGCACTATTTCCCTGCAAAAATAATAAATATGTATTTGTACGCTGTATGCACAACTACTTTGTGAAGCAAGAATATTGCTTTTTTCCCACAAAAAAAAAATGATTCACTATTTCACTGCAGAAATGTCAAATGTGTATTTGGGCAGTGTATTTTAAACTGCTTTGGGGACCAGGATCACAGCTTTTTATCACAAAAATACTGCAGGATTTGAATATACGGTTTAGTGCATTGTATACACAAGTGCTCTGTGGCACCAGAGGTCCCAGACTAGACAAATGGACTGTCACCCCTTAATTATACCAAAGGTAATTTAGGGGACTTGAGCAGCCAGAAAAAAAGAATTTTCTCCTTCACTGAGCCACCAAAAAGGATTAAGCTGATGTCACTGCAAGGCTGGCAGACATGCAGTACACTGCAGTGACTAAAATGGCCGCCAACCCCCACCTCTGTAACAGATGGATTTAAAAAAAAAAATCCTTGGCAGTGGCTGGGTACAGAAATGTAGTATTGCTGAAGCTCCCTCCCTCTCTATTTGCTGTATCTTGTGGATTAATGTACAACAGGTTCTGTAGATTTCTTCCCTAATCTGTCCCTCACAGAAGCTGCAGCATCCTATCCCTACACTGAGAAGAGAAGAGTGATGTATGGCGCTACGTGACTCCAGCTTAAATAGAGGCTGGGTCACATGCTGCACTCAGCCAATGACAGCCATGCCAGTAGTAGGCATGGCTGTGATGGCTTCTTAGGGCAAAGAAGTAAAACGCTTGCTGATTGGCTCCTGTGCAGCCCTTCAGAAAGCAGGAAGAATCGCCAAACAATGGACCCGAACCCGAACTTTTATGAAAATGTTCGGGTTCAGGTCTGGGTCCCGAACACCCCAAAATTCGGTACGAATTCGAACTATACAGTTTGGGTTCGCTCAACCCTATTCATAACTTTTTCCCATTTGGTTATGTAATTCATTTTTGCATATTTTAAAAGATTTTCTAAGATTTATGAATAAATCAATGTTCGACTTTGATAAAGAGAAGAGAGAGGGGGGATGGAAACTAAACCACTAGACAAGCTGTCTAATGGATTTCAGTGTGAATGGTATTCTACAGCTGCTATGTACTGAGTTATATAATAGCTGCAGAAGCCAAATGTTCCAAGTTTTTTCTCAAATCATATAAAATGCCTTTCAGCCACAAATGCACGTATTTCAGTAAAAAATATATCTGCAAACGTGTCCATAGCCTTTAATATATTACCTTGTATTCCATATGCACTGCACCTACCATTTCAGTCCAGCATTTATACATAGAAGTCTTGTGATCACAGACATGTGACATGCAAAGTCTTTATCTAGGGGTCTAAGCTAGTTGTCAAAATGTCAACTTTAGCACGGAACAGCGAACTGGAATAAATTTATGTCAGCTATCACACAGACGATCATACTAGTCAATGCTTAATTATGATACAGTAGTTGGTGCATATTTTAGCTTCCCAGCAGCTCTGGGCTACATATTCAATGTAATGGAGTGAACGGAAATTGGATAAGCAGAATCTTTATACAAATTCCCAATCTTCACTACCAGCAGAAACACTGATTCAACACATCCAGAATAGCATGTGTACATTCCTGTGAGAGGTACAATTATAAAATGGGTATAGCTACAACAGTGGGCAGTGTACTCTGTCAGGCCATGGCTCACTTGATTAAGTGAATAAGGGGCACACTATATTCTCTTTGGGCACTCCCTGTGGCTAGAGCTTCTGTCTGATTTTAGTTTGGGGGTGCACTTGATGTTAAATATCTGTGTGGGTGCAAGGCAGGGTTTTAAGTGATATAGTGTATAAAGTAAGGCCTCTTTCACACGGGCGTCATGTTTCACGCCCGGATAAGAGGCAGGTGCGTTGCGGAAATATGCACGTTTTTCCCGCGCGGGTGCTAACGTTTGTAATGCGTTTTGCACGCGCGTGAGAAAAATCGCCATGTTTGGTACCCAACCTGAAGACGGACTTCATCACTGAAGTCCGGTTTGGGTCTTCTGGAGAATTGATTATTTTCCCTTATAACATGGTTATAAGGGGAAATAATAGCATTCTTAATAAAGAATGCATAGTAAAATGAAGTGGAAGGGGTTAAAAATAATAAAAGTTAACTTACCTTAGCCACTTGATCACGTAGTTGCGATCTGTCCTCTCTTTCCCTGCATCAGCTAAGAACTAAAGGACCTGTGATGACGTCACATCACGTGGTCCAATCACATGGTCTATCACCATGGTAAGATGGGGGTAAGTTAACTTTTATTATTTTTAACCCCTTCCACTTCATTTTACTATGCATTCTTTATTAAGAATGCTATTATTTCCCCTTATAACCATGTTATAAGGGAAAAAAATAAAGATCGGGTCCCGTTGCTAAGTAACTATGCGGGAAAATCGCACTGCATCCGCACTTGTTTGCGGATGCTTGCGATTTTCTCGCAGCCCCATTCACTTCTATGGGGCCTGCGTTGCGTGAAAAACGCACAATATAGAGCATGATGCGATTTTCACGCAACGCAAAAGTGATGCGTGAAAAAATCACCGCTCATGTGCACAGCCCCATAGAAATGAATGGGTCCGAATTCAGTGCGGGTGCAATGCGTCCTCCTCACGCATTGCACCCGCGCGGAAAACTCGCCCGTGTGAAAGGGGCCTAAGAGTTGTAGTACATTTAGCAATTATCTGAACACAATGGCATGAGCTAAACAAGTTTCTGCCAGCAATGGCCCTTTGCTTACTCTCTTGCTAAAGTCTCTGGAACTGTGATCTCTGGCTAACAACTGCAATCTAGCAACCATGGCTGTAGTGTCCACTAATCTGAAATATCAGGTTACCCATCTCCAGCAGCAGGATCTGGAACACTTCATACAGGATTACCTTGCTGATTTAGATGCTGTAGCCAGGTAAATCCTCTTTTAGATCTTCTTCTCTTTCATCCCCTGGATCTTGTGGCGGTACTCAAGGCTCCTTGGTTTGAAGCTTGAGTCTGGAGGAGAGGAGCACATGGAGACTGCTCCCTACCTCCTCCCTCTCTATAGCCAGACTGACTAGAAAACCCTAGGCTTTAGAGAGGGCTGGGCCAGGATAGTTAACATCTCATGCTTATACTAGGTGGAAAGTCCATTATATTAGCATCACAAACAGTACAATCCAAACTGATAGCCCCTTGCAGTTGGATACTGCAGAGAGGGATAACTAGCTAAGGCCTTTACCCAGCACAGAAACCTCTGTTAACACAGGGCAGACTGGAGAGGACAGCTTAAATACTTGTCTTTATTGTTTTTCACTTGAGTCCGAACTTTAGGGTTTTTGGTACCCGAACCCGGACATTTCCGTAAAAGTTAGGGTTTGGGTTCGGTGATTTCTTGGCGCTTTTTGAAAGGCTGCAGGGAGGTAAATTTCTCAAAATCGTCTGTTTTATTATTGGGTGACAATAACCCAGCTTTGCCATATACAAACCCCTGCTCTGCATAGGTGACAGGGAGGTAGATTTCTAAAAATCGTCTGTTACATTCCTGGGTGACATTAACTCAGTTTTGCCATATACAAAGCCCTGCTCTGCATAGGTGACAGGGAGGTAAATTTCTAAAAATCGTCTGTTACATTATTGGATGACATTAACCCATTTTTGCCATATATATAAACCTCTGCTCTGCGTAGTTAACAGGGAGGTAAATTTGTAAAAATCCAAACTTTGTGGTGAAGTAAGGGCCTAGTTGCCGTTCAGCGGTGTAGTTATATGCCCTAAAGCCCTTTTTGGCATGTATTAGTGGTGAAAAAATATATATTATTTACTGTTCAGCGGTGCAGTTATATGTTCTAAAGCCCTTTTTGGTGTGTATTAGTGGCAAAATATATATATATATATTATTTGACGTTCAGCGGTGCAGTTATATGTTCTTAAGCCCTTTTTGGCATGTATTAGTGGCACAAAAAAAGTACTTGCCGTTGTGTGGTAAAGTGAGAAAATTACAGCCCTTTTTGGTGTGTATTAGTGGCAAAAAAATATATATTTACCGTTCAGCAGTGCAATTATATGTTCTAAAGCACTTTATTTTGTGTATTAGTGGCAAAAATATATATATTTGCCGTTCAGCGGTGCAGTTATATGTTCTAAAGCTCTTTTTGGCATTTATTAGTGGAAAAAATATATATATTTGCCGTTTAGCAGTGCAGTTATATGTTCTAAAGCCTTTTGTGATGTGCATAAGTTGAAAAAAATAAGGGCCTATTTGCCGTTCAGCTGTGCAGTTATATGTTCTAAAGCCCTTTTTGGCGTGTATTAGTGGCAAAAAAATTCTATATTATGTGCCGTTTGGCAGTGTAGTTATATGTTCTAAAGCCTTTTGTGGAGTGTATAAGTGGAACAAAAATAAGGGCCTATTTACCCTTCAGCAGTAGAGTTATATGTTCCAAAGCCCTATTGGGCAAGTACTAGTGGCAAAATATATATATATTATTTGCCGTTCAGCGGTGCAGTTATATGTTCTAAAGCCCTTTTTGGCATGTATTAGTGGCACAAAAAAAGTACTTGCCGTTGTGTGGTAAAGCGAGAAAAATACAGCCCTTTTGTTCGTGTATTAGTGGCAAAAAAATATATATTTGCCGTTCAGCGGTGCAGTTATATGTTCTAAAGCTCTTTTTGGCATTTATTAGTGGAAAAAAAATCTATATTTGCAGTTCAGCGATGCAGTTATTTGTTCTAAAGCCTTTTGTGGCGTGTATAAGTGGAAAAAAATAAGGGCCTATTTGCCATTCAGCAGTACAGTTATATGTTCTAAAGCCCTTTTTGGCGTGTATTAGTGAAAAATAAAAATGGGCTTATTAGCCGTTGTGTGGAGATGTGAGAAAATTACAGACTTTTTTGGGGTGTTTTAATTTCCTAACAGTATGTCAGACAGAGAAGTGCCAGGCCCTGCACAGGAGAGTGGCAGAGATCTAAAGAGAGGCCTGAGCTCCCAGTGTCATCTAGCGTCCGTGTCTTGACCAGCAATTCAGCGGTTTTTGAATGGTTGACTCAGTCATACACTTTGTCCCAAGTGATATCAGACACCCCCTGCCAAGAGTCGGTGGGTTCATCAGACATAACCCTTAATTGGCATGACTTGGGAGCAGGGCCCTGTGCCCTCATCTGTCCTCAACCTGCCTCTGTCCTTTTCTGTTGCTGCCGCCACCTCCCCACTATGTTACCAGGGACACTCTGTGGTCTCCTGCTCTAGCTCTCTCAAAGCAAGTGAAGTTTCCTGGTTTTCAAATATCCCATCCAGCTTAGGAATCTGGGTGAGATATACACACCTTCCGACACTGCCGTACACATTAACACACCTGATTCTCTGGACTCCTTTCTCATTGGGGTGCAGCATGCCATAACACCTCCAGCGAGCAGTCACCTTGACAGTATATGGTGGGCCCAGCATAGCATTGGGGGACACCTGAAACCCAGTCAGTGCACATCCCCTTCCCCTCTCCTGATCACTAAATACTGGACATACTGGACAAAGCTGTGTAGTTTTAGCACAGACACTCACTGAAACATTTGATTGATGGGGGTGATGCTAATGATGATATTTATCGCCTATCCTGAGGACAGGCCATCAATAGTAAAGCAGACAACCCACATTAAAGAGGTCTTCAAAAGGTGGTCTTTGGCCATAACTTATAGTATGAAACCTTTAAATGTTTTTATTCCCTTAGATATCCTAAGGGAATATTTCAGCCAAAAATGTATATTTAGCAAGTATGTTAAAGGGGTGATCTGTTTTGCAATTTTCAGCATCAATTGGCTAAAAAAAATATCACTTACTAATAGTCATTGTTTATCTGTAATGCCATGTTTTCCCGCATGCCATCATAGTCATGTCACATTTTGTGCTGTGTTGGTTCCCTATCCTGATGACATTATTTCATATATGAGGTATGGTAAGTGATCAATGACCTTGCCTCTGAGGGCTGTGTTCTGATCATTCTCCTGGACCTTGCCTTGTAGAAATGATGTCAGCAATGGTGCCATGTTTTAGGGCAGGGTTTCTCCAGCAAGGTTTCAAGCAGGCTTGGATCTGTGATGTTCAAGATGGGAGAGGAAGGAGAGGCAGAGACGACCTGATGCTACAGACACACTCAATGAGTTTTGCGCTGGGATGTAAACACATGGTGCGGGTCATAGATTGCAATTATGCCGGAGGAGTTAAGATGTACTCAGAACTTCATCATCTGACTTATATAATGCAGTAACGTTCAAAGCTGATAATTTTTTCTGTGTGTGTGACCAGAAAACCCCATTTAATGCTATACTAAAAGGTACAAAGATGTGAAATTGAATCATTATATTAGTACTAAAAACTATAAAAAATGGTAAAAGTTATTTCACATACACAACTTTTCAAAATGAATAGTAAAAATAATATTACATAAAACGCAGCCTGCCTTCCTAAAAAAGTAATAACGCAAGAAAAGACTAATAAAATGAAATAAGTGGCAGAAATGTAAGATATTTCCAACATTTACTAGTAAATGGCACTTGTCTCGTCTGGTGTTGTATAATTTTATCTGCATGATAAAAAAAAAAAGATCTGAGGAATAACTCAAAGATGCTTCTGGCCTCAAATTATAACAGCCAATATCTAAAATATGTGAGGAAAGATACCTGCTGTCCGTAAAGCTCTAGCACCAGGAAGGCAAGTGGAAAATGTTCATGCAATCAGCGAATAAAATTAGGAGAACACTTTCAAACACTGGTCTTGTCATGGTCCATATCACATCACATCAATGGAACTTTTTTCTTAGTACTTGCAGTGAATACAGATGTAGCAATCCTTAACTAGCCAGATGGCTCGCTACTCTAATAAGGTATCCGTGCCAAATTAGCATTGGCACTGCAATTAGTAAGACAAGGCTTCTGTAATAGACTAGTGCACCAATTGACAACTTAAGGATTGCTACATCTGTAGTTCTTTTTTAATATACAGCACATTGGAGAATCATCAGAATGGCAGTGAAGGCGGGATCAATGGAGGTGAGTAATGCTTCTTTGTTATTTTTAAAAAGTTCTGGCCTGTTTTTTTCCCTTTTTTTTAAATTGAAAAAAATTCTGCCTGGAAAATTCCTTTAAGCGGTGTGGTGCTTTTCACTTTATCATAGGTTCCAAAAATATGTTTGGTGACAACAACAACACTGACTCACTTTCTGCAGTGTTTAAAAGGGTTATGCAGCAGAAAAAAAATAGTGGCAAAAATCTCAGAGTAAAAATAACAGAATCGCCGATCCTGATCTCCCACCCATCTCGTTCTGCCACTTACTAGTACCTTGTTGGTCTTATCTTAAGGCCTCATGCACACAACCGTTGTTCACTTCAATGGGGTCGCATTTCTACAATGGGCCGAGTTCCATTCCGCAAATTGCGGAATAGAACGCGGAGCAGCTTCCGTGTTTTGCGGATCCGCAGTTTGCAGACCGCAAAACACATACGGTCGTGTTGCATGAGGCCTAACCCGCATGAAATGCTAGGCGATGCCTCCTTGGCCAAGACGGGTCACCACTGCAGCTGGTAGTTGACTGAGTGGGTATTTCCTAAATTTTTGTATGTGTCCAGATGGGACCAGGAAGAAAATGGGAACTTGGTGAGATGAGCACTGCTTTTTCTTTCTTTATTTTTAACCCACACTGAATTGTTTGGCAAGAATTTTCTCCCACAGGAAATTTTTAAGTGATCTTAAACCTTTCCTCCAGAAGATGATTTCTGGTTCCTTTATATTTTTGCAGATTACTTTCAATACGCACAACTGTGCAATTGGGGTAAAATCTGTCGACCGAGAGGGCTATTTCTAAACTTTGATTTTGTGGTCCTACAACCATTTCTTTGTGGATTTTTAGCAGTCTGGCAGGAGCAGTAAATTAGGGATAAACGGAGTTGTGCCAAGTTTGGAAAGGGCATGATGGCATTTTCACTACCTGGCCCTGTCATTACAAGTGCAGAGGGTGCGGCAGTTGCAAAGCCTCTAGGTGTAATGGCAACGCCATTGTTGCTCCCAGATGCTCATTTGCATGTATTAAAACATTTTTTGCAGCAATGCGGACACATACGAACATGAGACCAACACAAATGCCTTCAGCTGCCAAGTGCATATTGCATAGGTACAAATCTGCTGACAGGTGCCCTTTAAGTTATCCCCAATTCACAGGATAGGGAATAGCTAACCCACATCGATCCTGGGGAAAAGGGGGTCCTGTTCCTTCAGCTTGATGGAGTGACAGGCTGAGCATGTGCCCTGTCACTAAATTCATTCTGTATGGGACTGCCTTAGATACCCGAGTACAGCAATTTCTTGCAGTCCCTAGAGAATGAATGGAGCATCAGGACACATGCTCGGCCTGAGGGAATGGGCTCCTGTTCTTGAGACCAATGTGGGTTACAGTCGTCAGATCCCAATCTCTACCTGTGGATAGAGGATCACTTGAAAACCTGACACAATAACTTTAATATCTATTGAGTGCAATTAATTTATTCAGAAAATGGGGAAGATCTGCTATTCCTTTCTAAAATGTAGATAGGGTTAATTTAGCCAGTTGCATCACAGTGGCTCACACTGTATGAGTAATTTGTGTCACAAACTTACCAGTGAGCTGCCATTCTGGTGATGCTGTCAAGAAGAGTGGCCGCCGATGTGTGAGACAGTTACACAGTCATGTTGGCAGTTGCTCTATGTGGCCTATTCAACTTAGGGAGAGTTCACGATATGTTATTTTTCCGTTCTTCTGATCCAACGGCGGATCTCAGATGGAAATAGCTCAAACAGATGCCCAGTGTTCATAACTGATGCACAGGATCCATTCTTTTACCTCTTCTTACACCATTTCAGGTATTTTTATGTCTCTTTTCTTATAGGGAAAAAAGCCAGAAAAATAAGAATAAAAAACGCAATTGACAGCCATTTAGAAAAAAAAAGGCCTCTAAATAAATCCAAAAAAACCACAGCAAAAAATTCAAGTGCCCTAAAAAAAGCATCGGCTTCTTCTGGCATGTTTTAAGTAGTAAAAAAATGTTACTGCAAAATTCATGTGTGTAAGGACCCTTAAGCCCCTTTCACACAGGCGAGTTTTCCACGCAGGTGCAATGCATGAGGTGAACGCATTGCACCGGCACTGAATCCGGACCCATTCACTTCAATAGGGCTGTGTACATGAGCAGTGATTTTCACGCATCATTTGTGCGTTGCATAAAAATCGCTGCAAGCTGTATATTATGCGTTTTTCACGCAACGCAGGCCCAACAGAAGTGAATGGGGCTGCGTGAAAATCGCAAGCAAGTGCAGATGCAAAGCGATTTTCTCGCATGGTTGCTAGGAGACGATCGGAATAGGGACCCGATCTTTATTATTTTCCCTTATAACATGGTTATAAGGAAAAATAATAGCATTCTTAATACAGAATGCTAAGTAAAAAAGTGATGGAGGGATTAAAAAATTTAAAACTTAAAATAAACTCACCTCATCCACTTGATCACGCAGCCCATCTTGTCTTCTTTCTTCTTCTTTGAGGACCTGGAAGGAAAAGGACCTTTGGTGACATCTTCACGCTCCCCACGTGGTGAGCGTGGTGACGTCAGCGTAGGTCCTGCTGAATGAAGATAGAAGGATCTTCTATCTTTATTCAGCAGGACCTGTGCTGACGTCACCGTGCTCACCACGTGGCGAGCGTGATGACGTCAAAGGTCCTTTTCCTTCCAGGACCTCAAAGAAGATGAGCTGGTCTGTTTGATCAAGTGGATGAGGTGAGTTTATGTTATAAGTGAAAATAATAAAATTTACAGACTACTGAACCCAAACCTCTGTGAAGAAGTCCTGGTTTACAGGACATACCAATTTTTCTCACGTGCGCGCAAAACTCATTAAAGCGATTTGCACTCACGCGGAAAAATCGAGCATTTTCCCACAATGCACCTGCATCTTGTCCAGCCCTCACACGCGACGCCCGTGTGAAAGGGGCCTTAGGCCTCATGCACACGGCCGTTTTGCGGCCGTTCTATGCATTGGGGACCGCAATTTGAACGGGTCCGCATTCGTGATGCAATACGGCCACGGATGGGCAACGGCCGTGTACATGAGGCCTTAGGGCTGTAAAGGGCTGTAAAAAAGTAAGAATAAGCTGGGGGGTTTTAGGGCACCTGCAATTTTTTTGCTGTGTTTCTGAGGCATTTTTTTCCCCTATAGAGAAGGAGATGTTCAAACACCTGAAAAAACGTCAGAGCTCCAGCAAGCTGTTTTTCTTAAAAGAAAAAAAGAAAACCCTGTGCTTCAAATTTCCCATGAATGCAAAAAATGGCACTAAAATCTCTAAAGTGCAGAAAAATGTCAGCAAAAACCTGTGTGAAAGCAGTCTAACTGTTCATTTTCCCTGCATCTCGTTACCAGATTATGTGTTATATTATTACAGTATATGATACTGTTTTGATGAAGGATACACTTTTAAATGAAATCTGCAACACTGCCTTTGCTCATAATCTTATAGAATTCTTATTTGGGAGAGAGAAAAAAATCATTAACCTGTATCATACTCATTACAGGCTGAATATATTTGCGGCTAGTTATAGCTTCTGCAGTCTGGCATCTTCATAAAATACATTCAAACGTTACAACCCAGATGGAAATGTTCCTTCCTTCCAGTATCAGCTGCTTTTCTCTCTAGGCTGATAAAGTCATCCAATGTATATTTCACTTTTTAATCTCCTTGACCACAAATTTTTTTTTTTAAGATTATTGTTTCTTTGTGACTTACACAAAAGCTCAGGATGTGTAAGTCTTAATGTAGCATTAATTCCTCAGTACGCTGTTTAGCTGTATTATCATTCATCTGTCATTTTGCAGACAACACGTTTGATGTGTTAAAGTGACATAACTGCTTCTGTCACCTTTCATATGTTTTTTACTTTTCCACAGGAGAGAAAATGTATAAATGTAATTTAATCTAAACACCTATAGATTACTTCTTGCAAAAAAGAACACATGGGGGAGATCTATCTCCATCTCCATGTGCCTGGTTTTGAGACTTTTTAAATGCCACTGCAGCTAAATCAAGTTGGAACTTATGTTTTTTATCTGCCCGCCCAAGCTTCCAAATAGGGGTTGTAACGAGGGATGTCTGTGGGCCGGGCCATTGGCCTTGGCACATGCATTATCATATATGCCATAGACTGACATAAATGATGACTGAAATCTACACCAACTGTCATGGATCATTTAGTGTGGACACACTGTGCTAACTAACTGGTTTGACTTTGTGCTAAACTCTAAGGGTGCTCCCATGGTATTCACCCTTTAACCCCTGTCAGAGATCTGGACCAAACTGCTACATCTTGAATCGTCCCAGCTGACCCACTGAGGGTCACGGACTCTGTTCCGTGCACTAGAAACTCTAGGCACAGAAAATGCACCAAAAACCCACCAAAACAGCAGGTATAGTCTGAACAGTCACTTATACTGATTATATGGTTTTTGACAGAACCTAACTGCAGGAAATTTGGCTGGATGCATGAGACACAGGGAAACTGCACCACAATCGCAGGAGCAGTTTGAGCAGTCACTAATACTGGAGCTGCAGATAATGGCAACATAAAACTGCAGACACTAGGAGAACTTGCAGGCAGGGTAGTGATGGGTGTAGAAACAAGGCAGGCAGGAACCAAGACTGTGACATAGACTGGACAGACAGACCAGGAAAACTAAAACAGAGGCGTGAACTAAAAGCAGGAGTACACAGGCAAGATGTGTCGATGGCAGGAACACAGACTAGACAACCCAAGCACAAATCATATGTACCCTAAAATAGTACCAACAAAACTGTCACCTTATCCCGTGATTTCCAAAATGGGGTCACTTTTTGGGAGTTTCTACTGTAAGGGTGCATCAGGGGGGCATAGTGTCTAAAAACCAGTCCAGTAAAATCTGCCTTCCAAAAGCCATAAGGCGCTGCTTTCTTTCTGCGCCCTGTCGTGTGCCCATACAGCAGTTTACCACCACATTTGGGGTGTTTCTGTTAACTGCCGAATTAGGGTTGTAAATATTGAGTTTTGTTTGGCTGTTAAGCCTTGTGTTACAGTAAAAAAATTATTCAAAATGGAAAATCTGCCAAAAAGTGAAATTTAGAAATGTAATCTCAATTTTCTTTTAATTCTTGTGGAACATCTAAAGGGTTAACAAAGTTTGTAAAATCAGTTTTGAATAAGTTAAGGGGCTAATTTCTATAATGGGGTAATTTATGGGTGGTTTCTACTATGTAAGCCCCACAAAGTGACTTGAGACCTGAACTGATCCATTAAAAGTGGGTTTTGGAAATTTTCTTAAAAATTTTAAGATTTGCTTCTAAAATTCTAAGCCTTCTAACGTCCTATAAAAATAAAAGGACATTTTTAAAATGATGTCAACATGAAGTAGACATATGGAGAATGTTAAGTAATACATATTTTATGAGGTATCAATTTGTTTTAAAAGCAGATACATTTTTATTTAGAAAATTACATATTTTTCCAAATTTTTGGTAAATTTTGGATTTTTTCATAAAGAAAGGTGCAATATATTGACTAAATTTTATGACTGTCATGAAGTACTATGTCAAACAAAATAGCTGATCTCAGGGAGACCAGCTACAGAAAACACTGCGAAGTCTCATTTAAGAGCCTCAACACAGCAATCCAAAGGGCAAAGCTCCCTGGGAAACAGTAATATGCAAAATAAATGTGGAGCCCCAGTATTGGGTCTACAACACAATGAAAGCCAGATATCGCTCAAAGGAAGGAAAACCGAGCAAAGGGGTGTCTCCATTACAGAGATCACCAAATCCACCATATTAAGTGGCCCCTATGTCAAGATCCCGCTTTTTTACAAGCTTTAAGGATGTGACAGGGAAGACCTAAGCCAGTTATCCATCCACAGACAGCTGTTTCGGGGTGTTGCCCCTCATCAGTGTGGAGTAGGGTTCTGGTTAACCGAGAGCAATGCCTTGGAGACTACTCAAACACAACAATAGCTGATCTCAGGGAGAACAGCTACATAAAACCCCGTGGAGCCTCATTTAAGAGTCTCAACACAGCAATCCAAAGTGCAAAGCTCCCTGGGAAAGTACTCCCATGAAGTACTATGTGTCACGAGAAAACAATCTCAGAATGGCTTAGATAAGTAAAAGTGTCCTAAAGTTATTACCACATAAAGTGACACATGTCAATTTTGCAAAAATATGGCCTAGGCAGGGGGGCGAAAACTGGCCCGGGATAAAAGGGGTTAATAAAACTGAAATGTGAGGAGTGGCGTTAACTTCTCTTTAAGTTATTTTCAACTTGCAATTGTCACCCCAGAACCAGTTAATATTTTATCACTTACTAGTACACAACTGCTGAGGTCGGCACCTACAGCATCACCTCTATTCGGCTGTAGTACTGCCTACTCCTGTCAGCCAGTATTTTATAATGTGCTACTAACAGTGGTACATCCCCACCAGGATTTCATTGTATACTGACCAACCAGGTTACTAAGAACACTATGTAGGAGATTCTTGTCTGTGCTCCAAGGCTCTGCCAGACTCTCCCACACTCCCCGTTACTGCTCCCCGCAGAGTCATGTATGCATGGAGCAAAGACCTATGAGACCACCGGCACCTGTGCAGATGAAGACCTCCTTAGAGTAAGGCCACATGGTCAGGTTTCCCGATGCAGTTTTGGAAGCCAAAATCAGAAGTGGATCATAAAAGGAGAAAGAGTATTAAGAACAGATACAACTTTTTCTGTTTTTTGAATACACTCCTGTTTTTATCTTCTAGAACCTCATCAGAAATCTGACTGTGTGGCCTCCACCCACTTGCAATATGAGACATGCTTGTTAAGTGCACCCATGCCATTTTGCTGATAAACAGCACCAGCGGGTAATACATTGTATGCTTTCCACTTCAGCAAGAGGTTTGTGTGCATGAGTCACATGCTGTTTTCAAACTAGGTATCCTATTTTCCAATCTTGTAGCGCTCTACTCATCTGTTCCACGTTCAATTTCTACTAATTCATGAATACTTCAGCATCCAACTTGTAGATGCACTGGTTACAGATGGCTTGTTGTCTTGTTAAAGAACCACTTCCATCACTCCCATGGGTTTTTTTCCGACTTGAATTTCAAATGGATATTAAACCTTCTTTACCACACTTACTAAAATTTCAGTTGGTAAATTTGGGGCATATAAACCACGCCCCCATCAGTGCTGTAGACCCAGCCGAGAAACACCCACTTGTTGGTGGGTTTGTGTTAGCCCCCCTTTCCCCCATTTTCTGCCCTGGACAGGGCAAATTTGCCAGGACTGTCTCTAAAAATCAGGGACAGTCCCGGGAAATTTAAGATAGCTGGCAACTATGCTTTACTAGTAAAGTTACATTTTAAGATGCATAGTTTATAAAAAAAAAAAAATTCACATCTTCATTTTCAGTTACTGCATCATGTGTCTTAGATAGGACTAGAGATAAACGAACCACTCGAGATTCGATTGTGTTCAGGTTTGCTGAATTTTAAAAAAAAATTGGTTTGGACCCAAATCGATTTGAAACAATTCAATGTTGCTCCAGTTGCCCTGAAAATTCGTATATAGCACCCTCTAGAATGCAATTACACCCATTGTTATGGTAAACACATGTTTGACGGTGGTTTAAAAACACACTGCACCATGGCATGTGATATGCTTTTTCATATTCCAAAGCTTCCATAAATTGTTACATGTACAAGTGTTGACTGTCAGAAGAAAAAAGTGTCTAGTTTCGAATGAGCATAATAAAATTCTCCCCTTTAATTGGGAGCAGCAGCAGTGCAGTGTGGATGTGGAAAGGGGACGGTATGGATATAGTGGTAGGAGGCCGCAATAGTAGCGGCAGTAGAAGCAGCATAGCATGGAATATACAAGACATTGGGTCCGCTGTCTCTGGGTAGTAGTAGTAGTGGTAGTAGTGACAGATGCTTTGAGTTAATAGTGTGGCAGTAGGGGATTAGCAGCGAAAAGCAGTGCAATAGGCCACCTCCCAGGGCCCAACTAGATGTGGAACAAGGATACCCAGTTGTAGGAATAGCCGAGTAATATAGCGTGGCCTATAATGTTCCTTTATGCTGAGTGTGTCATGGTGCCCCTACCTGGATACGACTGGACCCCAGGCATTAGCCCCGAAGCAGACAAATAGGGTGAATAATTGAGGGATTTGACGAAATGATTCCAGACTTTGTATATAGTTGAACATCAGATTTACTTGAATAAACGCTCATCAGAAACAGTCTTCAAACTTTGTCTTGGTCCCAGCAGGCTTTAGCATTAAAACTAGCAGGCAAACTCGTCTTTGCTACATCTGTTGCTCTCTGGCTCTGCTGTACTGACAGGCTGGCTATATAAGTCAGCTTTTGCTGTATGCTGCACTTTCCTTCTGTAGTCTGTCTCTTAAGTTATACCATGGAACTTTCTTCCTGGCTTCTGAGGCTTCAAGCTTCTGCCTCCATGTCCAGCTGAGCTTAGGGTGCTCTAGCTGGCTTGGTTTGGAAGAGACGTGGCCTTGCACACGTTGGGGTAAGCTAGGACTGACCTCTAACTAGTCTCCACCCTTCCTTAGAGAGAGGGTTAGAATGGAAAGAAGGGCTCCATTCTCTTTAACTGTAGCTCTGCCATGCTTGCTGCCACTTACTGGTGAACTAGGTAAATTACATTTGAACATAACAGTTACAAGAAATAGGAATTGGAATAAATGCATAGATCAGGGATGCTCAACCTGCGGCAGTCCAGCTGTTGTAAAACTACAACTCCCACGATGCTCTTCTGTAGGATGATAGTTGTAGGCTGTCAGGGAATGATGGGAGTTGTAGTTTTGCAACAGCTGGTGGGCATGTCTGGCATAGATGAAATGATATTAGCATACATAGATAGAAGCAGGAGGAGTAGGAGTGGTAATGCCAATCGGGGGTGTTACAGCAGCTGCAGCAGCAGCCATATTGTACATGTTGGCAGGCAGGAAACAGCATTTTGGAGGCAGCAGCAGCCTTACAGAAGATGATGGTCAGCAGGCCGCAGCACTGGCATAATGGCGGTGGTGGGATGATGGAGGCAGCAGCAGCAGCCTTACAGAACATGATGTTTGGCAGGCCACAACAGTGGCATGATAGCACTGGTGGCATGATGCAGGCAGGCAGCAGCAGTGGCATGATGGGGCACCGCCACCAAGGCCAGCTCTATTAATCGGCCTAAGCCTGAGGAGTGTGAAAATCCTCCCGAATCCAGACTTGGTTCATTTTGACAAAAGTAATGTTATGGACACTGGGGAGGATAGCTTGGTCCATTTGGGTGTCATCTCCCCCCCTCCCCCCTCAAAGTGCAGCTTGTGGAAAAAGTGCTCTCTGTTGTGGACACTGAAATGGCTTCTGCTTCTGCTACTGTGAACAATCACAGTAATAACATCAGTGTTCAGATACAATTAATCGAAAGGGATGATTGAGGCCTGATGCATAATATCATGTTATCACTCACAGGTAATGTTACGGACTACCCTGTGTATTGCACTAATGACATATGTATGTGTTGGTGTAAATAAATTCAATAACCCCCACACACACACACACCCCAGAAAAAAAATTAAAATTGAGAACTGAGTGGAAAAATAAACAGATTTCGCCCTTACATTATCAATTACTTATTTATACAGTTTTTCTAATGAAAAAAAAATGTAATTAATTATGTGAAATGACCTGACATGGAGTTTGCACTAATATTCTATATTATATATACCAGATTGATGGTAAAACATGTGTTGTATAGTTTTCACTTCATCCCCCCTTCCCCACCAAAAAAAAGTATTTCTTTGAAAATGGGGGAAAAAAAATTGCAGCAGCTGCAGTTGTGCTAGGAGTCAAAATCAGCATCAGCTCTTCACCTCTCACTCCCTGGCTGAGCTGTGCCTGTCTGTCCATATTATACACACACACACACTTCTTTTTTTTTTTTATTCTATCTTTTCTCTTGAGTTTTCACTATCCCTCACTCCCTAAGATCGTTCTTATGGCAGACACTGTAAGACCTAACCACCTTCATTCACAGCCAGCACAGAATGGCATTCTGTTGGTACTGCTAGGGCACTTCGCTGCCTGCTGCAACACTGATTGGCTCATCCAGACTGTCTCTTGGCCTGGGAGCCAATCAGGGCAAGTTTTCCTTAGGTTCGTGTGAGCACCCTCCTTCTTCCTTCCTGGTGCATTTTTCCTGCTGACATGTGCAGTAAAATGGCATTATGTGCCAGTTTACTGGATTTATCTGAAACTGATATGAAAAGGTTCAGGTTTGTTTGCCAAGTTAAGGGGGAACCGGGTTTGGTACAAACTGGTTCTTTAGATAAGACTAACCTTTCTGTCCTTATACAGTACTTATGTGTTCCCCAGGAAGCCAGTTTCTACCCTTCCTGTGCAGATGGAAACTACAAGCAGAGACTGAAGGAAGATTGTTATCTGCTGTATCTCCGCCCCTCAGCAACTCTTCATTCCTCCCTCTAGAGCCCCATCTCTTCCTCCTCCTCCACAGCCACAAAGAATTTTTAGAATTACTAAGCTGAAAGATCATTTGACCAGATCAAGTCACATGGGTTACACTTAGTTAAATGAAACAACCAGCAAATGCATAGATCTTTGTTAGCTATTCTATTAGCGATTCTATAAGCTTATTTGTATTTGGAAATTAAACATAATAATTTAATCAAATAAGTGTTTTTATGAGAATACAGTGTCACTGTCTGTTCCATGACAGAGGTAAGAAGATCTGAGAGACTGGCGGCACGTGAGGGTACCTGACAGTTTCTCTTTTTTCACCTTGCAGTGTTGTTGTTTGGTAATAACCACACCTCTTTTCAGGTTCAGCTTGTGGTCATTACTGAGGCTCTATTTAGTTCTGACTCACACTGCTTACCATGCGGTTGATATTTCCTGCTGGAGTTGGGTGAGCTGGTGTGTTGTTCCTTTGGATCTCCTGCTCCTCCATTCTTCTTTAAGCTAAGTGCATTTTGTTTTGCATTTTGTCGTTCGCTTGTGTGTATTGTTGTCTAGGCCTCAGGAGGACGCTGGTTCCTTCATCTGGGGAGGAACCAGTAGTCTCATTCCCTGCCACCACTCCTAGGCCTTTCAGGGTCTCCAGGGCTAAGGATCCGGTGTATGAATATTTTTACCTTCAGGGTCTACTCATACTAGCAGGAGTCAAGGAGAGGTCTAGGGATTCCTAAGAGGTCACCATCCCTCTCCCTTAGCTTTGAGGCCTAGAATCTGGTCTATTCCTTCTGTGTGTTATCTGGTGGTATACCCTCCCCATTACCCGTGGCATACAGATTGCCAGGAGTCTGTGTGGTGGAAACAACATTATGGAGGAAACGCCCACGCTCATTTACACGCTCCCCCTTATTACAGCAGTTTTCTGGGACTTGTAGGCAAGACTGCTGCAACATGGGATGTCTGGATGCATCTTGGACTCCCAGGACGCTGCTGGGAACGATGTTGTCTGAGTAGTACAGCAATTTTACAGACTGACAATAATACGCACAAAACCAAAGATAAAATCGATTTTAGAGGAAAAATTGTTAGGAAACATTCTTTCCTGTATATTTACTTGCATATAAAGTGCAAGTGCTGCTAAAGATTACAAGGAAGAGGCACTCCGATACAACCTGTATACTACATAAAGGACGGCCTCATTCACATTGTGGTACAATTGTTCAGGTAGTGGTACTACTACACTCATAAAACCTATGCACTACGTGAAAGGGCTGCCAAAAATTACAAGAAACAGTCACTCCAATACACCAGTTATTACACATAAAGGAGGGCATCATAAAAATTATGATTAATGGCCTGCTGGTGACCCTCAAAAACATTAGGAGCAAGGGCCTGCTGGTGACCCTCTAAAACATTAGGAGCAAGGGCCTGCTGGTTACCTTCTAAAACATTAAGGGCGAGGGTCTGCTGCTAAGCTGACCATCTAAAACATTATGGGTGAGGGTCTGCTGTTGAGCTGACTCTAAAACATTAGGGGTGAGTGCCTGCTGCTGATATGACCGTCTAAAACATTATGGGATGAGGGCCTGCTGCTGAGCTGACCATCTAAAACATTAGGGGCGAGGGCCTGCTGCTGATCTGACCATGAAAAAAATTATGGGCGAGGGCCTGCTGCTGAGATGACCATCTAAAACATTAGGGGTGAGGGTCTGCTGCTCAGCTGACTCTCTAAAACATTAGGGGCGAGTGCCTGCTGCTGAGCTGACCATCGAAAAAATAATGGTTGAGGGCCTTCTTCTGAGATGACCCTCTAAAACATTAGGAGTGAGGGCAGAATAATAAGCATGTTGATATGATGGAAAAGGAGGACGAGAAAAGGAAGACTGAACCATATACGCTTTTTTGTGGTGGAAGGGGTGCATGGGAATACAGTGTATTCCATACACCATTAAAGCCACATTTAAAGTGCCTTTATGTTCAGCCACTTTCCTCTAGAGGCAACCAGGCCTTGTTCATTTTTATAAGAGTCAACCGGTCAGCATTTTCAGTTGACAGGCGGATGCGCTTATCAGTTATTATGCCCCCGGCAGCACTAAATACCGGCTCAGACAAAACACTGGCGGCAGGGCAGGCCAGCGCCTCCAAGGCGTAGAGCTCCAGTTTGTGCCACTTTTCCAGCTTGGACGCCCAATAGTTGTAAGGCACAGAGGGAATATTGAGGATGCAGACACGGTCTGCTGCGTACTCCTTAACCATCTTCCAAAATTTTTCCTTCCTTGTGACAGTAGGGTGAGGGTGCTGGCGGGGTGTCATAAAACTGTCCCAGGCATTGGAGAGTGTTGGTCTGTAGGTAATTTAATTCCAGCTCACCCGCCTTTTCTTGCTAGGTGCACGGATGTAAAGTATGAAGCCTTGTTGTAATGGGTTGAAAGGAAGGAAATCTGGCACTCAAAATTGATGAAGTCGTAGGTTCCTTTATTTATTCATGCGGTATATCAGGTACAGAGGTACAGAATGATTCATAACTAGTGATGCCCTTGTCAGTCTACGCGTTTCAAACAACAACTTTCTTATTGTAACTCTGGTGTAACTGCTGTGTGTTTCCCTTGTCTCCCCTCCTCTGTTGCCCAAGGAACTACGTACTCTGCCGCCAGCGTTGTCAGCTGGAAATTTTTGGAGCAATTTTTCCACAAGGACCTTTTGGTATTGCACCATTTTGCTAGTCCTCTCCACCACAGGAATGAGAGATGAGAAGTTCTCTTTGTAGCGGGGGTCGAGAAGGGTGAGCAACCAGTAATCGTTTTAGGCCAAAATGCGTATAACGTGTGGGTCATGGGAAAGGCAGCATAACATAAAGTCAGCCATGTGTGCTAGAGTCCCAACAGACAAGACTTTGCTGTCCTCATCTGGAGGATCACTCTCAATCTCCTGATCCTCTTCCTCCTCTTCTATCCATCCACACTGAACAGATGGAATAAACCTGCTATGGGTACTACCCTCTGTAGCAGAAGCAACCGTCTCCTGCTCCTCCTCCTCCTCCTTATAATCATTCAATTCGCACTGAGAAGACGGAATTAGGGTGGTCTGGCTATCACCCTGTGTACTGTCTTCCCCCATTTCCACCTCTTCCACATGCAAAGCGTCCGCCTTCATTGTGAGCAGCGAGCATTTTTAGACACAGAAGTGGGATGGTTACGCTGATAATAGCGGCATCGCCGCTCACCATCTGTGTTGCTTCCTCAAAATTGTGTAAAACCTCACAGAGGTCAGACATCCATACCTACTAGCGGAAGCTGACAGGAAAGGCAACAACCATGTTGCAGCTGGTATTCCATGTAGGTCAGGCGAATAGGGGTAGGTTTTGATAAACCGCTAAACCACTAAGTTTAACATGTGGGCTAGGCATGGTATGTATGCGAGCTTCCTGAGCTCCAAAGCCGCCACCAAATTATGACAATTATCAGACACAACCATGCCTGGTTGTAGGTTGAGTGGCGAGAGTCATAGCTCAGTCTGGTCCCTTATCCCCTGCCACAGCTCTGCGGCTGTGTGCTGTTTGTCACCCAAGCAAATAAGTTTTAGCACGGCCTTTTGCCGCTCACCACTGCAGTGCTACACTGCTTTGAGCTACTGACTGATGTCTGACTGGTGCTGCAAGATGAGAATTCAGAGGCGGAAGTGGAGGAGGAGGTGGAGGAGGAGAAGGGGGTTTGCAGCCACTAATGTAGATGGTGGACGAAATCCTGATGGAAGTGGGCCCTGCAATCCTTGGCATCGTTAGCACCTGTGTCATCCCAGGCTACGAATCGCTCCCGGCCTCCACAACGTTTACCCAGTGTGCCATCAGGGAAATGTAGCATCCCTGGCCACAAGCACTTGTCCATGTATCAGTCATTAAGTGGACCTTCCCATTAACTGCGTCGGTCAAGGTACAGGTGATGTTACGGGACACATACTGGTGTAAGGCAGGGATGGCACACCGGGCAAAATAGTGGCGGCTGGGGACTGAGTAACGAGGGATGGCCGCCGCCATCAGGCAGTGGAAAGCCTCAGTGTCCACAAGCCTAAATGGCAACATTTTCAAGGCCAGCAATTTGGAAAGGTGCGCATTTAGTGCTATGGTCTGTGGGTGGGTGGCTGGGTATTTGCGCTTTCATTTAAAGGCCTGAGGTATGGACATCTGTACGCTGCACTGGGACACAGAAGTGGCCTGTGTCTTGGAAAGGGGATTCGCCAGCATGGAACACAAGGGAAGAGGAGGCAGTGGTGTGACCCGCAGACACTGATTGTGCACTCAGGCGTTCAGCCCACCTATTAGGATGCTTTGAAGCCATGTGGCGGATCATGCTGGTGGTGGTGAGGTTGGTAGTGTTCATGCCCCTGCTCATTTTGGTACGGCACAGGTTGCAAATGACAATTCTTTTATCGTCCGCATTTTCATCAGATACCACCAGACTGCGGAACACCTACCCCTTGGCAAGCGAGATTTCTGCAAGGGCGTGCTCCGGGGAACAGTTGTGGGCCTATTTGGTGTGGCCGGTCTTCTCCCTTTTGCCAACTCACTGCCTCTTCCAGCCTGTTGCGATGCTGCGGATCCCCTCCCTCCCCCCTCTGTACTGCTGTCCTGTACTGCCACCTTCCCAGGTTGGGTCAGTGATCTCATCATCCACCACCTACTCTTCCACTTCTTCACTCTCGTCATCTTCCTGACTTGACCTAACAACAACCTCACTTATTGACAACTGTGTCTCATCCTCATCATGAACCTCTTGAGACACTACACTCTGTTCCAAATGATTATGGTAATTCTATTTAAGTGTCACAAAGATTAAATATATTGTTTTTCAGTTTAATGCATGGATGGCATTGTGTCTCAGGGCTCTTTTGATCAATGAAAACAATCTCGGACACCTGTAATAATTAGATTGCCAGGTGAGCCCAATTTAAGGAAAAACTACTAAAGGAGGGTGTTCCACATTATTAAGTAGAGCACCATTTTCAAGCAATATGGGGAAGAAAAATGATCTCTCTGCTGCCGAAAAGAGTGAAATAGTTCAATGCCTTGGACGAGGTATGAAAACATTTGATATTTTAGGAAAACTTAAGCGTGATCATCTCACTATTAATAGATTTGTGGCTAAGTTCAGAGCACAGACGGGTTAGTGCAGATAAAGGCACATTAAGGAAGATTTCTGCCAGATCCATGCATCGGATCAAGAGAGCAGCTGCTAAAATACTATTACATAGCAGTAAACATATATTTGAAGCTACTGGTGCCTCTGGAGTCCCAAGGACATCATTGTTTAGAGTCCTCCAGAGTCTTGCAACTGTGCATAAACCTTCTATTCGGCCACCACTAACCAATGCTCACAAGCAGAAATGGCTGCATTGGGCAGAAAAATACATAAAGACTAATGTTCAAGCACCCTGTTCCAACAAGGCTGCAACGTCAGCAAGGTAGTGGTGGAGTCATGTTTTGTGTCGGAATCATGGGAAGAGAGCTCGTCAGCCCCTTTAGGGTCCCCGGAGGTGTAAAGATGATCTCTGCAAAGTATGTGGAGTTTCTGACTGACCACTTTCTTCCCTGGTACAGAAGGAAGGACTATGCTTTCAGTAATAAAATCACCTTCATGCATGACAATGAACCATCTCATGCTGCAAAGAATACCTCTGCATCAATGACTGCTATGGGGATAAAAGGAGAGAAAGTCATGGTGTGGCCTCCATCCTCTCCTGACCTCAGTCCTATTGAGAACCTTTGGAGCATCCTCAAGCAAAAGATCTATGAGAGTGGGAGGCAGTTTAAATCCAAACAGCAGCTCTAGGAGGCTATTCTGACATCTAGCAAACAAATTCAAGCAGAAACAGTCCAAAAACGTACAAGTTTATGGCTGGGAACACACCTAGGCGTTTCTGAATCGCGCGTATGACACGCGTTTCACGCGCGTTTTTGGATGTGCGTTTTTGTAACTAAGAAACGCGCGTCATACGCACGATTCAGTGATTCTCCCCTATGGCATCATTGTCCATAGGCGCGTTAAAACGCCCCAAAGAAGCTCATGTACTTGTTTGGGCGTGGGGCATTTTAGAGCGCGTTCAAACGCGCTGTAAAACGCCCAAATGTGAACCATGCCCATAGGGAAGCATGGCTTTTCACATGATGTGCGTTTTACAGCGCGTTTGAACGCGCTGTAAAACGCTTAGGTGTGTACCTAGGGTAATGGATGCAAGACTTATGAAGCTGATATCAAATAAGGGGTCCTATGTTAAAATGTTACATGACCTGTTAAAATGTTTAAAAAGCTAAAATGTTGTTAAAAGTTTGATTGAAACAGATTTTGATTTCAGTAAATAAGCTGCAAACACAACAAATGACAATTTTCAGTTCCTTACAACCTATAAAGTGTTTTGAAACTTACTGTGCTTAATAACTTGGAACAGTGCATTGTAAGTTTTTTATGTTTAAAAAAAAAAAATACTGTTATCATTAGTTTGTTTGTTAAATAAAATTTGAATTGTACTTTTAATAGTTGATAACATGAGAATTATGCTGACTGTTATTTACATCAATTATTTAGGTAAATGAAAAAAATATAATTTGCATAATAATTTGGAACAAGGTGTAATTGCGGTTGACTTATTGGCAACTGTGTCTCATCATCATCATCATCATCCACCTCGTGAAACACTAATTACCGTTCCCCACCGCCACCTTCTTCTGACTGTGGATGCTCAAGAGTTTAAGAATCAGGGCACAAGATCTCCTTATGTTCCTCTTTAAGCGGGCTTGGCGAGAGGCCCAAATTAAGGAATGGCGATGAAAAATGCTCCTCGGAATATCCGACTGTAAAAACGCGCTGTAAAACGCGCTGTAAAACGCCCAAATGTGAACCATGCCCATAGGGAAGCATGGCTTTTCACATGATGTGCGTTTTACAACGCGTTTGAACGCGCTGTAAAACGCTTAGGTGTGTACCTAGGGTAATGGATGCAAGACTTATGAAGCTGATATCAAATAAGGGGTCCTATGTTAAAATGTTACATGACCTGTTAAAATGTTTAAAAAGCTAAAATGTTGTTAAAAGTTTGATTGAAACAGATTTTGATTTCAGTAAATAAGCTGCAAACACAACAAATGACAATTTTCAGTTCCTTACAACCTATAAAGTGTTTTGAAACTTACTGTGCTTAATAACTTGGAACAGTGCATTGTAAGTTTTTTATGTTTAAAAAAAAAATACTGTTATCATTAGTTTGTTTGTTAAATAAAATTTGAATTGTACTTTTAATAGTTGATAACATGAGAATTATGCTGACTGTTATTTACATCAATTATTTAGGTAAATGAAAAAAATATAATTTGCATAATAATTTGGAACAAGGTGTAATTGCGGTTGACTTATTGGCAACTGTGTCTCATCATCATCATCATCATCCACCTCGTGAAACACTAATTACCGTTCCCCACCGCCACCTTCTTCTGACTGTGGATGCTCAAGAGTTTAAGAATCAGGGCACAAGATCTCCTTATGTTCCTCTTTAAGCGGGCTTGGCGAGAGGCCCAAATTAAGGAATGGCGATGAAAAATGCTCCTCGGAATATCCGACTGTGGGATCACTTGTTTACAAAGACTCTCCATGGTGGGAGGAAGGAGGATCAGGGTGAGGATTCTGTTGAGCAGACTTTTGGCTACTGAGACTGGACTTTGTAGGAGACAGGGTGGTGCTTAACTGACTGGAAGCATTATCTGCTGCAATCCAACCGACCACCTGCTCGCACTAGTCTGACTTCAAGAATGGTGTCCTGCGCCGCCCTGCAAACTGGGACATGAAGCTATCGTGGAGGATTGTTTTTCTTGTGCTCTGCCAGCAGGCACAGTTTCACCGCGCCCAGGGCCATGGCCTCTGCATGCTCCATCAGCAGCACGGCCACGTCCCGTCTCTTAACGCTCGCCTTCATCATATTAAATGGTCTATATGCTTGCAAGTATGTCACACGTACAGTAGCACAGTTTTTTTAAGTGTATGCACAAATAAATTTCAGTCAATGTCACAGATATTTGGGATGCGGAAACGTTATACAGGAGAAGTACCACAGGTAATGGTGCTGCTGTCACCAGCGGCTAAGAAAAAATTACAATCAATGTCACAGATATTTGGGAAGTCGAAATGTTATTCAGGAGAGGTACCACAGGTAATGACGCTGCGGTCACCAGACAGAGGCTAAGATAAATTTAAAGTCAATGTCACTGATATTTGGGATGCAGAAACGTTATACAGGAGAGGTACCACAGGTAATGGTGCTGCTGTCACCAGCGGCTAAGAAAAATTTACAGTCAATGTCACTGATATTTGGGATGCGGAAACGTTATACAGTAGAGGTACCACAGGTAATGACGCTCCTGTCAACAGCGGCTAAGAAAAAATTACAGGCAGTGTCCCTGATATTTGGGATGCGAAATGTTATACAGAAGATGTAGCGCAGGTAATGTCACTGTCCGCAGCATCTATGGGAAAGGTACACTGGATGTCACAAATATTTTTAGTATGTGCACACGTTAAACAGGAGATGTAGCGCAAATAATGTCGCTGTCCGCAGCATCTACGAAAAAAGTACACTGGATGTCACAGATATTTTTAGCATGTGCACACGTTAAACAGGAGATGTAGCACACATAATGTCACTGTCCGCAGCATCTACGAAAAAAGTACACTGGATGTCACAGATATTTTTAATATGTGCACACGTTAAACAGGAGATGTAGCGCATATAATGTCGAGGTCCGCAGCATCTACGAAAAAAGTGCACTGGATGACACAGATATTTTTAGGATGCGCAAACGGTCTACTGGAGATGTAGCGCAGGTAATGTCACTGTCTGCAGCGTCTATGGAAAAAGTACACTGGATGTCACAGATATTTTTAGGATGCGCAAACGTTATACAGGATTTGTGGTCATGGCTACTAAAGCAGGTGACGAGACCCCTGAAATACCCTGCTCCCAGCGGTTGGGTTGTGCCGTAACCGCGCATGAAGTAGGGACGCCTGAAAGAGGGCATCCCCTTCATGTAGGGTGTTTGAAAAGGGGAGGGTGGGTGGGAGAAACGCTGAGCGACGTACACAGGGGGAGTGGCGCTGTCGTGCTTTATGCTAACGGCAGCACCACGCCCACAAATACAGGCCAATTAATCGCCCTTTAACACTTGTGGTCGTGGCTACTAAAGCAGGTGACGAGACCCCTGAAATACCCTGCTCCCAGCGGTTGGGGTTGTGCCGTAACCGCGCATGTAGTAGGGACGCCTGAAAGAGGGCAAAAACCACGCTGGTTAGGTAAGGATAGTTTTATCACAGAACTCAATCACACCCCAAAGATTCAAAAGCTAATGACATCTCGGCCTTGGGGTACACCCGTGGAGTCAGGCTGACAGCTTACCAATCCTGAACGTCAACGAACAAGCCAAATATTTGAGGAGCTGGACTGCAGCTGGAGTAGCGATACCTGAACGTAAATAGTGGACGAGGTATAGTTACGTCAACATCACTCCCCTCACCCTTACGTGACAAGTACCCTTCTACCTGGCTGAAAGCCAACGCTGGACGGAACTCAAGTAAAGCTTGCACCTAGAAGCAAAACAACGGCACTGGTCAGCAAAACGGAAGCAGAATATTGAACGTTCAACATGCGCTCGTGAGAACTGACATGAACGGAAATTTCACTCTTTTCCCCCCTTCCCTGTCTAGATGCAAGGGCCCAAACCTCAGCTTCCTGCTGTGACTACGGTTAAACACCACGGTCATTAAGGGTGTTTAAGCTAAGAGGGTGAGGAGTATGTAAGGACTCCTACCCCGGCATAAGGTTAGCGAACTTTGACGGACATGTAAATGCAGTGGTGCGCACCTGCACCTATGTGACATGTCCCTCATTTCATGCCAATATTCACAGCAATAAACATTAATTATTTTTTTTTGATTTGTGTTTTTTTTTTTCCTTTTGTCCTCCTTAAAATTACTACTATATCTATGCCACTTAACCATTACCCCCACATCCACCTATTCACATCACAGCTTTCTTTATTGACCCTCACATTCCTACCTCTTACATTCCTTTCAACAGTTATCTTCCCTTTATAGTACCCTGTGACAACTAAGCTGCTCCCTACACTCCCAGACTGCCGGCACTGCTACTCTGAGCTGCCAATGAATGAGCCTAAGGGAGGCTCTGCACTCGGATCCCTGCCTAAGTAACGGCACTGCGGCCAGTGGCAGACATTAATAGCTCGTGAGGCCGATGTGGCGGGGATACGCTCTCCCCTGTGCCTCTGATGTGTCGCCACGTGGGGAGCGTGCGCAGCTCCCGGCACAGAGTTCAGTGCGGGCCGCTCCCCCGTCGCTGTGGGGAAGCCGAGCCTCGCCGGCTGATGCTCCGTGCGCCGGGGGGAGACTGCGACACCCCCTGGCAGACCGGATCGGTGCGGGGGTGTCCCCCCTCACCAAGGGGACCGGCCCCCGCCGGCCGGCAACGGAGGTGGGCTGCAGAAGGTGGCAGCAACATACCTCTGAGAAGCTGACCCGGGATGATGACGCGATCATTTCTTTCCACACTGCAGGTACGTCTATGGCTCTAAACGCTGAGCGACGTACACAGGGGGAGTGGCGCTGTCGTGCTTTATGCTAACGGCAGCGCCACGCCCACAAATACAGGCCAATTATTCGGCCTTTAACACATGTAGAACAGGTAATGAAACTGTCCACAGCGGACACCGTCTACAGAAAAAGTACACTGGATTTCACAGATATTTTTAGGCTGCGCACACGTTACACAGGAGATGTAGCGCAGATAATGTCGCTGTCTGCTGCAGCCAAACAACTGAACGCAATTTAGCACAGGTTGCGCTAAGAATATATATTGCTGCCAGATACAACAATAGTCCTTAAAAGGATTTTTGGGTCTCTAACCGCAACCTTGCCTAACATAAAAATAAAATTCAATTCCCTACACTATCTGTCCCTTCTACAGCACAGCTCTCCCTGACTAAGACTGAGCCCAACTACGTGTCATCTGGGCTTTATAGCACCCAATGACGCGTTCGAGCCAGCCAATCACTGTAATGCCAGTAACCAACATGGCTACGGCATTACAGTGAGTGGCAGTAATATTCGGCCATGCCATGATCGAGCTAAACTGGTGTTCGGCCGAGCATGCTCGCTGAACACTAGAAGTCAACCCATCAGGATATGTGAACCCTGACAAATGTAACCCTTTCGAAGTGGGAGAGTGTTGCCTGATCCCTTAGTTTCTAGTCCTTTCTTCTGAATGACATGAATAGTGACTGCCACAGAATATCCGATAAAAGTGACCCCTAGTGACTTTAACAGCAAATCACCCACAGTAAGTGACAGTTACAGACCCTCAATAATAATGCCAGCCACATTGCACCAATAAAGAATAGAGTATCGCTGGCTGCTTCAAAAGCAGCAGAGTAGAGTTAGTGGTGTAACCTCTTCCAGGCCCTCCTGAAGCCCCAAAGTCCTTGGACCTGACCTGGCTGCAGAGTGTACTGTAGCTACAATGTGGTGGCAATATCACTGCGGTGCCCACACAGGGTTCTGAAGAGTAAAGGCACAGGCAGCACTCCAGCAGGCTGGTAAGCAAAAACAGTGCATTCCTCAGTTTGTACCTATGAAACTTGTTGACCTGTTACATGTGCACTTAGCAGCTGATAGAATCTGTGTTAGTTCCATGTTTATATGGGCGAATATTGCTGAGAGAAATGATCTTTTAATATATGCAAATTAGAATCTAGAAGCAACTGGGGCATTGTTGTTACACCTAGAGGCTCAGCTCTATCTGTGTAAGAGGTGTAATTAATGTATGGGAGGGTTAAAGAGGGAGCGTCTGTTATTTAGGAAAGTGGTACGGGAAGGAACAAGTTATTTAACTGTTATTGTTGAATTGTTATATATGTATATGTGAATTGTCATGTCTCCTGATCCCTGTAAGCCGGTAGGGGTGTAGTGAGGAGAGTTGGCCACTAGAGGGACCCCTAGCATAGGTATAAAAGGCTTAGTGAGGGGATGAGGAAGTTAGTTTCAGTTTAGTTCAGTTTGAGTTCTGTTGAAGTTCAGGCCCCTGAGCCTGGTGAAGACAGGGAGACCTGGGACTACGGCCTGGGAAAAGGGTGTGCAGTTGAGGAAACAGCCGGAAGGGTCCTGCCTGGAGGTGAATATAGACAACCGGAGATAGGAGGACGCCAGTTCCAAGGGCCAAGTGGAATAATACCCTTAGGTCGGGCTGAGAAACTGAGGAACAGAGCAGGGAAGGAAAGAATCACTGGATACCAGCCAGACGGGGCTGAGGACACAGAGCAGAGCCTGAGTGAGGAGAAACACAGGAAGGGCGCATGGATCGGGAGGTATGCTACCCATGTCCTGCATTGATGGCCCGTTGGTGTACCGTTTACTGAAAAGGTCTGCTAAGACAAAAAGGTTATTGTTCCCTGGTTAAGTGTGTGGCCGGCAGAGGAATCTGCTTGATGTTGAGAAACGTTTGCAACCCTTAAGTAAAGACATTGACAATTTAACTGAATCGCCTGGTCTTCAATTATTCCCGCTAGCAGGGGAGCGCTACAGCTGCTAAACACTGAGACCACCATCTTGAGCAGAAGACGGAAGGGATCTATAAGTACATTGATAGCATACCTCTCAGGTGGGTGACGCACTGCACCACAACACCCAGCATGCCCTGGTCCCCCCTGACTCCTAGGTAGCTTACATCTGCAACTGCCACGCCCTTATCCACCCAGAGCCAAGCAGTTAAAACTACACCACGCCTGCCCCTGTCAAAGTGGAGAGGGAGTGGCAGTTGTAGAGTAAACAGCCTGTAGGAGTAACGGCAAGGCCCCCATTTTTAAAGGACGTGATGTTTTCACTGTCTGGACCTGTCATTCAAAGTACAGGGGGTGTAGCAGTTTCAGAGAATGCTGAGCCTCTAGTTGTAATGACAACACCCCTGTTGCTCTTAGAGGCTCATTTGCATATATTAAAAACATTTTTCTCAGCAATATGAGCACATATGAACATGGGACCAACACAGAGGCCTTCAGTTGCCAAGCACACATGTAACAGGTCAGCCAGTTTCATAGGTACAGATCTGCTGACAGATGCCCTTTAAAATCATTCCTCTATGAGATGTAATAGGTCATCGTAGTGGTCATCGTAGTTCTTGGTTGCTCCTACAAACTCATAGTTGCCAACTGTCCCGAATTTGAGGGGAACAAAAAATTAGAGTTTTGTTCCCCTCTAAAACATGCTTGCATTGTGCAAAAGTAGTAAATTATGAAATACACTGACTGACATACTTGGTATCGCCATAATTGAAATTACCCATAGAATAAAGTTATGTTATTTATACCACATGGTAAATGCCAAAACGAAGGGCGAAAAAATAGCAGGTCTGGGTCAGTAAAAGCCTGCTTAATTTTCACCAATATTTCTTCGATGAGAAGCATTAATTCCTCATCCATTTCTGGCATAATTCATTTATCACATTTAGGCCCCTTTCACACGAGCGTGTCCGGATTAGGTCCGGATGCGTTGCGGATGCGTTCAGTGAAAACAGTGCGATTTCACAGGCAAAGCCATTCAGTTTTGCCTGCGATTGCGTTCAGTTTTTTCCGCGCGGGTGCAATGTGTTTTGACGCGTTTTTCACGCGCGTGATAAAAAACTAAAGGTTTACAAACAACATCTCCTAGCAACCATCAGTGAAAAACGCAATGCACCCGCACTTGCTTGCGGATGCAATGCGTTTTTCACGCAGCCCCATTCACTTCTATGGGGCTAGGGATGCGTGAAAAACGCAGAATATAGAACATGCTGCGATTTTCACGCAACGCACAAGTGATGCGTGAAAAAAAACGCTCATGTACACAGCCCCATTGAAATGAATGGGTCAGGATTCAGTGCGGGTGCAATGCGTTCACATCACGCATTGCACCCGCGCGGAAAACTCGCTCGTGTGAAAGGGGCCTTATAGATGAGCGAATTGAAGCTGACAAAGTTGAATTCGATCCGAATTTCTGGAAAAATTTAATTCGCACCGAATCCGAATTTCCTCACGCTTCGTGGTAACTAATCGCATTTTTCCTAAAATGGCTGCTACATGTGTGAGGACATGGGGCAAGGAACTCTGGGAAGGCAGGATCATCCATACTGACATTTATGCAGCCAATCAGCAGCCAGCCAACCCTGTAATGTCACAGCCCTATAAATACGGCGGCCATCTTAGATTCTGCCATTCACCAGTGTGCTTAGTGCAGGGAGAGACGTGTCTGCAGGTGCTAGGGACTGTTGAAAAGTCTGTTGTGTAAAAGTAGAATAAAATTTGGGCCTAATTGACATTCTGCGGTGCTGTGATGTATTGTGAAGCCCAGTTTGCCATGTATTAGTTACGAAATAAAAAATATTTAATGTAACATTGGATCTTATTTGATCTAAGATTATGTCAGACAGAGAAGTGTCAGGCCCTGCACAGGGGAGTTGCAGAGGCATAAATGTTTCTGGCGCAGGCAAAGGTCACAGCAGAGTAAGGGGGCGAGGCAGAAGGGGTCGCAGCGAGAGGCCTGAGTTTCCGGTGTCATCTAGCAGTCGTGTCTTGACCAGCAACCCAGCAGTTTTGAATGGTTGACTCGGTCATCCACTTCGTCCCAAGTGACATCAGACACCCCCAGCCAAGAGTTGGTGGGTTCCTCTGACATGACGCTTAGTTGGCATGGCCCAGGAGCAGGCCCTGTGCCTTCACCTGTCCTCAACCTTCCTCTGTCCTTTTCTGTTCCCCCAGCCAGAGAAGTATTATATGCTGTGGGCTCGGCTCCACTTTTCAGCGAGGACGAGGTACTAGAGGACAGTCAGCAGCTACTGCCCAGCCAAGATCTGGAGGAGACATCCGCCGCTTCATCCACTAGGCGGGCAAGTACTGAAAAGGAGTGTGGCGTGGAGCAGCTGTTGCGAGCGGTCAGGCTCCTGACCCAGAGACCGTTGTGGGAGGACATCAGTGACGTCCACACAGTACTCGATGATGATGATGTAGCTGATCACACTTGGGAGCCCGGTGACAAAGGGGCTTCATCATCATTGTGAGAAGAGGGTGGCAGTTTGCCAGTGAGCCAGCAAGTCGCTAGCATGGCTGGGGGTCAGCAGGTTGTCAGCAGTGGGAGGTCGGGAGTGAAACGTGCCTGGGGTAGACCATCCGCTTCACACAGGTTCATGGAGGCAGCAGCGGTGGCAGTCAGTCAGTGCAGAATGTTGGGGATAAAATCACCTACTCGGCAGTGTGTCAGTTTTTTGTTAAACCGCCGCAGGAGGTGAATATGGCCATATGTAGAATCTATGGGCAGAAGATGAAGCATGGCCAGGGTGCCAATGTTGGCACCATGGCCCTGCGTCAACATATGCAGCATCACCATAAAGTAGCCTGGGAGAACCGTGGCTCCGATGTGGTGGTCCAGCCTGCCCCAGCAACCGCTGCATCACCCAATGGCACGCACCCTGTTTAACACAGTCAAGGCTCCACCACCTCAGGCGAAGGTAGCTATCTGTCCTTCCCATCATCTGCTGGTCCTGATGCTCCTGCTCCGCCTCCTCCTACTCCTCGTCAGTCATTTCGTCAGCAATCGATCACCGAAGCGATTGCCAAGAGACAACAGTATGTATGCGTGCACACATTCAATGGCACAGAAGCTGAATGTCCTCCTGTCCAAGTTGCTGACGCTGCAGTCCCTCCCTTTCCAAGTGGTGGACTCTGCACCTTTTAGAGAAATAATGGCTTGTGCTGAGCCGAGGTGGAGAGTCCCAAGCCGTAATTTCTTTGCCAAAAAGGCAGTACCAGCCATGCACACACATGTAGAACAGAAGGTGGGTCAGAGTTCACGGCAGCGCTGACGTGTGGAGCTGTAACTATGGGCAGGGACAATACATGTCCTTCATGGCCCACTGGGTGAATGTGGTTCCTGCACAGCCACACCAGCAACTTGGCCAGGTAAAGCAGCTTCCGCCTCCACGTGCCATGCCGTTGGTCCTGTGACAATGTCCGCCTCTGTCTCCTCATCCTCCACCGTATCCTCAGCCTTTACTGCAGGGACAATTCACAGGGGCCCTCCGGCATACCACATATGCAGGGCACGGCGGTGTCACACTGTTTAGCACTTCGTTTCCCTGGGAAAACTAAGTCACACAGGGGAGGAACTGCTCCGTGTCCTTCGTCAAGAAATCGAATCCTGGCTTTCTCCGCGACAACTCAAAATCAGAACCATCGTGACCGACAAAGGGAAGGACATTGTGTCGGAGCTTCGTCAAAGAGGGCTGAGCCATCTGCCCTGCATGGCACACATGTTCAATCTGGTTGTCAAACGGTTCCTGAAGTCTTCCCCCCATCTGCAAAACATCTAAAAAATGGCCAGGAAACTTTGCATGCACTTTATCTACTCGTACACTGCAAAGTACACCTTCCTTGAGCTGCAGCAGAATGGCATCCCCCAACATAGGCTGATATGTGACATTTCCACCCATTGGTATTACACCCTCCATATGTTAGACCAAATATACGAACAGATAAAGGCCATAAACGATTTCTTAATGATCCAAGCGGATAGAAGTAGTCCCCTGTGTAACTTCGATGTCAGCCAATGGCAGCTCATGCATGACACCTGCCGTCTGCTCAGGTCCTTTGAGAATGCCACGTTATTTGTCAGTTGCCAGGACTACGGGATGAAAAACGTCATTCCACTGCTTCATGTCCTGAAACAGATGCTGGTAAATCTGGCTGGTCAGGGGACTGGAGACGAGGCGCCTAGATTTGACGGCCACATGAGCCCTGTGGGGGCTGAACTGGAGGATAAAGAGGAGGAGGACAATGAAGCACATGCAATGTGTAGCGAAAAGGGTGGTTTTTCTACACAAGTGACAGGAAAGGAGGAGCAGGAGCAGCCAGAGGAGCTACAGTGCGATGAAGAAGATGAGGCAGACGACCCCAATGCATGCTCACTTGCTTGCGTAGTGACCGCCGTATTGTCACCATTCGGCAGAGGGATGACTTCTGGCTCTTCACCTTGTTGGACCCTCGCTACCAGTCTAGAGTCTAGAGTCGCTGATGAGCAGCTTTCTTCACCCGCGTAGTGAAGAAACTACTCACCAGCAGCTAGACCTGGAACAGGACCTGTATCTGCATGTGGTGACATACTTGGACAGCACCCTGCCCCCCCACTTTGAAGATCCGCGGGACTACTGGGCAGCCAAACTGGATTTGTGGCCGCAACTAGCAGTGATTGCCCTGGAAAAGCTGTCCTGCCCGGCCAGTAGTGTGGCATCAGAGAGGGTTTTTAGTGCGGCAGGGGCCATAGTTACCCCAATAAGAACTCGCCTGTCCACCCAAAATGTGGAGAGACTGACCTTTGTCAAGATGAATCAGGCATGGATCAGCCAGGATTTCCACCCACCAATGCGTGATGGATCAGATTAGATCATCCATGCTGCTTCACCCAAACCTTGACAAAAGAGACCGATTTCTTCTGGCTACGTGCCTCAGCTACTATTCTGATGCTGTCACCTGCCTGACGCCACACATGTGATGCCAAGTGCTCCTTTCTCAAACCCACCATCATCAGCGGGTACTGTTATTGCCACCCACCTCCACACTCTGTCATCGTGCCACTCTGTGGCCTCCTCCTGATGCTGCTACCACCTCCACGCTCTGTCATCATGCCATTCTGTGGCCTCCTCCTGATGCTGCTGCTGTCTCCACCTCCACACTCTATCGTCGTGCCACTTTGTGGCCTTATGATGCTACTGCCACCTCCAGACTCTGTCATTGTGCCACACTGTGAACTCCTGATGCTGCCGCCACCTCCACACTCTGTCATTATGCCACTCTATGACTTCCTAATGATACTGCTACCTCCACACTATATCATTGTGCCACTCTGTGACTTCCTGATGCTGCCACCGCCTCCACACTCTGTCATTGTTTCACTCTGTGACTTCCTGATGATGCTGTCATCTCCACACTCTGCCATTGTGCCCTCTGTTACCTCCTGATGCGGCCGCAACTTCTACACTCTGTCATTGTGCCACTTTGTGGCCTCCAGATGATGCTGCCACCTCCACACTCTGTCGGCGTGCCACTCTGTGGCCTGCTGATACTACTGCCACCTCCAGACTCTGTCATTGTGCCACTCTCTGACCTCCTGATGCTGCCGCCACCTCTACACTCTGTCATTGTGCCACTCTGTGACCTCCTAATGCTGCTGCCACCTCCACACTCTGTCATTGGGCCACTCTGTGGCCTCCTCATGCTGCCACTACCTCCAGACTCTGTCATTGGGCTACCCTGTGGTCTCCTCATGCTGCTACCACCTCACCACTAGGTCATAGGGCCAGTCTGTGGACTTCTAATGCTGTTCCCACCCTCCCCATTTCATGACTGGGTTACTATTTTGCCGTTTTGGCTTGGCTGACATCATCTTTTATTTAACTCTTTTTCTGATCTTTTCAGAAGGAAGGAAAAATAAGAGGCACAACGGATCCTCTTTGTGTAGCAGCTGTAAGGCCTGTATGGTCCCATCAGAATTGGCTTGTGATTTGGTAGCCAAAAGCAGGAGTGGGTACAAAATACAGAAGACATGCAAATATTCCGTGTATGTGTCATCTCTGTTTTGGATCCACTCCTTTTTTTTTGGCATTAGCAATACTGATGGATTACTGACCAAATGCTGACCGAGTGAAGGCAAATGCTCACCAGACAGGATCAGTTTTTTGGGGGTTATTAGCCTGACGGATCAGAGGAAGGGCAAAATAATCAGTGACTCCAACAAAAACTTTCTGCTGACACCCCCTCCACTCAGTCAGGGGGGGCTCTACTTGTTTAAGCGTTTAATAGAACAGGTTCCGTAGACATCTATGTGGAATTAAGTGACGACGGTGTAAAAGGAGTGCACTTCTTGATACTAACATTGACCTGCAAGGCTGAATTCATACTTGAGCTATTTGGTCAGTTTTGGCACCGTGACTGCCCAAATAAGTAAAGAGTGGGTAGTGATTCTAAGAGCTACGCCTGTCATCTGCATGTCATATGGACTCACAGTATTATTTCACTACCAAAGCAGACTCCCTATGCATGTTACTGCAAGGCACAGTGTTCTACACCAGTATAAAGGCTCTCAGCAGTGAGGAAATAGCAGTTTTTTAATGTAATTCACCGCAAATATATCTAATCACAATGAAACACAGCCTAGGAATGAAAACGGACACTATTGTGACATCATTACAATGGAACACAGCCTAGGAATGAAGACAAACACTGTTGGGGCATCATCAGAAAAGAACATAACCAAGGATGAAAAACACCACTACATGATCACAATTAACACACACTCTAGGAATAAAAGACACTATTGTGACTTGACCAGAAAAAAAAACACTGCTGATCAGGGCAATCATTATAAAATTTTTATCGTGGACCATGGCCAATAAATAAAGGCAAAGGGGAAGATTTATCAAGACCATCGCTTGCTGTGCAGGCCTTACAATCACTTGCATTGCCGAAAGACCATGCCTAATTTATGATGATGTGCAGGCCACATCATAAATTAGACCTATCCTCCAGCAGTCTGTGCGCCTAAACAGAAATCTATGACAGCTTAGAGCTGCCATAGATTTCTGGCTTCATTTTCTTATAAATGAAGATCAATTTGTTGGGTCAGCTGACCATGACCATAATTTGTTTAGTGTGTTTTTAGTTTAGCAGCGCTCCATTTTTCTCCTTTTTATTCCCCCTATCTTAATCCTGGGTGTGGAGCTGCAGCTAGCCACAGACATGGTAGTGAAGACCTATCCAGAGTTGTGCCTGGGGATGCACTACTGCAGCATCCCACTACTACAGTAAAGGTACACTGCAAAGGGGTTAAAAGGAGCAGAACAAATGCAGATGGAAAGAAAAAGTCCTGGACAAAACCAGCCAGAGAGAAGCAAAGAGAATAGAACAACAGATATTTTTTAAAGGCATTACAGTGTTGAGAGGAGGGTGTGCTTAGAAGCTCTGTGATGATAAACTGAAAGGAGTTTGCAGGCTCTACAGTAAATGTGTTCAGGAAATTTAAGTCTTATGGTACCTGAACAGACATTAGAAAACAGCCTGTCCAGCTAAAACAAGAATATCAAGTCTTGCTGAGGACATTGATGAAAGCATATCTTTGAGTACAGCGACCTGTACAAAAGGTGCAGAACTTAGTTTGGTGTTGGGGTCAACTCTGTGGTTGATTCGTGTGAAGTGTTGCAAACCTATTTCTGGATATTTGTGCCTAAGTCAGCTATAAAAGTGAAGAGTACTTTGTCTAAGTACTTCTGCAGTCGTGTAAGCTGTGAGATCTGTGAAACTGTAAAGCTGTGTAAGAACTGCCAGTCCATGCATGCTGAGAACTGCAACTAATGTGCTTAAACTTGATTCTTCAGTAAATAACTATTCTCCTGCAAAGCTGTATCATCATTGCCTCCCCAGGTGCCAGAGATCCTGCCTTGTACCTCACAATTCAACATCTTCAAAGGCACCCCAGACCAACGGCAGGCAGAACTAGGGTGTGCCCAGGGGAGCCTCAGAGTGAGTACTAACTGCAGCCACAGTCTTGCTACTAATACTCATATCCTCTACTCTGCTCTCATGGGCATGAGGAAATAAAGCAAGCATAACTGTGACATCATCACAAAAGAACCTAGTCGAAGAACAATACAAACATAATTTGGTACATGGCCAATGAATAAAAGTAAACACTATTGTCATATCTTCACAATAGACTGCAACCAAGGAAACAGAAACACATTTGAGACATCATCAAAAGGGCACACAGTGAAAGAATTAAGAAACACTATTGTGCTATCACAAAAGAGTACAGCTAATGAATAAAGGATAATGACATCATCACAACTGCCAAAGGATAAAGAAATCATAACATCACTATGTCATAACAATTCAACACTGCTTAGGAATGAAAAACATTACAAACAAAAACCAAGGACAAACACTATTGTAACATCATCAAAGTATAACACTGTAAATGCATAACTAAAGACAAACACTATTTTAACCCTTTAAAGGGAATATGTTATCAGACCTGTTGTTTAAATCCCATTTTTACATTTAACATATTTTTAAAGAATTTTTGATTATATTATTTTAAATTTTCCATAAAATCTTGCAGTTTTCGCACTGGCCCAAGTCTAATAATAGGCATCACTTCTTGGTCTGCACAGATCACTTTACTGGAGTTACCTGCGTATCTTTTATTCTAGTCCTGTCTGTAATGAAACCATCTCAGTATATAGAAAAGATAATATCCACCATTCTTAATAGGGGATTGTCAAAGCTTATCTATTTTCTCTTTATACAAAGACCGCTGCACTAATGCCCAAACTATTAAAATATAGAAATATTTATCCTGTACAGTGAACAGTATAACAGAAAAAAATAAAGACGGTCGAATTACTGTTTTTGGCCGCTTCAAAATGGCATCACTAAAAAAAACTACCCTTAGATGGCTCCATAGATGTAAATATAAGAAAAATCTATGGGGGTCAGAATATGGTAATTAGAGATGAGCAAATCGAAGCTGACAAAGTGGAATTCAATCTGAATTTAAGGAAAAATGTGATTTGCACCGAATCAGAATTTCCTTGTGCTTCGTGGTAATGAATTGTATTTTTTCCTAAAATGACTGCTACACGTGTGAGGACATGGGGCAAGGAACTCTGGGAAGGCGGGATCACCCATACTGACATGCATGCAGCCAATCAGCAGCCAGCCCTGTGATGTCACAGCCCTATAAATACGGCAACCATCTTATATTCTGCCATTCACCAGCATGCTTAGTGCAAGGAGAGACGTGACTGCAGGTGCTAGGGACAGTGATAGTAAAGACTTGATTGTGGTAAAAAAAAAAAAACGATTTACAAGTGCAGGGAAAGATTACTCAAGGTGTAGGGAAAGAATAGGAAGGAATCATTCCACCAGCAGTTGTGTTGAACAGGGTTCAGTTGAGGAGACGACAGCCTGGGTAATAGGAACAATCCGATTACACCTTGCTGCACTGACTGGGGATACAAATTGCCATTATACAGCTTTGTAATTCCAGCAAAGCTGTCTTATAAGGATACAAGTGCTGTTTGATACAGGCGTTAACAGGGTTTATTACAAGGAAATATTTCTATGTTTTATTTGCTCTTGTGCGGTGCAGTTATATGTTCTAAAACATTTTTCTGTTTGTATTAGTGGGAAAAAAGGGCTTATTAGTCGTTGTGTGGTGAAGGGCGAAAATTACAGCAGTGTATTAAATTACTGTCGTGTATTAGTGGCAAAAGTAAAATATATTTGCCGCTCAGCGGTACAGTTATCTGTACTACAGTAAAGCCCTTTTTTCCGCGTATTAGTGAAAAAAGAAAAAATATCTTTGCTGTGCAGTGATATATTCGGAAGCCCTGTGTGCCGTGTATTAGTGGCGAAATAAAAATATATTCGCCGTCCAGCGTTGTATATATCTGTTGAAAAGCTTGTTTTGTAAAAGTAGAAAAAAATGTTGATGTTCTGCAGTGCAGTGGTATATTCTGAAGCCCTGTTTGCAGTGTATTAGTGGCGAAATAAAAATATATTCGCCGTCCAGCGTTGTACTTCTCTGTTGAAAAGCCTGTTGTGTAAAAGTAGAACAAAATTTGGGCCTAATTTACATTCTGCGGTTCAGTGACATATTGTGAAGCCCAGTTTGCCGTGTATTAGTGGCGAAATAAAAATATATTCGCCATCCAGCGTTGCATATATCTGTTGAAAAGCCTGTTGTGTAAAAGTAGAAAAAAATTTGGGCCTAATTGACGTACTGCGATGCAGTGAGATATTCTGGAGCCCAGTTTGCTTTGTATTAGTGGCGAAATAAAAATATATTCGCCGGCCAGCCGTGCATATATCTGTTGAAAAGCCAGTTATGTAAAAGTAGAAAAAAATGTGGGCCTAATTGACATTCTGCGGTGCAGTGATACATTGTGAAGCCCTGTTTGCCATGTATTATTGGCGAAATAAAAATATATTCGCCATCGATGGTAGTATATATCTGTTGAAAAGTCTGTTGTGTAAAAGTAGAACAAAATTTGGTCCTAATTGATGTTCTGCGGTGCAGTGATATATTCTGGAGCCCTGTTTGCGGTGTATTAGTGGCGAAATAAAAATATATTCAACGTCCAGCATTGTACTCAGGACCGTCTTTAACGGGGGGGGCAAAATGGGTATCTGCCCTGGGCCCAGTTGCTACTGGGGGGGCCCAAGGCAGCTACCTCTTGAGCCCCACTGGCCACTGGCCCGAAATTTAGTGTTAATTTATTCACTCCTCGGCGGCCTTTTTTTTTTCTCAGTGCACCGTAATCCCCTGCATGCGCCAATGTTACACACATCCTGGCAGCAGCCTCATCGAGCCCGGACGTGTGTAACTGGGCACAAACGGCCAGAGGAACAGCCCCTTGGGCACGTTAGGAAGGTAATTACCATATACATAAAACCTATTTTTAACAAAAATAAAACTATGGGTGGGGGTAAGACTTGTATATTTTTAATGAGATAATGGAGACTAATATGATGATACCAAAATCTCAGTATCGAAAATCAGGCTGACAGAATCCCTTGAAGGACTAAGGGTACTTTCACACTAGCGTTTTTCTTTTCCGGTATTGAGTTCTGTCGTCGGGATGGATAGATATCCGTTCAGGATGCATCAGGATATCTTCAGTTCAGTCACTGTACGGTGGTTTGGATGGAGAAAATACCGCATTGATGGACTCGTTCTTCCGGTCTGCGCATGCGGAAACCTTTAAAAATGTGAAAATACATAACGGATCTGTTTCTCCGGATGACAACCGGCGAGACAGATCCGTTCTTGCAATGCATTTGTGAGATGGATCCGCATCTGGATCTGTCTACAAATGCTGTCCATTTCAACACAGATTGCAGGATCCGGCAGGCAGTTCCGGCAACGGATCTGCTTGCCGGATCCCTCTGACGCAAGTGTGAAAGTACCCTTACTTGCTTGCTCCTCCTCCTGACCTCTCCTGCCCTTTGCGTACAGCACGCGGAGGCACTGCCCTGTGCCTTCACCTGTCCTCTACCTGCCTCTGTCTTCTTCTGTTCCCTCAGCCAAAGAAGTATTTTATGCTTTGGGCTCGGCTCCACCTTTCAACGAGGACGTGCTACTAGAGGACAGTCAGCAGCTACTGCTCAGCGAAGATCTGGAGGAGACATCCACCACTTCCTACACTAGGTGGGCAAGTACTGATGAGGAGAGTGGTGTGGGAGCTGGTGTTGCGAGCGGTCAGGCTCCTGGCCCAGAGATGGTTGAGGAGTTGTCACGGTGGGGAGCAGGGGAAACCCCTCACTGTACGATGTCAGCAGATATTAGGCCTAGAATCAGGGATAAGGGAGCAGGAAACAAACTAAGCATCCCTAAAACCTATCTCTGACCTCCTGACTGTATGAGCAGCCCTCGATGGTAGGGGGGTTTATACCCTTTATACTGGGCCCTACTTACCCTAACGGTCCCTCCAATATGGAGTCAGAAGGTGGAGACAACCGATTCCTCCAAGTCACGGAGGAACCTGAGTCTCCAACAGGCCTAACAACAAATACGGGAATGAAAAGCCAAGTGGAATGGCAGTAAGTATCCAGTGGCGAGGATAACCACTGAACCAAGAATCCCGTAATGCATGGTAACTTTCCTGCTGCAGCTGCCAGACGGCAGAACAGAAGACCACACCATGGTGAACTGGAACCCATGCAAACGTACTGACATCCGAACACCATGCTGGACTAAGCACGTACTGACACACATAGGAACCAGCACTCCAGCAACTGCTCACTGACTTTCCTTCTGGTTCAACCCTCCGGGAAACCATGGAACCTACTTCTACAGGCACAACACACCTGTGAAACGCCTTGCATTCAAGCCGGACATAACACACCAACTGACCAGACAGAAAACAACAACAAGACGTACACCACACCCAACATCAACACAGGTAAGGTAGGGGAACAGAGAAGATACATAAGGAAGACATCATTGGGACATCGCTGGAGACATCGATGTCCCACTAGGTGACCCTCAAGGACTGTGCAGCTGCAAATGCCCAGGACTGGAGCAGAGCTCCAGCACCAACCACAGCTGAAGTGCAACTGACTCCAGCCAGGGACTTAACCCCTCAAGACAGGAGAAGAACCAGGAGAAGGGGAGAAAAGCACATACAAGCCAGAACTACACACTGCCCCTGGCAACCGGCATGCACGGTAAACATGTCACACGCATAACACCGCTGTGACAGGAGGACATCAGTGACATGCCGACAGTACTCGATGATGATGATGCAGCTGATCGCACTTGGGAGTCAGGTGAGGAAGGGTCTTCATCATCATCATCGGGAGAAGAGGGTGGCAGCTTACCCGCGAGCCAGCAAATCGCTATTGTGGCCGGGAGTCAGCAGGGTGGCAGCAGTGGGAGGTCGGGTCACAACGGATGCACAGCCTAGTAATAATGGCAGATAGTACAGTATTATGACTTCATCACAATGGGACACAACCTTACACTATTGTGATATCATATCAATCAAAAATAGCCAAGCAATGGAGACATACATTGTTTTAGTGTCATCATAATAAAACTCTGCCACAAAAGAGAAACAAAAGAAGATAGCCAAGTAATAAAACCCTATTGTGATGTCGTCAAAAGAGAACACAGTCTTGGAACAAAGACAAATGCTGTTTGACATCATTAAAATAGAAAAAAATATATATATATATTAGTTGCTGTTTTAATACAGCAGAAATAAATACAAATACTGTATTTATCGGATCACAATAGATTATTGTATAGGGAAAAACACAGTATTGTGACATCAACACCACATAACACAAGAAGACAAAAATAATTGTGATGTCACATTTGAACACATTAAAGGAATAAAATAAAACACTTCGGGATAGCATACTTAAATAATAAAGGCAAATATGGGGTAATTTATTATATAGGCTATGCCTGTCTTCAGACAAATGACATTATAAAGCACACCAGTTTTGCACAATAATGTCTACCTTTTTCAATTTTACACCATTGTCGCCACTTTAAAAGAAAATAGAAAAGGCTTAGCAGAAGGTGGTTACTGTGACCCAACAGATTTTCTATAATTTATTCCAGAACATGTTATAAATTATAGCATATCTCTATGCCGGCTTAAAGGGCATCTGTCAGCAGATTTGTACCCATGAAACTGGCTGACCTGTTACATGTGTGCTTGGCAGCTGAAGGCATCTGTGTTGGTTCCATGTGCATATGTGCTTATATTGCTGAGAAAAATGATGCTTTAATATATGCAAATGAGCATCTAGGGGCAACGGGGGCATCAGTTTTCTCAGCAATGCGGGCACATATGAACATCGGACCAACACAGATGCCTTCACCTGCCAAGCGCACATGTAACAGGTCATCCAGTTTCATAGGTACATATCTGCTGATAGATGCCCTTTAAGCCAAAAGATTTTAAGATACCTGCGCCTCTTAAAAAATGTGGCATACTTCTGATGAAGACTAACCTTAAAAAAATAACAGTCTTAACAAATCTACCCCTTGGTTGTGACATTATCACAATGCAACAAAGCCAAAGAATAAAGAAAAAAAACACACTACTGTCATACTGTGGCATCATAACAATAGAATTCTGCTTAATATACATAATATTGTGACATCACAATGGAGCAAATTAATAAAGAAGAACACTCTGACAACATGACAACTAGTAATAAAGTAAAACACTATAGTGGGAACGCAACAACAGAATAAAGACAAACGCTATTGGGACATCATTACAATACACCTGCGCCTTCACATTCTAAGAAGGATATAGAAGAGCTAGAAAGGGTTCAAAGGCGGGTAAACAGAATGTTAAATGGGATGTAAGGTTTCACCTATAATGAGTAGTGATGAGCGGCATAAGCAATATTCGTTTACGCGATATTTCATGAATTCTTCACAATAAATTTGCAAATTCTAGCATTCGTGATCTCCAGTCATTATTTTCACGATTGTGCATATCGGCACTAATGATGTACATATTTTTGCGTAATACACGCAACTTTTTCTCAGGTCTGAGTAGATATTATTGGTGCACTAAGTATTGTTGTGACATCACAGCACTATGTCTGTAGCCTGTATGTAACACATATGTGTGCACAGTAATTCCTATCACACTCCCTAATACCCTGCACTGGAACCTATTAGCTACACTATATTTTACCTAACCTACACTAACTATCTCCCACTAACTATCTGTATTACATACTGTATATGATCTAACTAACTAGCTAATGCAATTGTATAAGGAATAGGATCCAGATGAAAGCACAGAGTACAGCAATAGCACTGCTGTTTCTCTCAGATCATTAAAAAACATCAGAAAATGGCTGCTGGGGGGTTTCTTATATAGTAAGGGGTAGGAAACTTTCCTATTGGCTGCTAGGAATGTTGCTAAGCTTTGACAAAGATATCGCAGCCTTCTCATTGGCCCACAAGCAAGAAGGGAGGTTACTGATGAAAAAAAATCTAGAATATTCTACATCTTCGTGAATTCTCGAAGTGCCGATATTCGCAATAAAAATTTGCGATTAGAATATTCGCGATCAACACTAATAATGAGAGGCCTGAAAAACTGGGCTTGTTCATCTTGGCAAAAAGACGTCTTAGAGGTGTAAAATGTAAATGTACAGTATTTGTAGTCAATAAAAAGAACTGGCACAGGACTAATTTGTTTTAAGGACTTTACAAAGGGGACATTGTTTGTCTGTGGAGGAAATGAGATTTAGACATCAATAGAGAAATAATTCTTCACAGTTAGGGCTGAAGCACATGACCGTATGTATTTTGCAGTTCGCAAAAATCGGATTCCCAAAAAATACTGATGACGTCCATGTGCATTCCGTATTTTGCAGAATTGAACAGCTGACCCTAATAGAACAGTACTATCCTTGTCCGTAATGCGGGCAATAATAGAACAAGTTCTATTTTTTTGCAGAACGGACATACAGAAATGGAATGCACACGGAGTAACTTCTGTTTTTTTTCTCGGACCCATTGAAATGAATGGTTCCGCATAGAGGGTTAACCATTAGCAAACTAAAATGAGGGTTATAATTGCTGAATGTATAATTCTTTGAGAAAGGTGACTATTACATAACAATGTAACTTATCTAGGTCACACCCACTTCCTTGGGCTCAAAAAGCTTCAAGTTCTGCGTTGCCTAATGATTCTGGTTTATGAAATGTTACAATTTAATCTTATTCATTATATTACTTATTCATGGCCTGCTATGTGTTACTGTACAGTATGTCTGAAAATTCTTAGTCATTCACCAAAGTACAGAACAATAAGGAAACAAAGCTGCATCCACAGGGAAATTCCTTCCTATTGTTACTATGACAATGGTGTCATCCGACATGTTGTTTTATTTGAGGCGTTTTTATTGACACCATGTTTATTGATGTGATTGATAGATTTATATCTTTGCAGTATACACCTGAAACATTGCTCAGAAAAGTCTCTTTAAATCATACACATTTTATTTTATTATTTATTGTCTTGTGAATAAAGGAATTTTCCTTAAATCAAGATGTCATTTTCTTTATTGAGCTGCACAGTTTGGATGTTGATTACCCTGCGAGGCAGCAGCATATCCATATGGGAGGCATCCTTCCAAACAGTGCTGTCTTTTTGTGGATATTTACAGTGTATTTGGTGTAAGTGATGTAAATATATGGCACTGCAATCATCAGGGGAAAGACTAAAAGCCAAATTGAACACTAAGGGGGTCATTTGCTATCCAGAAATACTCCTATACTAGGCATATTTCTGGCACAGATTGCAGCGCAATCTGCAGCTTTTCCCCGCTCATGCCAGGTCTAAAAAAGTGCGTATGGCATGGGCGGGGAAGGGGACGGCAGGCCTGTCTCATTCATCATTTTCTATGTCTGTTCTAGAGCTCTTGCACATGACCGTATGGCTTTTTCTGTGTTTTGCGGTCCGTTTTTCACGGATCCGCTGTTCCCTTTTTTTGTTTCCATTTACGCTCCGTAGTTCCGCAAAAAATCTTCTCCATACACCGGCCCCTAATAGGGGACAAAACAGAGATTAAACTGGTAAGAACTGATTTTTTTAATTAAAAAAAAAGAGGACAGCCTCTGCAGAGCTGGGTATTTTTTGGCCGTGTTACTGAACGCTCATGCACAATGGCTGTAGGCTCATGCGTCCTTTTGCGGAGGTGACAAACCTGGTCAGTCAAACCCAAGGCAACATTATCGACCTCATCCCATATTTGTTTTTTCTGGAGCGTGCCCTGCGAAGAGTGCTGGATCAGGCCGTAGATGAGCATGAAGAGGAAGAGTTGTGGTCACCATCACCACCAGAAGCGGCCTTGTCGTCATCGATTGCTGGACCTGCGGCAACGCAGAGAGAGGAGTCTGAAGAAGAGGAGTAAGAGGAGGAAGGTGGCTTTGAGGAGGTGGAAGACCAACCACAGCAGGTGTCCCAGGGGGCTTGTTGTCACCTTTCGGGGACCCTTGGTGTTGTACGTGGCTGGGTGGAGGAAGAGACTTTCAATGACATCAGTGAGGACAAGGAATGGGACATGGCTAGCTTTGTATCCAACACCCAAATGGGTTTGTGGTTGTGGTTGTACAAAAGGACTGTTTGCGGTTGTTTGCGGTACGTTAAACGGGGAGTTTGGTATGTCAGAGATTGGTCTGTCACTGTGAAGCGGGCGTAACCCTTACACTACCTTATCGATACAACATCATACCTGATCGTATACACACACTGGATGTTTTAAAGCACGTTATTCCAAACAATTTAGGAATGTTAGGTGATTTATGGCCTTTATGGATTAAAACCCGACTCTGCGTCAACTACGTAATTTTCCATGGGAGTTTTGCCATAGATCCCCCTCCGGCATGCCACAGTCCAGGTGTTAGTCCCCTTGAAACAACTTTTCCATCACTATTGTGGCCAGAAAGAGTCCCTGTGGGTTTTAAAATTTGCCTGCCTATTGTAGTCTATGGCGGTTCACCCAGTTCGCCTATTCGCGAACATTTGCGCCAGTTCGCCGAACTTTTTAGAAAAGTTTTGATTCGGTACGAATTTATTCGGGGAAAATTGCATTAAGAAATGGCTATTTCCTGGCTCCAGAGAGCCTTTATAGTGGTGTAGAACACTGTGCCTTGCAGTAACACGCATAGGGAGTCTGCTCTGGTAGTGAAATAATACTGTGAGTCCGTATGACATGCAGATGGCAGGCGTTGCTCTTAGAATAACTGCACACTTCACTTATTTGGGCAGTCACAGGGCCAAAACTGACCAAATAGCTTAAGTGTGAACTCAGCCTTACAGGTCAATGTTAGTGTCAAGAAACACTTACAGTTGTGTTCAAAATGATTCAACCCCCACTGAAATTGAGTGTTTTGGCCAGTTTGACATTGATTTTGATCATTTCAGTCATTTTGTTTACAATGAAATCAAAGAGGCACTTGTAAGTGAGACAAATATAACATAACATTTATAATGAAATAACCACAAATGTCTTTTCTGTGCTCACATCATTATCAGTTTTATTCAACCCCCAAGTGACATTCAATCTTAGTACTTAGTACAACATCTTTTTCCAGTTATAACAGCTTTTAAACATGAAGCATAGCTTGACACAAGTGTCTTGCAGCGATCTACGGGTATCTTTGCCCATTCTTCATGGGCAAAAGCCTCCAGTTCAGTCACATTCTTAGGCTTGCGCGCTGCAACTGCTTTCTTTAAGTCCCACCAGAGGTTCTCAATCGGATTTAAGTCTGGTGACTGCGATGGCCACTTCAAAATGTTCCAGCGTTTATTCTGCAACCATGCTCTAGTGGACTTGGAGGTATGCTTGGGATCATTGTCCTGTTGAAAGGTCCAACATCTCCCAAGCCTCAGGTTTGTGACAGACTGCATCACATTTTCATCCAATATCTCCTGGTAGTGAAGAGAATTCATGGTACCTTGCACACGCTGAAGCTTCCCTGTACCTGTAGAAGCAAAACAGCCCCAAAGCATGATTGACCCCCCGCCATGCTTCACAGTAGGCAAGGTGTTCTTTTCTTCATAGGCCTTGTTCTTCCTCCTCCAAACATAGCGTTGATCCATGGGCCCAAACAGTTCTAATTTTGTTTCATCAGTCCACAGAACACTATCCCAAAACTTTTGTGGTTTGTCCACACGACTTTTGGCATACTACAGTCGACTCTTCTTATTCTTTGGAGACAGCAAGGGGGTGCGCCTGGGAGTTCTGTTATGAAGGCCTTCATTACGCAGTGTGCGCCTTATTGTCTGAGCTGAAACTTCAGTACCCGCATCTGACAAATCTTTTTTCAGTTCCTCAGCAGTCACACGGGGACTTTTCTCCACTTTGCGCTTCAGGTAGCGCACAGCAGTCGAAGTCAGCATCTTCTTTCTGCCACGACCAGGTAGAGTTTCAACAGTGCCCTTTGCCTTGAATTTGTGAATGATGCTTCCTATGGTGTCTCTTGGTATGTTTAACATCTTTGCAATCTTCTTATAGCCATTGCCCTTCCTGTGAAGAGAAATCACCTCTTCTCTTCTCTTCCTGGACCATTCTCTTGGCTTCACCATGTTTGTAAACACACCAGTAAATGTCTAGAAGGAGCTGCGTATCACAGTCATTTTAAATCTGCCTAATTGGTGCTTATTATGCTTGATTGCTGCTCCTTGACATCCACAGGTGTTTTCAATACCCGATCGAAAACACTTGAATGAACCTCTGTTCTTAAGAGTGGTCGTCTTTAAGGGGTTGAATAATTGTGTCAATGAAGAAATCACAAAAAAAACATTTAATACTGTATTACAAAAACAATTGATGTCATTTTAGTTGCATTTGGTTCTTTAAAAAGTCCATGTAAGATTTCATTCTGAACACAATTACAAATGTACACTAAATTCCCTAAAACCCTTTACAGCATTGGGGGTTGAATAATTTTGAACACAACTGTATGAAAGTAGAGCTCCCAACAGAGTGGAGAGGGTGTCAGCAGTATGTTTGTGGTGACGTCACTGATTACTTTGTCCTTCCTCTGGCAATTAGGCCCTAATTTTTTTCTACTTTTACACAATACAAAAGGCTTTTCAACAGATAACTGCAATGCTCAATGGCGAATATATTTTTCTTTTGCCACTTATACACGGCAAACTGGGCTTTAGAATATATCACTGCACCTCAGAACGGCAATTAGGCCCTAATTTGTTTCCACTTTTACAAAACACAAAAGGCTTTTCAACAGATAAGTGCAAGGCAGAACAGTGAATATATTTCTATTTCGCCACTAATACACGGCAAACTGGGCTTTAGAATATATCACTGCACCGCACAAGGGCAAATATTTTTTTTCGTTTGCCACTAATACACGGCAAAAAGGGCTTTACAACATATAACTGCACCGTACAAGGGCAAATAAGACGTACTGTAGAAATATTTCCTTGTATTAAACCCTGTTAATCGCTGTATCAAACAACACTTGCACCCCAATACCAAGAGCGGTTTTCTGAAATTACAGAGCTGTATAATGGCAATTTGGATCCGCAGTCAGTGCAACAAGGTGTAATAGGATTGTTCCTATTACCCAGTTTGTAACCTCCCCTACTAAACCTTGTTTTACATAAATGCTGTGGAACAATTACTCCCTATCCTTTCCCTGCACTTATAAATCTTTTTTTCACCACAATCCTATCACTGTCCCTAGCGCCTGCAGACACGTTTCTCCCTGCGCTAAGTATGCTGGTGAGTGGCAGAATCTAAGATGCCAGCCACTGTTTATAGGCCTGTGACATCACAGGGCTGGCTGGCTGCTGATTTGCTGCATGCATGTCAGTATGGGCAGGGCCGTTTCTAGAGGCGGGCGAGGGGTGCGACCGCACGGGGCGCATCACTATGGACAGAAGAGGGGGCGCCATCAGCAGGGTCCAGGGCCGGAGGGGGGCCCTTTATGTCCGGAGGCAGCAGGAGTGGAGATGAGCGCTTCCTCTGTGGAAGCGTTCATCTCCATATTCATCTGTATCGCCGTCCTCAGGACAGCAATACAGATGAATTGTGCGGAGGAGCAGGGGAGAGGCGTCTCCCTTGCCCAGTCCTCTGATAGGCTACAGGCTTAGTGCCTGTAGCCTATCAGTTGCTGGCACAGGCGGCGCGATGACGTCATCGCGCCGCCTGAATCGTACAGCGTGGGACACAGACCGGAAGAGGCCTGCATCGCATCACTGACAGCAGCATAAGGTAAGTATATGAGTTTATTGTTTTTATTTATAGTATACTGTGGCAAGAAGGGGGTGGGGGTGGGGCCCTATATACTGGCACAATATGAAGGGTACTATTGAGAAGAGGGAAAGCACCATGGGGGCCCTATATACTGCCACAATATGGGGAGGGGTACTATGGAAAGAGGGGAAGCACTATGGGGGCCCTATATACAGGCACAATATGGGGGGCACTATGGGGGCCCTTTATACTGCTAAAATATGGGGGCACTATGGAGAAGAGGGGAAGCACTATGGGGACCACTATGGAGAAGAGGGAAGCACCATGGGGGCCCTATATACTGCCACAATATGGGAGGTACTATGGAAAAGAGGGAAGCACTATGGGGCCCTTTATACAGGCACAATATGGGGGGCACTATGGGGGCCAATTATACTGCTAAAATATGGGGGCACTATGGAGAAGAGGGGAAGCACTATGGGGACCACTATGGAGAAGAGGAAGCACCATGGGGGCCCTATATACTGCCACAATATGGGGGGTACTATGGAAAAGAGGGAAGCACTATGGGGGCCCTATATACAGGCACAATATGGGGGGCACTATGGGGGCCCTTTATACTGCTAAAATATGGGGGCACTATGGAGAAGAGGGGAAGCACTATGGGGACCACTATGGAGAAGAGGGAAGCACCATGGGGGCCCTATATACTGCCACAATATGGGGGTACTATGGAAAAGAGGAAGCACTATGGGGGCCCTATATACAGGCACAATATGGGGGCACTATGGGGGCCCTTTATACTGCTAAAATATGGGGGCACTATGGAGAAGAGCGGGAAGCACTATGGGGACCACTATGGAGAAGAGGGAAGCACTATGGGGACCACTATGGAGAAGAGGGAAGCACCATGGGGGCCCTATATACTGCCACAATTAGGGGGCCACTATGGAGAAGAGGGAAGCACTATGGGGACCACGATGGAGAAGAGGGAAGCACTATGGGGCCCTATATATTGCCACAATATGGGAGGGCCACTATGGAGAAGAGGGAAGCACTATGGGGCCCTAGATACTGCTACAATATGGGGGCACTATGGAGAAGAGGGACGCACTATGGGGGCCCTATATACTGCCACAATATGGGGGCACTATGGAGAAGAGGGAAGCACTATGGGGGCCCTATATACTGCTACAATATGGGGGCACTATGGAGAAGTGAGGAAGCACTGTGGGGGCCCAATATACTGGCACAATATGAGGGGTACTATGGAGAAGAGGGAAAGCACCATGGGGGCCATATATACTGGCACATTATGGGGGCACTATGGAGAAGAGGGAAGGAGCACTATGGGGGCATCTACTAGGGGCCCTATGTACTGACACACATTATTGGGGGCTCTATGGAGAAGTGGAGGGAAAGGAGCACTATGGGGGCATCTACTGGGGGCCCTATATACTGGCACTCATGGGGGCTCTATGGAGAAGTGGGGGTAAAGGAGCACTATGGGGGCATTTACTGGGGGCCCTATTTACTGGCACGCATTATGGGGGTGCACTATGGAGAAGTGGGGGAAAAGAGCACTATGGGGGCATTATATAGGGGCATTTAATACTAGCACCCATTTTGGTGCCACTCTGGGGAAGGCGGAGAGGAACATTATGGGGGCATCTATGTGGGGCAGTCTATAGGGGCATTTTATACTGGCACATTATGGAGGACACTATGGGGACAGGGAGGAGCACTATGGGGCATCTTCTGGGGGCACTATATAGGAGTATTTTATACTGGCACAAATTAAAGGGGCACTATGGGCACCTAAGCTCAACTAGGGGCACTAAGTGTTTTTGTAGTGGCACACAGTACGGGTCATTGGAACACATGAGGGCACTCTGGGGACATTGGCTCTACTGGGGACACTAAGAGATGATGTTTTTATTTTATTTTTTACTGACACACAGCAAGGCATTTTTGTACTGGCGCACATTATAAGGGGGGTTTCTACTGTCACACATTATAAAGAGAATTATTACTACAGGGGCATTATGGTGGGCTTTATTACAACTGGGGGACTATGGGAGCATTATTACTTCTGTGACACAATTACTGTATTACTGTATGGGGCACTGTAGGAGCACTACTACTACTAAGTGCATTCTGGCACAGAATTATTACTATAGTTGTGATTTTGGGGAGCACTATTACTGTGGGGGCACCCTGGCACAGTATCAGCTTAGCACAGTTATTTTGGGGGACATTATGGTTACACTATTGGTATCAGGGACACTATTTCCTGTGTGCAGTTTTTTTAGAGCATTGTGTTCCACTAATTATTAAAAGGGGGGCTTTCTGTGTGTAACTAGTATTTTCAGGGGTTTATCAGTTTATGCAGTATAGTTTTGGGGGTGCATGATGGAAAAGTAGGAAACTAAGATTTCTGTCAAACTCTGCAGAGAGAAGAGATGGCTGAAAGAAATCATCATGGTGGTCTGATCTGAATGGAGAAGATAAAGAAAGAGAAGGAGACGTCAATGGATGTAAGAGGTATGTTGTGGGGCTGCATTAGGCTACTTTCACAACTGCGTTAGTGATTCTGGCAGGCTGTTCCGGCAGAGAACAGCCTGCCAAAATTCACTGGATCCGGCACTGCTGGATGCAGACTGAATGCCCGCCGCCCCAATCAACTACAATGGGGTACGGCAGAGATCCGGCCACAATCTGGAAGGGGGGGGGGGCGCTTTTTTGATTTTCGCCCTGTTGGTAAATTTCCCTAGAAACTGCCCTGAGTATGGGTGATTCCAGAGTACCTTTCTCCATGTCCTCAAATGTGCAGCAGCCATTTTAGGAAAAAATGTGATTTGTTACCACGAGGAAATTCGGCTTCGGTGCGAATCAAATTTTTCCTGAAATTCGGATCGAACTCCACTTTATCAACTTCTATTCGCTTATCTCTAGATACAATGAATGCCTCCTGGCAAATATAGAATAAATTAGACTTTAATTTCTCCTTTGGATAGTGACTTGAAACAGAACAGGATCCCAAAAGAGGATCATAGCATGGTAGGTGTTGTTGTTATTCATTTTCACCTTTACACTAGGGCTTCATGGAGACTTATGAAACTACAGCAGCAACCCAGAGGAATACTTTGCACTGCAGCTATCGCTCAATCTACTTTCTTATAAAATTCAGTTATGTATCTACATACTGATGTAAATAAGCATGCTATTAAAAATACATAATATTAGGTCTTTAACATGCCTGTCTTAATCTATGCCGCTAGTGTCAGATGCAGGTGTCATAGAGGACTGTGTCATGGTCTTATGATCTTGTATATGTATATCTGGTCAATGTGCTTCTTTTATTAGTCAGTGTGTGTTGTATTAGATACTGGGGGTAGTAGTCAGTTGATGGGAGGTATGAGAACAAGCTGAGGCGTTCCCTCCTCCTGGATTTACTTCAGTATGGGAACTTGGAATATCTGTAGCTTTACCTGCAACTTTATGTGTAAACTCTAATAAACTGATCACTAGTGACAACTCCTATTGCTCAGTGGCTATCTTCGTCAGTCATGAGACGATTTTGTGACATTCTGGTTGGCAGCACTTTGAGGGACTGAGGATGAGGAGATAAGAACTTGGGGAGCTACAGTAACTGTGGGCACCCTGAGGAGGTGGTACAGGAGTCATGGGATTATTCAAGAAGGAATGAAGAAGCATGAATTTATTGATCTCCTGATACCACTTCTGGTCCAAGAACAATATGCCGCTCAGACTCCTCATCCACAGTGGTCGGAGTGACATCTCCACAACCATCGGTCTCCACTGAAGAGCCCTATGCAGACCTTGTGGAGGAATTGTTAACCGAAGGATGAAAATGCTCAGTGGAGAATTAGGCACCAGCCAGAGAATGGAGCTGATGAAACTTGTCTATGAGGAGGTGGCAAAGAGGGACAAAGCTGACAGAGTCCAGCACCAGGGTATCAATGGAGATCTTGGCCCCCTGGGACATTCTCAAGCTGTCTGCTGCATTCTCCTAACTTTCAGGAGGATAGGGAGGACATTGATGCATATCTGGAAACCTTTGAGATCATGTGTAAATCTTACCATATTGCAGAAGAGAACTAAACACGTCTATTGGCTGGGGAAAATACACCTTTCATGTCCTATCAGAGGAACAGCGGCTGGACTATGCTGAGATTAAGGGGGCAATTTTAGCACATTATGCTATCACCCCAGAATATTATAGACCAAGTCCGTTGTTCGGAGGTGTGAGAACAAGCTGAGGTGTTCTTTCCTCCTGTATATGCTTCAGTATGGGAAATTTGCTTCAATATGAGAATCTGTAGCTTTACCTGCAAATTCATGTGTGAACTCCAATAAACTGCTCACTGGGGACAACTCCTATTGCTCAGTGCTTATCTTCATCGGTCACAAGCCAATTTCGTGACAGCATCTATGCAGGTCTATGGACCAGAAATAAAATATGCACTGGTAAAGGAGCTTGTGTACAGTTTAGGTAAAGAGATGAGCGAATCTTTCAAGTTTTAAAAAAAAAAAAAACATTGTCTTGATACGAATTTATTTGTGGCGAATCGTGTTAAAAAATGGCTATTTCCTTGCTGCAGAGAGTCTATATAGTGGTGTAGAACACTGTGCCTTGCAGTAACACGCATATGGAGTCTGCTGTGGTAGTGAAAAAATACTATGAGTCAGTATGACATGCAGATGACAGGCATCGCTCTTAGAATCACTGCATACTTCCCTTATTTGGGCAGTCACGGGGCCAAAACTGACCAAATAACTCAAGTATGAACTCAGCATTACAGGTAGATGTTAGCACCAAGAAGAAGCACACTCCTTTTACACCATCGTCAGCGGATTCCACACAGATGTCTACAGAACCTGTTATATTAAACGCTTATACAAGTAGAGCCCCAGACAGAGTGGAGGGGGTGTCAGCAATAAGTTTGTGTTGCCCTTCCTCTGATCCGTCAGATCAATAACCCCCCCAAAAAAGTTCCTGTCTGTTGAGCATCTGCCTTCACTCGGTCAGCATTTGGTCAGTAATCCATCAGTATTGCTAATGCCCAAAAAAACAGAAGTGGATCCAAAACAGAGATGACACGTGAATGGAATATTTCCATGTCTTCTACCGCAGAATGGCTAATAGGACGTAGATATCTATCCTATTAATACACCCTGTAAATGGATTCATAAAAAAAGATTCCACGTTATTTGGTGAGTGCTGCCTTTTTCCTGTTTCTTTTTGTGGCCTATACTACTTGCTTCCATTTGGGGCTGAGCACCGCCAAAGTGGATATATGGACCTGGGTCTCGGGCTGACCCACACAAACATTACCATATTGAGGGGTCATAGTAATGCCATCCTAGTTACTGTTACTATTTTTTGGTATATTATAAATGCGCCAGACTGGTTATGCCCAGGCCAGCAGTGCCCGCTTCTCCACTCCGCTCACCCATTCTTGGGAAAAAATGATGAATGGGGTGCAAAAATCCCTGAAGGTTGCAAAATTTTGCACAAGAAGAGTAATCTCTCACTGCACTTTGCGACCTTTTGCTTTGAGTTTTTTTGGTATACAGAGGTTGATAAATGTCTCTCTATGTGTTTATCTTGGTAAAATTTTACAACCATCACTTACAAATCACAATACAACATTCTATATGTAACTGCCAAGTGTGTCACTGTGCTGCTGTATTCTATTTTCTATGAAGAAGTGTAATAAAAAGAGATTTACAATACAGTATACAGCATTGACCCTTTGGTCACACAAATGAATGCAACAATCAAAGTTCTGTGCAACATTGATTTAGCCCTTCTAGGATTTCTTCAGAAAATAAAAGATTCTTGTGATCAAAAAAAGTGTTACTGGGAAAGAAAGAAAAATAAAAATAAAGAAAAAGACAGAAACGAAGGAAGAAAGGAAGGAAAGAAAAGAAGGAGGGAAAGGGAAAGTAGTTTTGCAATTATGATACTTTTTAATAGCCATAAAATTAAAGAAATCATGTTAATTAGGACATAATGTTACACTTTCTATATGTATTACAAGGATGGGCAGAGAAACCGTTTGGGTCTACTCAGGCTCCAGTTCCCACCTGTAGCTCCAACCTGTACAGCCCCTGGTTTAGATACTCCCAGGAAATAACACGGGCACCGACCATGGGGCAGCCGATCACTTGAATGGAGTCCGTGATCTGCATCCGACGGTCCGCACCACAAAAAAGTAGTGCATGCACTACTTTTTTGCGGTGGGGAGGCACAGCCAGAAACACCACGGAAGCACTCCTTAGTTCAAGTGAATGGGTCCGTATCCGTGATGCGGCTTGCACACGGCCGGTGCACCGTTTATTGCGGACCCGCTGGTGCCCCGTGTATTACGGACCCGCCGTATGCGGGCCGCAATACGGCCACAGCGGTGAACGGCCGTGTGCATGAGCCCTTAGGCTAGTTTCACACTAGCATTAAAACCATCTAGCAGGCTGTTCCAGATGAGGAACAGCATGCCAGAATTCATCTTATCTAGCATAGCCGGGTACTGCCTTTGCCCATCGGAGACCTCATGACTATAAAAGGGATCTAGCCTGTTTCCAGCATGAGTGCCGTGATTCAACCAGATCCCATTATAGTCAATTGGGCCTGGCGGTATTCCAGCCGTTTCCGGCTATGCTAGATATGGTAAACTCTGGCAGGATGTCCCACTGCCAGAATAGCCTGCCGGATGGTTTTAACACTAGTGTGAAACTAACCTTATAAACTTTTATCCTGCCATGAAATTAAGAAACAGGTATAGTACCTTACCCTTGTTATCTAATCTGTCTGGCTGCAGGTTTCCGTGTGATCCTCCCAAGGGACTCTAATGAAACCTAATAGTCATTTATATTGTTTTTTTCACATTATATGTTTGTAGTGCACTGATTTGATGTTGTACTTGGATCAATAAATTAGATGTTACTATTTAGAATAACATCTGTTTATTATATCGGTATTGTTCATGAATGATACAATCACCCAGGGTATGAGCCTTGGTTTAGCATTGATGGAATATATATTTAAATTAATGATTTTTCTGTGGTTAAATTACTTTTTTTTTAGTATGACTCCATTCACTGATTTCATTGGCATTAGTAGTTTATTTTGTGCCTAATGGAAAATACAGCATTTTTATGTACTGACAGATTATCACAACAACTACATATATATTGTATATTTGAAACACCCCTGTGTAAGTGTCTAACATAAACGGGAGTTTTACATATTTCTTCTTCTTCAGTAAAGCAGTGCCTCCACCTGAGTCTTGATATGAGCTTGTGAGGAGGATTTATGTATTCTGCCAGGGATTGATTAGAGAAACCTCTGTGTAGCTATTTACCCATAGGTTCTAACCGTCCCAGATCCAGCAGGACAGTCCCGATTTTTCACTGCTGTCCCCAGCTGCATGCATGTCCCGGCTTATGATTAGCCGGGCCATACAGGCAGTGTCCTGCCTCTCACTCACTGTGCCAGTGTGCGATGCTGCCTCGTTGGCCCCGCCACCTCACTCAGCCAGGGAAGAGAGTGCACTCGGGAGCATTGAGAGATAGAGACTTGCAGAAGGAGAGGCCGGGTCCCAGGAAAATAAAACAATCATTGCCTCCTCCTTCTGCAGTGCTCACCACTCCAGACGCGCTCTTGACATGCCCCAAGTTCTTCTGTGATCACCAGATGGTGACCACACAGTAAAAAAAGAGAGTGTGGATCCTCCTGCCTTCCTCCTATCACTACAGAGTAGGTCCCTATCTTGCTTGATGCAGGCCTGTCTTCAAACTATTAAGGTCATTTTTTTTCTTTCTTTATTTTAACTTTTTTCTGTCCAGTTGTTTTAGTTTAACCCCTTCAGGCTCAGCCATGTCACAGCCAAATAGTGAGTCTCAGCCAGCAGCACTCTACTCCCATGATGTTCCATTTAGTTATAATTTGGACACGATCTAAGATTTAGCATGGACAAGTAGTACTTGTCAATGCTAAATCCTTAGTTCTTGTCCTTAGTAGGTGTTGTCATCACTGCTGTCACCACCGAGTATCTCTGATGACCCACGCATAGGGTCCATTCAAAAGATCATAATTCTGGATCCGCATCCGTTTCACAGTTTTGCAGAATGTGTGCGGACCCATTCATTTCAATCGGGCTGCAGCGGTTGTGTGAATGCACCTTTACTGGCAGGAGCGATAAAATAGATATATGAGACAGGGGTATATGAAAAATAAAATGTTTCTATCAGTGTTCCCTGTACCTTTACAGACAGAGAAGAAAGGGGCCCATATAGAAAGGATCAATATGAGCTGGGTTTTCCCCTCTGTCCCAGGCAGCTGCCTACATGGCCCAGCTTATGATAAGAGACATGTACTGAGACAATAGATGGTGAGGATTGCGGTGGTGAGCCTGCCCCATACACAGCAGGTGCCAACTGTATCAAACAGCAGACACCCGACTGCAATAATGGAGAACGGCGATGACACCGAACCCTGTCATTAAGGCCCCATTCACATGTTTGTAAGTTGTCGATGCCCGTATTGCAGACCACAACTTGCCGCTTCGCAATATATATGTGTGCACCATATCACGGATGCAGGCCCATTCACTGGAATTGGTCCACAGTCTGGAAGATACGGTGTGGAGGCAGGGAACAGAAACCCATGGAAGGCAGGGTGTGAATTGGTGTCAGTGGGTGGCAAAATGGGTGTGTGCAAGGGGCCCAATTAAAACATATTTGTGGCGCGCTCTTCGCTCTGTAATTTTTGTTCCTCTTTCTCTTTCTGGAAAGTTGGGAGGTATGAACTACGCACAATACAGAGATAATATAGTCACAAAGAAATGTTAAGTGCAACCACTGTATATACAATTTAATGTTTGACTAGTAAAATGATATGGGATTTTGGTCAGTGACAAGTTGGTTGTGATTAGAGATGAGCGAATTTTTCAAAAATTTGGTTTGACCCAAATTTATTTGCTGCGAATCATGTTAAAAAAACGTCTATTTCCTGTCTGCAGAGAGCCGTCATCAGCTGATTCCACATAGATGTCCACAGAACCTGTTCTATTAAATGCTAATAGAAATAGAAACCCCCGACAGATTGGAGAGGGTGTCAGCAGTAAGTTTGTGTTGACGTCACTGATTATTTTGCCCTTCCTCTGATCAGTCAGAGCAATAACCCCCAAAAATGGATCCTGTCTGTTGAGCATCCCCCATCACTCGGTCAGCATTAGGTCAGTAATCCATCAATATTCCTAATGTCAAAAAAACAGGAGTGGATCCAAAACAGAGATGACACGTGAATTGAATATTTGCATGTTCTTTGTGTTTTGTACCCACTCCTGCTTTTGGCTACCAAATCACAAGCCAATTCTGATGGGGCAATACAGGCCTAACAGCTGCTACACAGAGAGGATCCGATGTGCGTTTCATTTTTCCTTCCTTCTGACAGATCAGAAGAAGGGTCAAATAAATGATGATGTCAGCCAGGACGAAAGGCAAAATAGTGGCCCAGTTATGAAGTGGGGAGGGAAGGAACAGCATGAGGAGACCATAGAGTGGCCCAATGATAGAGTCTGGAGTTGGCAGCAGCATCAGGAAAAGGCCACAGAGTGGCACAATGACAGTGTGGAGGTTGCGGCAGCATCAGGAGGCCACAGAGCGACACAATGACAGAGTGTGGAGGTGGCGCCAGCATCAGGAGACCACAGAGTGGCAAGGTGCCATAGTGTGGAGGTGGCAGCAGCATGAGAAGACCACAGCGTGGGGAGGTCGGTGGCAATAAGAGTACCCGCTGATGATGGTGGGTGTAAGAAGGAGCACTTGGCATCAGATGTGTGGCATCAGGCGGGTGGCAGCATCAGAAAAGTAGCTAAGGCCAGTAGCCAGAATAAACCAGTCTCTTTTGTTGTTGTGTTGGTGTGGCACCAAGGATGATCTAGTCTGATGCATCAGGCATTGGTGGGTGGAAATCCTGGCTGATCCTGGCCTGATTTATCTTGAGAAAGGTCAGTCTCTCCACATTGTGGGTGGACAGGTGAGTTCTTCGTGGGGTAACTATGGCCTCTGCTGCACTAAACACCCGCTCTGATGCCAGACTACTGGCCAGGCAGGACAGCTTTTCAGGGGCTAACTCGGCCAGTTGCGCCACAAATCAAGTTTGGCTGCCCAGTAGTCCAGTGGATCTTTAATTTGGGGTGGCAGGGTACTGTCCAAGTATGCCACCACCTGCTGGTTCAGGTCCTGCTCTAGGTCTAGCTGCTGCTGCTGGTGAGTAGGGATGAGCAAACCCGAACTGTATAGTTCGGGTTCGCACCGAATTTTGGGGTGTTCGTGACACGGACCCAAACCCGAACATTTGCGTAAAAGTTTGGGTTCGGGTTCGTTGTTCAGCGATTTCTTCCCGCTTTCGGAAGGGCTGCGCAGCAGCCAATCAGCTAGAGTTTTACTTCTTGCCCTAAGAAGCCATCACAGCCATGCCTACTAATGGCATGGCTGTGATTGGCCAAGTCCAGCATGTGACCCAGCCTCTATTTAAGCTGGAGTCACGTCGTGCCGCATGTCACTCTGCTTTGATTAGTATAGGGATAGGATGCAGCTGCTGTTAGGGCAGGGATTAACTCAGCAAAAACACTTAATGAAGTGATCGATCTACAGCTCTGAATCATTCAACTTCTGCTAGTTAATTGCTCACTGGTTTTTAGGCTGCACAGAGCGTTTTTCTGTCACTTTTTTCTGCTGTGATCGGCGACAATTTTGTGTCTTGTGGTGCGACAGCACAAGCTGCCACCAAGTCCATTGCTAGGGCTGGTGTCACCCGATGCGGTAGAAAATGGTGTCACCCCAGACCCCCCCCCCCCCCCGAAGCAATAATGTTTTAGTCATATAACCAAAAATAACAGATACTCACTAGTGCTTAGGCCTCTTTCACACTTGCGTTTTTCCTTTCCGTGCTAGAGTTCCGTCCTCGGGGCTCTAAGACGGAAAGATACTGATCAGGATTGTCCCAGTGCATCTTGAATGGAGAGAAATCCGTTCAGGATGCATCAGGATGTCTTCAGTTCAGTATTCAAACGTTTTTTTGCCATTGAAAAATCCACAGCATGCTGCGGATTTTCCTTGGGCCAAAAATTGAAGGCATGCCGCAGGACGGATCTGGAATTAATGCCCATTGAAAAGCATTAATCCGGATCCAACTTTAAGCTAAATGTTGTTTCGGCGCATCGCCGGATCTGACGTTACCTTTCTGAATGGTAACCATGGCAGCTAGGACGCTACTAAAGTCCCGGCTGCCATGGAAAAGTAGTGGGAGCCAGGGAGGAGCTACTTACCGTCTGTGCGGCTCCCAGGGTGCTCCGACAATGACGTCACAGCGCCCTACATCACATGGATAATGTGATCATGCGGCGTAGGGGCGCTGTGACGTCATTGTGGAGCGCCCCAGGAGCCACACGGAAGGTAAGTAGCTTCTCCCTGGCTCCCCACTACTTTTCATGGCAGCCGGGACTTTAGTAGCGTCCTGGCTGCCATGGTAACACTGAAAGCATTTTGAAGACTGATCAGTCTTCAAATGTTTTCAGGTGTGTTGCGTTGTGACGGATCCGGTGGGCATTTCCGGCGACGGAAGTGCACGCCGGATCCTCACAACGGTAGTGTGAAAGGGCCTTAGTTATTAATTCACTTACAGTCCGGTGTGTACGAAGTGTCTTCACATATAACTAAAGAGGAATTGCTGCTGTTATGTTAATGGATGCTATAACATTGCACCATCCTTCTGAACATACACATCTGTCATCCGCCTTACCTCATGATCCTGGAGCTGTGCTGTAGAGCTCGGCAGCCACTGTACAGCACAGCTCCAGGATCATGAGGTAAGGCGGATGACAGATGTGTATGTTCAGACGGATGGTGCAATGTTATAGCATCCATTAACATCAGCAACAAGTCTGGGCTGGTTCAGGCTGTGCTGTGCCTGTGTGAGTGAGTCACTGCTGTCACGTGGACGTGACCTGGGCCGGTGCAAGGATTTTTTTGGCTCAAGCAAAGCTACATCTTGGCGACCCCCCGCCCGCAGATCACCTGGTCCTGGTCCTGTGTGCAGCAGCTGGCTTCTCCTCTGTGTGGTCCTGGTATCTTCGCTATGCTTCAATCGCTTGAAGACTGTACTTTTCGCCTTATAAGACTATAACACACACATAGGTTTTAGAGGAGTATAATAAGAAACAATATTTTCCACTATACCTCAGGTCAGACCACCAATCAGACCCTCAATGTTAATCACACCTCAGATCAGCCCCCCGTGTCAACCATCAGCCCCCATCCATCATGCCCCCCCATGTCAGTCATCATGCCAGCCGTCAGCCCCCCATGTCAGCCGTCAGCCCCCATCCATCATGCCCCCCCATGTCAGCCATCATGCCCTCATGCCAGCCGTCAGCCCCCGTGTCAGCCCCCATCCATCATGCCCCCATGTCAGCTGTCAGCCCCCATGTCAGCCGTCAGCCCCCATCCATCATGCCCCCATGTCAGTCATCATGCCCTTATGTCAGCCATCATGCCAGCCGTCAGCCCCCATGTCAGGCGTCTGTCAGCCGTCAGCCCCCATCCATTATGCCCCCCATGTCAGCCATCATGCCCTCATGTCAGCCATCATGCCAGCCGTCAGCCCCCGTGTCCGCCGTCAGCCCCCATCCATCATGCCCCCATGTCAGTTGTCAGCCCCCATGTCAGCCGTCAGCCCCATCCATCATGCTCCCCGTCAGCCATCATGCCCTCATGTCAGCCATCATGCCAGCTGTCAGTCCCCCATGTCAGCCGTCAGCCCCCATCCATCATGCCCTCACGTCAGCCATCATGCCAGCCGTCAGCCCCCATCCATCATGCCCCCCATATCAGCTGTCAGCCCCCATCCATCATGCCCCCATGTCAGCTGTTCAGCCCCCATGTCAACCGTCAGCCCCCATGTCAGCCATCAGCTCCGATCCTTCATGATCCCCAATGGGGAAATGTTGGAGTCTGTACCATCGGGGGGACATGATGAGGGACAATGTTGAAGTCTGACTGTGCCAGGGGGAGGGTGACGTGATGTCACCCCCTCCCCATGGCACAGATTCCAACATTGTCCCTCTCTTCATCATTGTCCCCTCATCATGTCACCCCCCATGGGTGGCACATTTCTTTTCTTCCCCTCCAGGCTCCATGGCTCAAACAGACATTTTGTGATTGTCCCCCATCATTTCTCTTTTCTCACCCCCCTGGATTGAGGCGCACATAGTGCCCCATAATAATGTGCCAGTAACACGTGCCTCTCCATGCCACCACATGTGCTAGTAATAAGTGCCTCTCTTGTGCTTCCCCCTATGTGCCAGTAGCCCTCCCCTTATTATGTGCCAGTAGCCCCCCCCATATGTGCCAATAGCCCCCCCCATATGTGCCAGTAGCCGTCTCCCCTTATGTGCCAGTAGCCGTCTCCCCTTATGTGCCATTAGTCCCACCTTATGTTCCAGTAGCCGTTCCCCCTTATGTGCCAGTAGCCGTTCCCCCTTATGTTTTATTAGTCCCCCCTCATGTGCCAGTAGCCGTCCCCTTTATGTGCCAGTAGCCGTCCCCTTTATGTGCCTGTAACCGTCCCCTTTATTTGCCATTAGCCGTCCCCTTTATGTGCCAGTAGCCGTCCCCTTTATGTGCCAGTAGCCCCCTTTATGTGCCAGTAGCCCCCTTTATGTGCCAGTGGCCCCCTTTATGTGCCAGTAGCCGTCCCCTTTATGTGCCAGTAGCCCCCTTTATGTGCCAGTAGTCCCCTTTATGTGCCAGTAGCCCCTTTAGTGCCAGTAGCCCCCTTTATGTGCCAGTAGCCCCCTTTAGTGCCAGTGTCCCCCTTTAGTGCCAGTAGCCCCAAGAAAAAAAAAAAAAAAAAGAACACTTATACTTACCTCCAGCGATGGGATGCAGGCCTCTTCCGGCCTGTGTCTCGAGCTGTACAGCTCCGGCGGCGCGATGACGTCATCGCGCCGCCTGCACCGGCTTCTGATAGGCTGCCGGCCTAGTGCTGGCAGCCTATCAGAGGAACAGGGAGAGAGAGAACACGCCTCTCCCTCCTCTGCTGCTGCTCCGCACGGAGATGAGCGCAATGCAAGCGCTCATCTCCGTCCTGATGTTCCCTGCGGCCACCGCGTCTGCCCTGGGGACGGGCCCCCCACTGACCACGGGCCCTCGGTCCATGCCCGAGTGCCCTAATGGTCAGTCCGCCCCTGGTGACACCCCATCAGACTGGTGTCACCCGGTGCGGACCGCACCCCCCTCGCAACGCCACTGCCATTAATCCATCAATAGTAGGGTTTTTTTTTTTTTGCTATATCCTACATCAGGGGCTTGGCTATGCTTATTGTCACCCCTAGAAACTCAGAATAGCATTTTCTATTTTTTATTGAGAGGTGAAATTCACTTCAAAAAATTGCAATCCCCTAAATCTGGTGTTCCAGCTGTGGCTAGCCATACTAGCCATAATACTGTCTGGCAAAGAATATATTTTTTTTTTCTGGGGTGAAAATCAATTTCCAAAATAGCAATACCCTAAATCAGTGGTTTCTGCTGTGGCAGGACAAGTTTTATAATGTCTGCCAAAGGATAACTTTTGTTCTGGGGTGAAATTCAATTACCAAAATAGCAATACCGTAAATCTGGTGTTCCAGCTGTGACTGGACAAGTTTCATAGTGTCCGTCAAAGGATATATTATTTTCTGGGGTGAAATTCAGATGCAAAAATAGCAATACCCTAAATCTGGTGTTCCAGCTGTGACTGGACAAGTTTCATAGCGTCTGTTAAAGGATATATTATTTTCTGGGGTGAAATTCAGATGCAAAAATAGCAATACCCTAAATCTGGTGTTCCAGCTGTGACTGGACAAGTTTCATAGCGTCTGTTAAAGGATATATTATTTTCTGGGGTGAAATTCAATTGCAAAAATAGCAATACCGTAAATCTGGTGTTCCAGCTGTCACTGGACAAGTTTCATAGTGTCCGTCAAAGGATATATTATTTTCTGGGGTGAAATTCAGTTGCAAAAATAGAAATACAGTAAATCTGGTGTTCCAGCTGTGACTGGACAAGTTTCATAGTATCCGTCAAAGGATATATTTTGTTTTGGGTTGAAATTCAATTACCAAAATAGCAATACTGTAAATCTGGTGTTCCAGCTGTGACTGGACAAGTTTTATAGTGTCCGTCAAAGGATATATTATTTTCTGGGGTAAAATTCAGTTGCAAAAATAGAAATACAATAAATCAGTCGTTTCAGCTGTGGCTGGCCAAGTTTAATAGTGTCCACGTCCAGCAAAGGATAGATTTTTTTCTGGGGTGAAATTTAATTGCCAAAATAGCAATCCCTTAAATCTGGTGTCCCAGCAGTGGCTGGCCAAGTTTAATAGTGTCCGTCAAAGGATATGTTTTGTTCTGGGTGAAATTCAGTTGCAAAAATAGAAATACTGTAAATCTGGTGTTCCAGCTGTGACTGGACAAGTTTCATAGTGTCCGTCAAAGGATATATTATTTTCTGGGGTGAAATTCAGTTGCAAAAATAGAAATACTGTAAATCAGTGGTTTCAGCTGTGGCTGGCCAAGTTTAATAGTGGCCACATCCAGCAAAGGATAGATTTTTTCCTGGGGTTAAATTCAATTGCCAAAATAGCAATCCTCTAAATCTGTGGCTGGCCAAGTTTAATAGTGTCCGGCAACAGATATATTTTGTTCTGGGGTGAAATTCAATTGCCAAAATAGCAATACCGTAAATCTGGTGTCCCAGCAGTGGCTGGCCAAGTTTCATACTGTCCGTCAAAGGATTTATTATTTTCTGGGGTGAAATTCAGTTGCCAAAATAGAAATACAGTAAATCTGGTGTTCCAGCTGTGACTGGACAAGTTTAATAGTGTCCAGCAAAGGATATATTTTTTTCTGGGGTGAAATTCAGTTGCCAAAATAGCAATACCCTGATTCTGGTGTTCCAGCTGTAACTGGACAATTTCCCTAGTGTCCTTCAAAGGATATATTACTTTCTGGGGTGAAAGTCAGTAGCAAAAATAGAAATACAGTAAATCTGGTGTTCCAGGTGTGGCTGGACATGTTTAATAGTGTCCGGCAAAGGATATATTTTTTTCTGGGGTGAAATTCAATTGCCAAAATAGCAATACCATAAATCAGTGGTTTCAGCTGTGGCTGGCCAAGTTTAATAGTGTCAGGCAAAGGATATATTTTGTTCTGGGGTGAAATTCAATTGCCAAAAAAGCAATACCGTAAATCTGGTGTTCCAGCTGTGACTGGACAAGTTTCATAGTGTCCGTCATAGGATATATTATTTTCTGCAGTGAAATTCAGTTGCAAAAATAGAAATACCGTAAATCTGGTGTTCCAGCTGTGACTAGACAAGTTTAATAGTGTCTGGCAAAGGATATATTTTGTTCTGGGGTGTAATTCAATTGCTAAAATAGCAATACCGTAAATCTGTGGTTTCAGCTGTGGCTGGCCAAGTTTAATAGTGTCCGGCAAAGGGTAGATTTTGTTCTGGGGTGAAATTATATTGCCAAAATAGCAATCTACTAAATCTGGTGACCCAGCAGTTGCTGGCCAAGTTTAATAGTGTCCGGCAAAAGATAGATTTTGTTCTGCTGTTAAATACAATTGCCAAAATAGCAATACCGTAAATCAGTGGTTCCATCTGTGGCTGGCCAAGTTTAATATTGCAAAGGATAGATTTTAAATTTTTGGGTGAAATATTACCATTTTTGCCAGGTACAAACCCCTGCACTGGATAACTGACAGGGAACTTACAATTGGCGGTTACATTCTTGCATGAAATAAAGCCTTTTTGGGCTCTGAAGCCAAAGGTAGTCGCCAATAACTGTTTTTTTATTTTACATTTTTTTAAATAAATTAGTGTAGACCCCAAAACATTGGGAAAATATAAAAAATAAAACAAAGTGTAAGTGCACGGTAGTATAACAGTGGTTGGGTGAGGCCGGTATACTTGTCTATTCTGCATAAGGTACAAACAAGTCCTGTGGGATCCATGCTTGGTTCTTTTTAATAAACGAAAGCTTGCCCACATTGTCTGTGGACAGGCGGCTGCGCTTGTCTGTGATAATGCCACCAGCCTTGCTAAACACATGTTCAGACAATACAGTGGCTGCAGAGTAGGCCAGCACCTCCAAGGCAGCAACCTCAGGACATGTGCCCAATTTGATGACCCAGAAGTTGAATAGGGCAGACCCAGCGGCGTAGCTAGAAATAATTGGGCACCACAGCAAATTTTTGAATGGGGCCCCCCTCCCCCAGTAATTTTTGTGCAAACCCCTTCCTTTCATGCCGCCATGCCTGTGGCTACTAAGGATCGCTCTCTCAGACCAGGCCCAGCAGCTGTTCCATTCACTTTATATGCTGTCTATACTGCCACTGTATATAATTTCATTGTATAATACTGTTAGTCCTCCTCCTCTTCCTCGATGGGCCCTTTCTAGGTCACGGCCCCAAAGCAGTTGCTTCCCCTGCTTCCCCTGTAGCTATTCCCTAGGCAGACCCATTAGTCAGTATGTGTACTGTTCCACCATGTTGCTGAAATGCTGCCTCCTGCTAAGATGTTCCAGATCTGCTGGTGGTGCAAGTTGTTGTGGCGTGATGACAAAGCTTTTCCACATTTTGCCCATGCTAACCCTGCCTTCTGAGGTGTTGCTGGTGACCCAGCTGCATTGGCAAATTCTTCCTCCTCCTCCTCTGCTTCCACTGAGTCCCCGGTGTCAGGTGTGAATGCCATCAGCAGCGTGTCTACTAGCGGGCTCATCTTCCTATTACACTCAAGTGAGGGAATTAAGGACTGCACGTTGTCCTTGTAACGGGGATGCAGCAGGGTGGCCACCCAGTAATCAGCAAAAGTTAGAATTTGGCAGTAACTGGGCGGTCGTTGCGCAGGCACTGCCGCATGTAGTCGCTCATGTCTGCCAGGCTGCCCAGAGGCAAGGACAAGCTGTCCTCTTTGAGGGAGGTGTATCTTCTGTGTCCTCTGTATCCCCCAGCCTTCCTTCTACTCCTCTTCCTCATCCTCCAGAACTGTGCCCTGGCTGGACAATTGTGTTCCAGGCCAGGGTCTATGTTGGTGCAGATACCCACCCTCCTCCGAGCCACTTGTATTTGGTTGGCCTTAAGTTAAGGATAAGGCGTGTATATAGTTTTGTTTCTTTATATGGTTAGTTTAGCTGCCTTATAGTTATTTTAATATGTTTTAAGTAAATTTGTAAATAGTTTGTTAATGGTTTGAGTGAAAGGGGGGGGGGTGTTGAGTGCGAGGCTGTTTGGGTTTATTTTCCATCCGCTTTCTCCACTGTCTATACTGCCACTGTATTTCATTTTATTGTATAATACTGTTGAGGGGGCCCTGACAAAGTCTTTTAGTCCTCCTCCTCCTCCTGGATGGGCCCCTTCTAGGTCAGGGACCCAAAACAGTGTGCTTCCCACGCTTCCCTGTAGCTACGTCCCTGGGCAAACCCATCAGTCAGTACGTGTACTCTTCCACCATGTTGCTGAAATGCTGCCTCCTGCTAAGACGTTCCAGATCTGCTGGTGGTGCAGGTTGTTGTGGCGTGATGACAAAGCTTTCCCACATTTCGCCAATGCTAACCCAGCCTTCTGAGGTGCTGATGGTGACCCAGCTGCCCGTGCGTGAGCTGGCTTGGGTGCCACCCTGCTAAGAACATAGTTCCTCCTCATCCTAGTTATCCTCCTCATCCTCCAGAACTGTTCACTGGCTGGACAATTGTGTTCCAGGCCAGGGACTATGTTGGTGCAGGAACCCACCCTTCGGGCCACTTGAATGTCACTGGCCTTAACGTGTATATAGTTTTATTTGTTTATATAGTAATTTTAGCTGCATTATAGTTATTTTAATATGTTTTTAAGAAAATTTGTAAATAGTTTGTTAATGGTCTGAGTGAAAGGGGGGTGGGGGTGTTGTGTGTGTTCGATTAACTGAATTGATTTTCACTGTCTGGTGTTTAGGAATTTCTGCACCCCAAATTCAGCACATGTGGCAGGCAGGGGATGTGTGTCAAACCGGCTAGGCCCAGACCTGCTAGTATATTTCGCCCATTAGCACACAACACCAGGCCGGGCTGTAGGCTCAGTGGCACCAACCAATAGTCGGTCTGTTGTTCCATGCCTGTCCACAGCTCCTGCACGGTGCGGGGTTTGTCCCACAAACACACAAGTTTTAAAACAACCTGCTGTCGTTTCCCCCTGGCTGTGCTGCTGTGGGTGGTGAAGGTGTAACGTTGAGTGGATGAGGAGGGGGTAGAGGAGGAGGAAGCCGAGTAGGAGTAGGAGGAGGAGGTAACAGGATACAAAGAGAAATGCCCAGCAATCCTCGGAGGCGGAAGGACATTCGCAAAAATGCTATCCGCCTTTGGGCTAGCCGCTACATTTACCCACTGTGTTGTTGGTTATGTGGACATTGCCACAGATAGCGTTGCGCAGTGCACACTTGATTTTGTCCGCCACTTGGTTGTACAGGAAAGGGATGGCTCGCCTGCAAAAGTAGCGGCGGCTGGGATACACGTACTGTGGGATAGCCACGACCATAAGGTTTTTAAAACTGTCAACCAGACAGAATGACAGCAAAGGACCAGGAAGTTTGAAATAAGGCATTCAGAGCCATGGGTATGTGGGTACTTCCTCTTTCTATTTCTTTTTCTCTCCAGTTTTTGGGAGATGGACAGCTGATAGCTGAACACTTCCATGGGATTTGGTGGAGATGCTTGGTGACAATGACAGATGTGGTGGCGTTGCTTTCACATCCTTTGTTTGCTGGGTGACAGGTGCCACTGTCACCCACTTGGGCTCAAGTTTAGAATGTTAATTTATTATTTTTCTGTATTTTATTTTAAGTAATTTCTCTATTCACATATGTTTGCAGGGCATTTACCTATATTTTGCTGCCTTTTGCAGCCCTCTAGCCCTTTCCTGGGCTATTTTGCAGCCTTTTTAGTGCCCAAAAGTTCGGGTCCCCATTGACTTCAATGGGGTTCGGGGTAAAGTTCGGGTCGAGTTCGGATCCCGAACCCGAACATTTTCGGGAAGTTCGGCTGAACTTCTCGAACCCGAACATCCAGGTGTTTGCTCAACTCTAATGGTAAGTTCTGCAATAGGCCCTCGCCCATAATGTTTTAGATCAGGCATGCTCAACCTGCGGCCCTCCAGCTGTTGTAAAACTACAACTCCCAGCATGCCTGAACAGCCTACACCTATCAGCCTACAGCAGGGCATAGTGGGAGTTGTAGTTTTACAACAGCTGGAGGGCCGCAGGTTGAGCATCCCTGTTTTAGATGGTCAGCTCGGCAGCAGGCTCTCACCCATAATGTTTTAGATGCTCAGCCCAGCAGCGGGCCCTCACCCCTATCGTTTTAGATGGTCAGATCAGCAGCAAGCACTCGCCCATAATGTTTTAGATGGTCAGCTCAGCGGCAAGCCCTCGCCCATAATGTTTTAGATGGTCAGCTTAACAGCAGGCCTTCGCCCATAATGTTTTAGGTGGTCAGATCAGCAGCAGACCCTTGCCCCTAATGTTTTAGATGGTCATATCAGCAGCAGGCACTCACCCCTAATTTTTTAGATGGTCAGCTCTGCAGCAGGCCCTCGCCCATAATGTTTTAGATGGTCAGCTCAGCAGCAGGCCCTCACCCCTAATGTTTTAGATGTTTAGCTCGGCAGTATATACTGGAGAGTGAATCTGGATCGCACATCCTCAACACTATGCTTTTGATGTAATGACTGTCTCAGCATGATTACGTGGCGTATCCACCAAATATGTAATACATAGTATGCTGTGCATAAGAGGCATTAGTATACAGTTTGATCAAAGAGCATAGGCCCACTTTCCACGACAAGGAAGCCTCTGCAAGTGGGAAACTACTCTAACCTATAAATGGCGCAGCCGTGCGCGGCGACCACCCGCGCCCCAGCACCGCACCAGCAGCAGACAGCAGGACCCAGGAGCCACACAGCAACCCCACTGTGCAGCAAAGCCTCGCATTTCCTGAGGGTCGTGACTGGGTGAGCTCTTTGCACTCGTTCACATGGTGCAGTACTGCGTGTCTGCCATTGCTGCCTCAGTGCTGTGCTGGCGGGGCAGTGGGTCCCAGAGCCAAGGAGGCTTTGCTGCACAGTGGGGTTGCTGTGTGGCTCCTGGGTCCCGCTGTCCGCTGCTGGTGCGGTGCTGGGGCGCCGGTGGTCGCCGCGCACGGCTGCGCCATTTATAGGTTAGAGTAGTTTCCCACTTGCAGAGGCTTCCTTGTCGTGGAAAGTGGGCCTATGCTCTTTGATCAAACTGTATACTAATGCCTCTTATGCACAGCATACTATGTATTACATATTTGGCGGATACGCCACGTAATCATGCTGAGACAGTCATTACATCAAAAGCATAGTGTTGAGGATGTGCGATCCAGATTCACTCTCCAGTATATATTATATATTTAGCTCGGCAGCAGACCCTCACCCCTAATGTTTTAGAGGGTCAGTTCAGCAGCAGATCATCACCCCTAATTTTTCAGATGGTCAGCTCTGCAGCAGGCCCTCACCCATAATGTTTTAGATGGTCTGCTCTGCAGCAGGCCCTCACCCCTAATGTTTTAGATGGTCATATCAGCAGCAGGCACTCACCCATAATGTTTTAGATGGTCAGCTGGGCAGCAAGCCCTCGCCCATAATGTTTTAGATAGTCAGCTCAACAGCAGGCCCTCGCCCCTAATGTTTTAGATGGTCAGATCAGCAGCAGGCCCTCACCCCTAATGTTTTAGATGGTCAGCTCTGCAGCAGGCCCTCGCCCATGTTTTAGATGGTCAGCTCAGCAGCAGACCCTCACCCCTAATTTATTAGTGGGTCAGCTCTGCAGCAGGCCCTTGCCCCTAATGTTTTAAATGATCAGCTCGGCAGCAGGCACTTGCCCCTAATGTTTTAGAGGGTCACCAGCAGGCCATCAATCATAATTTCAAGGGTGTGTATGATGCCCTCCTTTATGCGTGATAAAGGGTGTATTGTAGTGCCGATTCCTTGGAATATTTGGCAGCCCTTTTACTTAATGCATAGGCTTTATGAGTGTAGGAGTCCCACTACAAGAATAATTGTACCACAATGTGAATGAGGCCCTCCTTTATGTGATATGCAGGTTGTATCGGAGTGCCTCTTCCTTGTAATTTTTGTCAGCACTTGCACTTTATACACAAGTAAATATACAGGAAAGAATGTTTCCTAATAAATTTTCCTCTAAAAGCGATTTTATCTCTGGTTTTGTGCGTATTATTGTCCGTCTGTAAAAGTTGCATACTACACGGACAACATCGTTCCCAGCAGCGACATGGGAGTCCAATATGCATCCAGATATCCTCTCCATACTGTTCTCGAACCATTTCAGTGGTGTTTCTATCAATTTCTGACCTTTTCCTGTGAACAAGACACAGACCTCCGAGCAGGGGGTGCCTGATTTAATGCTTGGGTTCTCCCATTGACTTCTACCGAGTACCCAATCATCCCGAGGTGTTTTACTCGAGCACCCAGGCACTTTGGTGCTCGACCAACACTATTAATAAGCCCTTTTTTCCCCCCACTAATACACACAAAAAAGGGCTTTATAACATATAACTGCACCTCTGGACGGCAAATATATATTTTTTTGCCACTAATACACGCCACAAAAGGCTTTAGAACATATAACTGCACCGCTGAATGGCAACTATATTTTTCTTTTGCCACTAATAAACAACAAAAAGGGCTGTAATTTTCGCACTTCACCACACAATGGCTAATAAGCCCTTTTTTCCCACTAATACAAACCAAAAAATGCTTTAGAACATATAACTGCACCGCACAAGGGCAAATAAGACTTAGATATATTTCCTTGTAATAAACCCTATTAATGGCTGTATCAAACAGAACTTTCACCACAATAACAAGAACGGTTTTCTGGAATTACAGAGCTGTATAATGCGATCTTCCCTTCCCAGAGTTTCTTGCTCCATGTCCTCACACATGCAGCAGCCATTTTAGGAAAAAATGTGATTCGTTACCACGAAGAGTGAGGACATTCGGATTCAGTGCAAATCGAATAATTCCACAAAATTCCACTCTGTGATAACACTCCTCTCAGGAGATCCACTGGAGCAGATGAATCATGCTTTGTCTTATTACTTTTCCTTCCTCTCTTAGTAAACAGTCATGTTGCTTTACCAGTCTAACCGTAGATTGACACATTTCAGTATATCATTGCAACAACCAGGCCACAGGGGAAACGCGTGAGGCTACGGTGGGCCGATGTGGGTAGTAGTTGCTTGTACTCACAGTTAGCAGAGCCTCCCTGGGCTGGAGTGCAGTGAAGAGGAAGACAGCACGAAATCCTCCGGGGCACTCTCGGTTGCAGGGAACACCAGCCAGATGTTGGTTGAGGTGCAGTTGATGGTATTTGGTGTTTAACCTCTTAAGGACTCATGACGTACCGGTACGTCATGGTGTCCTGGTACTTAAGGATTCATGACGTACCGGTACGTCATGAGTATTTCCGATCACCGGCGCGCAGTCCGGGGTGATCGGAACAGAGTGCCTGCCGAAATAATTCGGCAGGCACTCTGTCCCAATGCCTAGGGTGGTCCTGTGACCCCCCCCCCCCCCCCGTATCGGCGATCGCAGCAAACCGCAGGTCAATTCAGACCTGCGGTTTGCTGCGTTTCTGGGTTATTCGGGTCTCTGGTGACCCGATAACCCATTACAGGATGATGATCGTGGGGTGATAACACCCCACCAATCACCATGCTTAGATCCTGTGAGGTGATGGTGAAATCACCTTACAGGATCGCATCTGATTGGCTGCATGGGCGGAAGGGGGGTTAACTCCCCCTACTCTCCTCCTCCTCCATTTTGCGTCGGTGGAGCGAGGAGAGAAGAGCTTGCTGCCGATCTGGACCCCAGCACCAAGCCTTCACCCCCCCTGTACCCTCCTGTGCCCATCCAGAGTGCCTTCTGGCACTTGCAGGTACCTTAGGGAAAGCCTTAGGGAAAGCCAGGGAAAGCTTTAGTTCAGGCAGGGAGAGTTAGGGAGAGGTCAGGGTTAATTATTTTTATTTTTTTTAGTGTTGCATCCCCCTCTTAGGATGTCTGGGGTCCACTGACCCTAGACCCCCCCAGTGATGCTGCAGCTTGCCCCCTTGCCCCCCCCCCCACCTCCACCTTTTTTTTGGGGCGCAAGCGTTTTTTTTGCATACGCTGTCAGTGGCCGGCACTCTTTAGCGCACTGTTCTCCCACCCCACCACTGATCAGTGCTGGACGGCTGATCAGCGTGTTTGAATTTTTTTTTAATCCTTTATAAATTTTTTGCCTCTTTTTTATTTTATTTTAGTTAGTTCTTTTTTTCCCCCCTGTTAGCTTTAGGGAAAGGTCGGGAACACCCGTGACCCCCCCCCCCCACACACACACACACACACAAGTTTTTCATGCACGCACATACACACGTACCCACACACACTCCCCTATGGCCTGCCGGACATTCTCGGCTGAGAAGGCATACACCCAACTTGCCTCCGAATCTGAGAGTCCTAGTGAGGACGAGGATGACCCCACGTTCCTTTTGTCATCCGCGTTCTCCTCATCATCTAGCGATGATTATCCCCCAAAGTGGCGGAGATGCCGCCAGGCAGAGCAAGGGGACCGCCATGTACTAGTTTCACGGCCCACCAGGTCAGTTCACCTGAGCCCCCTGCAGGTGAACTTGGCTGGTGTACCCCAGAGAACTTTGAGCCCACAATTCCTGATTTTGTTGGTGAATCAGGAATCCAAATTTACACAGTGGGCTTCATTGAATACGACTTTTTTTGTCTTTTTTTCAGTGACCAACTGGTAAATCTAATGGTGGAGCAAACGAATCAGTTTGTTGCTCAACACCCGAGCTCTTTTTTGGCTAGGCCCAGTGGCTGGACGCCGGTAAGTGCAGCCGAGATGAGGACATTTGGGCCTCGTGCTGCACATGGGCCTAGTCAAGAAACCCAGTGCCAGGCTGTACTGGAGTGGGGACATCCTCTACCAGACCCCTCTCTACAGTATGGCCATGACACGTCCCAGATTTGAGGCCATCCGGAAATGCCTGCATTATGCAGATAATGCAGCATGTCCCCCACAAGGTGATCCTGCCTATGACCATCTGTATAAGATGCGGTTGGTCATCAATAACTTTGGGGCCAAATTTGTGGAGGCCTGTGTACCTAGAAGGGAGGTCGCGGTTGATGAGTCTCTCATTGCTTTCAAGGGGAGACTCATTTTCCGCTGGTATGTTCCCTCAAAGCGGGCAAGGTATGGCGTGAAGCTGTACAAACTTTGTGAGAGTACCCCAGGGCACTTACAAGTTTCGTGTGTACGAGGGATGAGATTCCCGTATTGAACCCCCAGAATGTCCCCCCATTCTGGGTGTTAGCGGGAAACTTGTTTGGGACCTTATGTACCCACTGCTAGATAAGGGTTACCACCTGTATGTGGATAACTTTTATACTAGCATTCCCTTGTTCAAGTCCCTCTCCGCAAGATCCACGTCCGCTTGTGGGACCGTGCGGAAAGGTCAGCGCGGCCTCCTTACTGTCACCCTCCAGGTACCTATCCCCAGGAGTGAGACCCGTGCCCTTACCAGTGAAAACCTGTTGCTGGTCAGATATAAGGACAAGAGGGATGTCCATGTACTGACCACAATTCACGGTAACGGCATCTCCCCTGTCCCTGTGCGAGGTACCACGGCAACGGTCCTCAAGCCTAATTGTATTGTCGACTACAAACAGTATATGGGAGGAGTTGATCTCTCTGATTAAGTCCTCAAGCTATATAATGCCATCCGCAAAACCTGGACATGGTACAAAACAGTTGCGGTCTACTTGGTACAGGTTGCCTTGTACAACTCTTTTGTACTGTTCCGAAGTGCTGGCAACACAGGGAAATTCCTTCAATTCTATGAGGCAGTCCCCAAGGACCTGATTTTTCTGACCGGAAAAGAGCAGGCCGGAGTACCTCAGGAAATGGAAGTGTCCCTGGCCAACACTTTCCAGGTGTGGTCCCCCATACTGGAAAGAAGAGACGAACCCAAAAAGGATGCAGAGTGTGTCACAGAAGGGGGATACGAAAGGACACCACCACTCAGTGTGACACGTGCCCCGATCATACGGGCCTCTGCGTTATTGGTTGCTTCAGGGAATACCACACTTCCATGGAGTACTAAATTTATTATCCCCTTTTCCATGTAGCCACTGACAATCGGATAAAAACTATGGTTCTCAGACTTGAGACACCCAAACATTTTTTTCAAAAATTTTAGTTTATAAATCTAAAATAGTTTAAAAAATAATTTAAAAAGTAGACAAATTAGGTATCGTCGTGTCCGTAATAATCTGGCCTATAAAAATACCCATGACCTAACCCCTTAGATTAACATGGGGGAAAAAAAGGTGCAAAAAAAGGAATTTTTTTGTCACCTTACATAATAAAATGTGTAATAGCAAGCGATCAAAAAGTCACATGCCCACCAAAATAGTGCCATCAAAACCGTCCCCTCATCCCGCAAAAAATAAGCCCCTAGCGAAGACAATCGGGTAAAAACTTAAAAAAACTGACTGTTAGACTGTGAAGATAGTTAAATTTATTTAGTTTGTTTCAAATAGGATAATATAGTGATAAACAAAAAAAAGTTAAAAAGTAGACCAATTTATGTATCGCCGCGTCCGTAATAATCTGCCCTATAAAAATACCACATGAGCTAACCCCTTAGATTAATACGGGGGAAAAAAAGTGCAAACATTTTTTTTTTATCACCTTAATAAAACACGTAATAGCAAGCGTTCAATAAGTCACATGCCCCCCAAAAGAGTGCCATTAAAACCGTCCCCTCCTCCTGCAAAAATTAGCCCCTACCTAATACAATCGGCTAAAAAACTTTTCTAAAAATGACTCTAAGACTTTAGAGATAGAAAAAAAAAAATTTGTATCAAAAAAGATAATATAGTGTAAAACCTAAATAATTGTAAAAAGTAGACTTATTAGGTATCACCGCGTCCATAATAATCTCCTCAATAAAAATACCCCATGACCTAACCCCCTAGATTAACACGGTCCAAAACAAAATTTTTAAACGTGCCAAAACCGTCATTTTTGGCACTTTTCCATTTCAATCCGTCTTTACCGGTAAAAATGCAAGGGTTAACAGCCAAGCAAAACGTAATATTTATTACCCTGATACTGCAGTTTACAGAAACCCCACATTTGTGGTCGTAAACTGCTGTATCACTAAAAGGCAGGGCGCAAAAGGAAAGGACCGACATGGTTTCTGGAAGGACGATTTTGATGGCCTTTTTTATTGACACCATGTCCCTTTTGAAGCCCCCCTGATGCACCCCTAAAGTAGAAACTCCGTAAAAGTGACCACATCTAAGAAACTACACCCCTCAAGGTATCCAAACTGATTTTACAAACTTTATTAACCCTTTAGGTGTTCCTCAACAATTAATGGCAAATGGACATGAAATTTCAGAATTTCAATTTTTGGTAACCTTACCTCACATAAATGTAATATAGAGCAACCAAAAATCATATGTACCCTAAAAATACTCCCAACAAAACTGCCACCTTATCCCGTAGTTTCCAAAATGGGGTCACTTTTAGGGAGTTTCTACTTCAGGGGGCATCAGGGGGGCTTTAAACAGGACACGGTGTAAATAAACCAGTCCATAAAAATCAGCCTTCCATAAACCACACAGCGCTCCTTTCCCTCTAAGCCCCGCCGTGTGGCCGTACAGTAGTGTACGACCACATATGATGTGTTTTTGTAAACGGCAGAGTCAGGGCAATAAAGACACAGTCTTGTTTGGCTGTTAACCCTTGCTTTGTTAGTGAAAAAACGGGCTAAAATAGAAAATTTTGCAAAAAAATTTTATTCTGAAAATTCATCTCCATTTTCCAGTAACTTTTGTGGAGCACCTAAAGGGTTAACAATGCTTGTAAGATCAGTTTTGAATACCTTGAGGGGTGTAGTTTCTTAGATGGGGTCACTTTTAGGGAGTTTCTACTGTAGGGGTAGATCAGGGGGGTTTGAAAAAGGGCACGGTGTAAATAAACCGGTCCAAAAAATCTGCCTTCCAAAAACCACAGGGCTCTCCTTTCCCTCTACGCCCCGCCGTGTGGCTGTACAGTAGTGTAAGACCACATATGGGGTGTTTCTGTAAATGACAGAGTCAGGGCAATAAAGATGCAGTCTTGTTTGGCTGTTAACCCTTGTTTGTTAGTGGAAAAAATTGGTTAAAGTGGAAAATTTTGCAAAAAAATGAAAATCTGAAATTTCATCTCCATTTGCCAATAACTATTATGGAGCACCTAAAGCATTACCAACGTTTGTAAATATCAGTTTTAAATACCTTGAAGGGTGTAGTTTCTAAAATAGGGTCATTTTTGGGTTGTTTCTATTATGTAAGCCTCACAAAGTTACTTCAAACCTGAACAGGTACCTAGAAAAATGGGTTTTTGAAAATTTCAGAAAATTTCCAAGATTTGCTTCTAAACTTCTAAGCCTTGTAACGTCCCCAAAAAAATGAAATGGCATTCCCAAAATGATCGATACATGAAGTAGACATATGGGGAATGTAAATCAATAACTTTTTGTTGGCAGTATTACTATGTATTATAGAAGTAGAGATATTAAAACTTGGAAAATTGCTAATTTTTTCAAAATTTTGGCAAATGTATTTTTTAATTTAAAAAAATGAAATTTTTCGACTCCATTTTACCAGTGTCATGAAGTACAATATGTGACGAAAAAACATTCTCAGAATGGCCTGCATAAGTAAAAGCGTTTAAAAGTTATCACCACATAAAGTGACACTGGTCAGGTTTGCAAAAAATGGCCAGGTCCTTAAGGTGAAATAAGGCTAAGTCCTTAAGGGGTTAAGGTGCTTTGGGGGCTAGGCCCCTGTGTTCGGGACAACAGCACTGTTAGGTGCAAATGGTCAGTGTAGTAGTGGTAGAAATGATGAGGAATCAGTTGTTATCAATTAGTTGAACATTTACTAAATCACTTGTCTCCAGGTAGTCAATAAAGACACAGTTCAGTTGTATGGCATACACTGGAAAATGGCAGAATCAAAGATGGCTGAGGGTATTTATAGGGCTGTAACATCACAGGGCTGGCTGCATGCATGCATGGCATTATGGGTAATCTTGCCTTCCCAGAGTTCCTTGCTCCATGTCCTCACACCTGCAGCAGCCATTTTAGGAAAGAATGCAATTCGTTACCACGAAGTGTGAGGAAATTCGGATTCGGTGAAAATCAAATAATTCCTGAAATTCGGATCAAATTACACTTCGTCAGATTCGATTCACTCATCTCTAGTTGTGAGCAACAAAAAAACACATCACAAATCAATTTTCTGCCCCTAAGTGCTCATTCAGAAGACCATATGAATGGGTCAGCATCCGTTTCGCAATTTTGCGGAACGGGTCCCGACCAATTCATTTCAATAGGGCCACAAAAGATGAGGAAAGCACACCATGTGCTGTATGTATCCGTAGTTCCGTTCCACGGCCCTGTAAGAAAGATAGAGCAAGTCTTATTCTTGCCAACAATTGGGGACAAGTATAGTCATTTATATCATAGTGCCAGCCATGTGTGGTCCGCAAAATGCGGAATGGGATATTCAAATAAGACAAATGGTACTGACCAAAAGGTAATAGAATTGATGGCATGATAGCACTAATGTTTTGAGCTTGGTAAAGTAGGTTTGCTCTTTTCACATAGTTTATACTATCACAAACCTTCTCACAATTCTCTGACAAATGCATTTGAAATATATGTGATATGCAAAAATGTATGTTGCAGTCTGGATAACGAAAATAAGGTCTACACACATTGGGCCCAGTTTCTGCGGATGTTGGTGCACTTAATAAACTGTAGGAAAGTCTGCACAGTAGCTCAAGGAATAACATTTACTTCAGTAATAAATTGACTCTAGTAGATATTATTCTGTAGAGTTTTATCATCACTGTTCTGGTGCAGCTTGCAAGGGTATGACAGTGTACTCACTCTTCTGTTAATATGTGGATCAGTCTTGGTTTAGGCCCCCAACAATCTACAGCATCATCTAGTAAATAGCTTATAAAGAGAAGGAATGACAGGATGTTTTTTGTTTCCCTGGGCTGGAGCGCAGTGAAGGGGAAGACAGCACGAAATGCTCTGGGGCACTCTCAGTTTCAGAGAACACCAGCCAGATGTTGGTTGAGGTGCCCTTGATGGTATTTGGTGTTTAAGGTGCTTTGGTGGCTGGGCCCCTGTGTTCGTGACGCCAGCACTGTTAGGCACAAATGGTGAGTGTAGTAGTAGAAATGATGAGGAGTCAGTTGTTATCAAACAGTTGAACATTTACTAGATCACTCCAGGTAGTCAATACAGACACATTTCAGTTGTATGGTATAAGTGACAACTCAGAAATAGGTTCAATTGTATTCCTTTTATCAGGTTTAGGCAATTGTCGGTTGAGGAGTTCACTTTAGAGTCAACACTTTTATTTATTCTTGAGCTATCCAATAGGGCGATCTCCCTTGTGGCAGGCATCAGTCTTATGCTTCATTATTTGTAGGATGCTCTCCTAAAAGGTTTAATTTTTCCACTTTGTCCTGGAAGGCTTGTGTAGTGGATAAAGCACAATTCTGCGCACTAAATATCCATACATGTCCCGGCACTTCTAGAGTTGCTCTGAGGCACTTGTGCTGGTGTAGTCCATAGGCTGGGTTAAGCTCTGATCCTCACTAGGCTTACTGCATATTTATACATAGACTCACTGTCTGGTGCTTGGCTGCTATAACGAATCTCAGTCTGTCTTCTCCAGGGTTTATCAGGTCCTGGAGGAAAGGTTTTGCAGCTACATATTGGTTTGGGCCTGTTCCTCTCCTCCATCCACTCTCCTCTACTACTACAACACAACACACTCTCTGAGGTAGACACACTCCAAGCTACATAAATAAGTGGCGCCAACACCACCTAAAGGCGAATGGGTGAAATGACATTGCTAGCTTCATAATAGGAAATACCATACAATGCAAATAAATACATGAATAGACAAATGTTTAAAGTGTCCCTTTTACACAAATGTGGGACGCTGCATCATCTGTTTCAAAAAACGAAATGTCTGTTACTTATCCAAGTGCCAACTCTGATTAAAACCAGCCTCTATGGCAGACGAACTGGTCAGGTGTGCATGACTAACTGAAGTCTGCCACACCACCAATACATACTACACAAAAAAGGGGGTCAGTCAGCACGTCCCTGAAAGCAGGTGCACGTAGTGAAATATACATACAAACACAGAAAAAATGCAACAACACTCTGCAACCAGCACTCTGCCCTGCCTTTATGCTGGAAAAGTGAGGCGTCAGTGTACATTTTGATTAAAAGGTAATAAGCCACACGCAGCACCAAGGCCGCCTCAATGAGTGGTCCTAACGCTAAATCCTACCTGTTATGGGCCATGGCAGCCACATAAAATCCAGGGAGTGCTGGGCCTGAACTCCCTGGATTTTATGTGGCTGTCATGGCCCATAACAGGTAGGATTTAGCATTAGGACCACTCATTGAGGCGGCCTTGGCGCTTGCGAGTGGCTTATTACCTTTTAATCCAAGTGCCAGTGTCTTGTCTCCCGCTCAATGCTCCAAAGACAGCTGGGAAATGTAGTTCTGCTCCCATCCTCAACAACTGCTGAGAATTCTTCTTAAAGGGAATCTGTCACCAGTTTTACGCTGTCCTCAGTTTTAAATCCTACCTGCTTCAGTACATGTGAATAAGTCCCTATATTCATGAGCTCATGAATATGAGGACTCATCGGCATGCCCTGGAGCTAATCATTGCAAGATTTTGGCAAAATGTCTGGCGCAATTAAAGAAAGTGACCCTGTATTTTGCTAAGGAAACCTGTCACTAGTTTATATTGCCCTTAGGACACCATAACACAGGTGACATATTCCCTTTAATTATGACCATCCACTGTAGCACCAATTGCTCTTCTCACTAAATCTCTAACATGTGGGGTTACATATATACGTACAATATATATATATATATATATATATATATAAATATATATATAGAACTTGGGCCAAAGTTTCTATTCAATACATAAAGCAAAGGTAGCATTAGGCTGTGAGTGCTTATGGAAGAATATTTAGTTTCCATCAGGCGCATGGCGTTTCCAGGAGAGCTGCCATGCCAAACAGCCGAGCTCCAGCTGGTAGGCCTATCAGTGAGTTTCGATGCTGGGCCGTGGGCCCTGACTCTGTGTCCAATCCCAGAGCTATCTTGGCAGAGGATTTAAATCAGACACCTAATGCTTGTCATTGCCTGTGATTATTTGATTTCTTGCTCAAATTTGTTCTTTGTGCTCAGAACTGTGCTGAATTTCTGTTGTATACTGACCTCAGCTTGTTTCAGGATTTACCCCTTGTATTGACACCCCTCTGTCTCATGCCCAGAGCCGCCTTCCTGTGCCCAGCACCGCCTCTACTATAATATATGCATCAGACGGTGAGCTGACCTAATCCCTGTGCCTTTGCTGAAATCTGACGTGTGCGCTCTATTCACTTCAGTCAGCAATGGCATCATTGGCCATAGCATCATTGAGCGGAGTGCGCATGCGCACACGCACGGGATTTCATCAAAGGCACAGGGATTGCGTCAGCGCGCCATCTGATGCATATATTATAGTAGAGGCGGCGCTGGGCACCAGACAGAGCGGTGCGGCCGGGCACCGAGGTATGGAAGGACATCCCCTTGGGCACCTTATGTAAGTGATTTGACTATTACAAAAATCCAATTTATAAGAAAATAAAGCCACACTACGAGCTATAAAGGGCATCATACGCTTCAGCTCAAGAGGACCGGCAAGTACATATTTTTAACTGGAGGGGGTAAAATCTGGTGACAGAATCCCTTTAACTTTAACACAGTGTCAGATGCTCTGAAAGAGTATAGAAGCTCCAAAACTTTACCAACTTGTGATAAAACCTCCCAGCTTTTTCAGCTTACTCACTCCACTCCAACCAATTTCATTTCACCCCATTTTCCTATTGAGAGAAAGAGATAGAGAGCTTAGCAGTGCACAGAAGTGGTAAAAGACCTGTAAGAACCGTAGTGATGTCACAATGTGGGTGGAGCTCATGTGCTGTGTGTATGTGAGAGGTTGTGGTTTCCCTCTATAAGGTGTCCAATACTATGAGTTCTAGTTATTTCCTCATCACTCCCTGTAATGTCCTCTGATGGCACCAGGGGCGTAGCTAGAACTGACTAGGCCTCACAGGAAATTTTTGCACAGGGCCCGCTCTTCATGACCGTCCTGGCATTGCATGTGTGCATATGTAAGGGTAAGTTCACATCACCTTTTTACCATTTGTTTGACGTATACGTTGGAAAAAAAAGGGATACAAAAACGCAGCACACCACACTTTCGTATCCTGCAGAGTCCGGCATAAAAAGTGTACTTTCTTTTACAATGGAATCCTATATATGCCACTGTATGAAATCTATCTGAGTCATCCGTTAAGGTATATGTTTTTTGTATATGTTAAATGCATGGCAAAAAGGTGATGTGAACCCAGCTTAAGTGTGCCAAAATAAGCATTAGTACACAGCGGAGCAACATGGCAGACAAGGGAGGCTGCCATGTACTGTAGGCTATATTATAGAAGGCTGGTCCTGGTGGTCAGTGGTGTGGACTGTGTTCTACACTACAGCATAATATACTGGAATCTACAGTATACATTGTAAATATATTAGTCCTACAACCAAATAATAACACCGCCATACAGTGACCTGATAACGCCTCCATACAGAGATTGGATAACACCTACATACAGTGACTGGATGATGCCGCCATACAATGACTGGATAACGCCTAAATACAGTGATCAGATAACACCATCATACAGTGACTGGATAATACCGCCATTCAGTGACTGGATAACCTGCCATACAGTGACTTGACAACGCCATCATACAGTGACCAGATAAAACCGCCATACAGTGACTGGATAACACCTCTATACAGTGACTGGATAACACCTCCATACAGTGACTGGATATAGGGTATAAGGGGACACAATTTAGAATATTAGAGGGCACAGTACAGGGTATGGTAGGGGGCATAATGGAGGGTATAAGAGGGCATAGTACAGGGTAGAAGGCACATTATAGGCTATAAGGGGGCATAGTAGAGGTTAGGAGGCACAGTACAGGTGTATCCCCTTATACTCTTGTATTGTGCCACCAACAGTGTATGTTTAGAAGGCACAGTCCAGTGTAGGGTGGGGCACAGTCCAGGGTATCTGACTGGCCATACAATATAGCTGGGTGGAAGGGCGGGCAGCCATTCAACCATGCGGGGTGGCTGAGTGAATAGGCGGGTGGGTGGCCAGCCATTCAAACGTGCGGGATAGCTTGGTGAGAAGGCGGGGCCATATAAACGTGTGGTGAAGCTGGGCAAGAGAGCAGGATGTCAGAGCACATCCAGGGTCCATCTGAACGATTGGTGGAGCAGCAGCTTACTTCCACTGCCGCTCCACCAATCAGATTACAAAGTGCAGCAGCGCAGATGAGAGGTAAGAGAATCCCTCTCTCCCCTCTCCTCTTGTCTCATTACAGGCCACATCAGTAGGACCACCACCACCACAGTCAGGGAAACAGTGGAATAGCCAAATAAAAAATAAAGATGAAAGAATTTAATTGGGCCCTGATGGTCCCACCCTGCCCCTGCTGCTCCCGGGCCCCTTCTCAGCTCGGGCCCCTTCTCAGCCGCTTCCCTTGCTTCCACGATAGCTACGCCACTGGATGGCACATAAAAACATCCTAGACATGCTGGGATTTGTAGTTCTATCTTATATCTCTCTCAATGTAAAAACCACTGATGCCCCATATTAACAGTCTGGACATACTGGGAGATGTAGTTCCCTCCTCTTATAACCATCTCCCTAAAATGTCCACTGTTGCCTCATAACAACTATTAGTAGAGAGGAAGATTTGATAGATTTCTGACGGATGGGGAAGGTTTCCATCAGAGCAGACATTTTCTCTCACTAACTGTCACTAATGAAACAAGGGCAAATAACACAGAAACGTAAGGAGATTTTGTTTTGTTGGTTCTTTGTCTTTGTGATTGTACTGTATTCTGGCTTTAGTTCCACTTTAAGCATCTTGACAGGATTATAAACCATTCTAAACAGCACCAAATACTACATGGGTGAATCTAGTCTAAGCTTCTGATATTTATTGAACCATCGTCCACCTTTATCTTCAAACTGAAAACACTGGACACCGTTTTGGCATCTCCTAATGAAACTGGCAAAATTACTTCTGAGGAGTAGTAATATATCTTTCCGGAAGTGATAAAAAATCTTAAAATAAACTGCACGTCTTTGTAACCTCAGATATTTGAACTGCTCAAGAATAAACAATAATATGGAAGTACTTGAAGAAAAACATTTCACAGAAACGAAATGCTACTTTAATGTTTTATGTAAAAAATGCGAGCAAAACATTTAGTAGAATCACCAAAGTTATGAAGTCTGATGACTAGGCTGGTGTCAGGAATACGGTGCTGGTTACTGCATTTTGCTGCCAGTTTTGTAACAAGCTATTTGTCGGTGAACAGCAGTAGGCACAACCTGGTACTGTATTTGCATTCAACAAGTGTGTACCTTTCTAGGGAATACCACACATGCTGCACTATTTTTTAACAGTAATATACTGCTAAACTGTGAAATCTGAGTATATCTGAGAAAGGGAAATAAGATTTTCATCCTCAATCACAAACTGACATTGGCACCCTTACCTTTCTTACACCTATACAAAATGGGCTGCAAGAGCAGCACCCGCCCGATCAGCGGCAGGGGTCCGGTAGTCACTGATAGCCAGACCCCTGCTGTATGCTCCGGCATTGGTGAAAACAAAGATGCCAGCACATTAACCCTTGCACTGCCGCGATCAGCACTGACTGCGCACATGGGGGATTGTGTCGGGTGCAGGGGTGTCCATCAGGGGAAGGCAGGGTGGCAGGGAAGGTAGCCTAGTGCCTTCCTTAGGCATTGTGGCTGCCTTCCATAACAGCTTGTGAGATGCAGCCCCCTGGATCTCACAGGCAGGAGGCTATAAGTGTATTACAGTGTGCAATACACTTACAGCCAATGCATTATAATACAGAAGTATTGTGATGCATTGTAAAGGGGATCAGACCCCCAAAAGCTGAAGTCCCAGAGTGGGACAAAAAAAAAAGTAAAAAAAAAAAGTTTTCCATAGAAAAAATTTAAAGTTTCAAGTAAAAAAAAAAGCGTCCTTTTCCCAAAATAAAGTAAAAAATAATTGTAAAAAATATTGCCACGTCCGTATCGACCGGCTCTATAAAAATATCACATGACCTAACCCCTCAGGTGATCACCATCAAAAAAACTAAAATAAAAACATTTTTTGTCACCTTACATCACTAAAAGTGCAACACCAAACAATAAAAAAGGGGTATGACACCCAATAGTACCAATCTAACCGTCACTTAATTCCGCAAAAAATGAGCCCCTACCTAAGACAATCGCCCAAAAATTTAAAAAAACTATGGCTCTCAGACTTTGGAGACACTAAAACATGATTTTTTTGTTTCAAAAATGCTTTTCTTGTGTTAAATGTAAAAACTAAATAAAAAGTAGACATATTATGTATTGCCGCGTCCTTACCAACCTGCTCTAAAATAATACCACGTGATCTAACCCCTCAGGTAAACACCGTAAAATAAAAAAGTGTCAAAAAAGCCATTTTTTGTAACCTTATATCACAAAAAGTGTAATAGCAAGCAATCAAAAAGTCATACAAACCCCAAAATAGTGCCAATAAAACCGCCAACTCATCCCACAAAAATGATACCCTACCTAAGACAATCGCCTAAAAAATAAAAAAAACTATGGCTCTCAGAATATGGTGACACTAAAACGTGATTTTTTTTGTTTCAAAAATGTTGTTATTGTGTAAAACTTTAATAAATAAAAAAGTATACATATTAGGTAACACCGTGTCCATAAGAACCTGCTGTATAAAAATATCACATGAACTAACACCTCAGGTGAACACTGTAAAAAAAAAAAAAAAGAAACTGTGTAAAAAAAGCCATTTTTGTCACATTACATCACAAAAAGTGTAATAACAAGCGATCAAAAAGTCATACGCACCCCAAAATCATACTAATCAAACCTGTCATTTCATCCCACAAAAAATGAGATCCTAACTAAGACAATCGGCCAAAAAATAATAAAACTATGGCTCTCAGAATATGGATACACTAAAAGATCATTTTTTTCAAATATGCTTTATTATGTAAAACTGAAACAAACAACCAAAAAAGTAGTCATATTTGGTATTTTCACATCTGTAACAACCTGCTCTATAAAAATATCACATGATCTAACATGTCAGATCAACATTATAAAAAACAAAAAATTAAAATAGTGCCAAAACAGCTATTTTTTGTTACATTGCTTCACAAAATGTGTAATATGGAGCAACCAAAAATCATATGTACCCTAAAGTAGTACCAACAAAACTTCCACCTTTTCCTGTAGTTTCCAAAATGGGGTCTTTTTTGGGGCGTTTCTACTCTAGGGGTGCATCAGGGGGTCTTCAAATGTGACATGGCAACTTAAAATTATACCAGTGAAATCTGCCTTCCAAAAACCATATGGTGTTCCTTTCCTTCTGCGACCTGCCGTGTGCCCGTACAGCAGTTTACGACCACATATGGGGTGTTTCTTCAGAATCAGGGCAATAATTATTGAGTTTTGTTTGGCTGTTAACCCTTGCTTTGTTACTGGAAAAAGTGGATTGAAATGAAAATCTGCCAAAAAAGTAAAATTCAAAAATGTTATCTACATTTTCTTTCAATTCTTGTGGAACACCAAAAGGGTTAAGAATGTTTATAAACTCAGTCTTGAATACCTTGAGAGGTGTAGTTTCCAAAATGGGGTCATTTATGGGTGGTTTCTATTATGTAAACCTTATGTAAGTGACTTCAGACCTGAACTGGTCCTTAAAAAGTGAATTTTGTAAATTTTCTAAAAAATTTCAAGATTTGCTTCTAAACTTTTAATCCTTCTAACGTCCCAAAAAAAGAAAATGTAATTTACAAAATGATCCAAACATAAAGTAGACATATGGGAAATGTAAAGTGATAACTATTTTAGGATGTATGACAATCTGTTTTAACAGCAGAGATATTACAATTTTTCCAAATGTTTGGTAAATTTTGCATTTTTTTTATAAATAAAAATGAAATATTTTGACTCAAATTTACCACTGTTATGAAGTACAATATGTGACGAAAAAACAATTTCAGAATGGCTTGGATAAGTAAAAGCATTTTAAAGTTATCAGACTGTAGTAAAATCAGGGGCACTCAATCTTGGAACCTGTAGATACTCAACATTTATTAAATATGTTGTTAAATAATGGGTGTATTTAATAGATACCACATCTAATAAGCAATGGGCAATCGTGAGTCCACAACTAATATGTAGTAAGCAGTAGACAATGGTTAATACAGAGTCCACATCTGATATGATATAGCCAATGCCCGGCTAGATGTTAGAGCTTATAGACCACAACATTCAATCCAAAGGTGTATCTTCACTTCACTAGTAACAATAGTCACTTGCCTCTCGCCCTAATCCTTAATCGGGCTGGCGTAAGGTATTACAGAGATCGGTTCAAACTCACGTGCAGTCTTTTCCCGGGTTCACTTGCATCCTGGAAGTCGCTCAGGTAAACCACCGCGGCATCCCACGTGGTATGGGAGTGTACAAGTGACGTCTCACGTGACTCCAAATTTCAAAGGTCCTTAAGCGCAATATGGACAGCGTTTTCACAGGTCCTTGAACCCCGATTTGTATAGATAGGTGCTTCCCGGTTGTATTTAAAAAGTCCTACTGCACATATGTGGTCCTCCAAATCCTTGCTGTCTGCCAAATTATATCAAACGTGTTTTGAGGTCTCCACCCCTTCCTCAGTGATGCGGACAGCAACAGATTTGGATCCATTTAAACCCTCATGGGGTGGAGTTGAGTCCAAAATTAATACAAATAAATCACAGGGGCCTGATGGGATACACCCAAAGCTATTAAAAGAGCTTAGAGGTGTACTAGCAAAACCATTAACAGATTTATTTAACCAATCACTGGTAACAGGTGTCGTCCCAGAAGACTGGAAATTAGCAAACGTTGTGCCAATTCACAAGAAAGGTAGTAGAGAGGAATCGGGCAACTATAGGCCAGTAAGCCTGACATCAATAGTGGGGAAATTAATGGAAACCATACTCAAGGAGAGGATTGTGGAACATCTAAAAACCCATGGGTTGATTGATAAAAAACAGCATGGGTTTACTTCAGGGAGATCATGTCAAACTAATCTTATTGACTTTTTTGATTGGGTGACTAAAATAATAGATGGCGGAGGTGCAGTAGACATAGCTTATCTGGACTTTAGTAAGGCATTTGATACTGTCCCACATAGAAGGCTTAACAATAAACTGCAGTCTTTGAGCTTGAGCTCACATATTGTTGAATGGATTAGGCAGTGGCTGAAGGACAGAAAACAGAGGGTTGTAGTCAATGGAGTATATTCAGACCATGGTATTGTTACCAGTGGGGTACCTCAGGGATCTGTTCTGGGACCCATATTGTTTAATATCTTTATCAGCAAAATTGCAGAAGGCCTCAATGGTATGGTGTGTCTTTTTGCTGATGACACAAAGATTTGTAACAGGGTTGATGTTCCTGGAGGGATACACCAAATGGAAAAGGATTTAGGAAAACTAGAGGAATGGTCAAAAATCTGGCAACTAAAATTTTATGTCGATAAGTGCAAGATAATGCACCTGGGGCGTAAAAACCCAAGAGCACAAGATACAGTACTAACCTCAGTATCTGAGGAAAGGGATTTAGGGGTCATTATATCAGACGACCTAAAGGTGGGCAGACAATGTCATAGAGCAGCAGGTAATGCCAGCAGAATGCTTGGGTGTATAGGGAGAGGCATTAACAGTAGAAAGAGGGAGGTGCTCGTGCCGCTCTACAGAGCAATAGTGAGACCTCATTTGGAGTATTGTGTGCAGTACTGGAGACAATATCTGCAGAAGGATATTGAAACTTTGGAGAGAGTTCAGAGAAGAGCTACTAAACTAGTACATGGATTGCAGGACAAAACTTACCAGGAAAGGTTAAAGGACCTTAACATGTATAGCTTGGAAGTAAGAAGAGACAGAGGGGATATGATAGAAGCTTTTAAATACATAAAGGGAATCATCACGGTAAAAGAGGAGAGAATATTTAAAAGAAGAAAAACTGCTACAAGAGGACATAGTTTTAAATTAGAGGGGCAAAGGTTTAAAAGTAATATCAGTAAGAATTACTTTACTGAGAGAGTAGTGGACGCATGGAATAGCCTTCCTGCAGAAGTGGTAGCTGCAAATACAGTGAAGGAGTTTAAGCATGCATGGGATAGGCATAAGGCCATCCTTCATATAAGATAGGGCCTGGGGCTATTCATAGTATTCAGCATATTGGGCAGACTAGATGGGCCAAATGGTTCTTATCTGCCGACACATTCTATGTTTCTATGTTTCTATGAGTTATTCATTAACTCATTAATTGCAGTCCTAGAGCAAATATCCCCGATGTCCAATGACAAATTGATTACATATATAAATTGATTCCATATATAATATCCATAATAGATGCGATTGTCTAATATATCATTCTCCAATGCAAGAGATATAAAAATAGATAAAACATTACATAAATAAAATACATAAAACGCACATCCAAAATACATGGTCCAAATGAATTTCCTCAATATTCCTATACTTATAAATCTGGGAGATGTAAAAGGCCTACATATGGAAGAGCCTAAATTCAGAGAAGCATACACTTGGCTGGACCAAGCGGGGAGGGGGGATTGAAGTGCTGATAAGACAGCCAGACGCAGATGCCCGTCACCACAAGGCCCACCAAGAGCATTCACAGGAAGCCAAATAATTCCAGCTCCGCGTTCAGACCCTTTGGGGCCAGGGAGTTAAACTCAAAGATCCGGCGTGATTCCTGTCTGGACATAGCGGCCGTATGGTTCCCCCCCCCCCTCCAAGGGCGTCTACTCCTCCGAAATTTTACGGAGCACAGAGAAATCAAGATCATTATCACTACGATCATAAACAAGAATACAACTTGAGATATCGACAGGGGAATCAGAAGACACCATCACGACAACACGAGTACAATCACTCACAATATCGTCACCAATATCAACATCATCAACACAACCAATAAGGGGAAACACAATTCAGGAGGAAACAGACACATATGGACAGAGAAAAATACGTAGAGGGAGACACTCAAAGAAGAAGGTGATCACACAAAAAGAAAATGACACTTTGATTATAATTAATATCAGTAAGTGCACACTCACGGAAACACAGACACAATTATTAAATAAGGGATTAAAATTTGCCCCCACTAAGACTTTGGATAAGTTTTCTAAATATATTGGGATTGAGAAATTTATAAGGAGACTGTGTGTGAAAAAACACTTCCTCAAAAACCCGATTGCTATGCCCAATACTGATTATCCGAACAGGGAAAAATATAGTCACACTGATTTCAAATTGAAATCTAAGAAATATCCCAAACAAAAGATCAGCAATGAGATGTCGGCTTTTAAGACCAATGTAGAGAATTAACTCAGACGGGTAGGGAAATACAAGGGGAGTAACAATTTGACAAAGAGGGAAATTGCAGCTATTAAGAAGCTACAAGACAATAATGAAATAACCATCCATCCAGCGGATAAGGGAGGAGCCATAGTGATTTTAGATACAGAACTGTACAGAGGTGAATGTCTTAGACAACTAGAGGATTGGACAACATATAGAAAACTCAAGAAAGATCCAACTGAGGAATATTATGATGAATTAATGCAACTCTGTAATAGGGAAATTGATGCAGGCTTCCTATTAGATAGGGAGGCTAAATTCATTATAGGTACACAAAAGAGGATCCCCATTTTTTTATACTCTCCCAAAGGTCCACAAGGATCTGAACTCCCCTCCAGGGAGACTGATCGTATCAGGAATTGATTCAATTTCATGGAATCTTTCCCAATATATTCACCACTGGCTACAACCAGCGGTCAAGAAAATGCCATCCTATATTAGGGACTCTATAGATATTATCAAAACATTGGAAACCCTGGAGTGGAGGGAAGGTTGGCTTTTGGGAACCTTAGATGTGGGTTCTCTTTATACAGTTATTGATCATGCCCAGGGACTATCAGCACTTGAGAAAAAGATGATGGGGAATATTATACTATCTAGAGAACAGTTGGAATTTCTACTTCAGGGGGTACGGTATATTTTGTCGCACAACTATTTTGCTTTCGAACAGGTATTTTATCTGAAATTAACAGGAACCGCCACCAGATTCGCCCCAAACTATGCCAATTTATTTTTGGCTCAGTGGGAATCTGAGATCATTGAGCCTAGGCTGGGGGCAGATCTGGTCCTATGGCAGAGATTTATAGATGATATCCTGTTTATTTGGGAGGGATCTAGAGATCAATTAGATCAATTCCTGATGGAATTGAATAATAATCAAAAGAACTTGAAATTTACCCCTTAAATAAGTGAGAGAGAGATTGAATTCTTGGATATTAACATCAGGATAGAAGGTCAAAGTATTCAATGTAGTACACATATCAAGGAAGTGGCCAGAAATATTTTTATTCATTTTACAAGTTGCCATCTACCTCGATGGTTGCTTAATATACCCACAAGCCAATTTCGTAGACTAAAGCGGAACTGTACTGCACAACATCAATTTGAGATAGAGGCTAAGTCCCTGGGGCAACAGTTCGAAGAAAGAGAATATCCCCCTCATGTGATAGAGAAAGCCCTGGAAAAGGTGAGGGGGATGGAGAGAGAGAGAGTTTCTTTGTACCTAAAAAAATGCAGCAAATTAAAAAAATGCAGCAACAGAAAACCCCATTGAGGATTATTCTGCCATATCATTGTCAACATCGAATGGTGGAGAAGATTATCACCCAGCATTGGCACCTCCTCTTAGGGGATAAAGTGATAGGCCCCTCTCTCCCTCCCCACCCACAGTTCACGTACACCAAAGCTATGAATTTAGCTACACAATTGGCCCCTGCTTTCAGATTAGATAAAACTATGAAACAAAACAGTTGGTTGTCCACAAGGGGTTTTCATAGATGCGGTCGTTGTGGGAATTGTAAGAACACGAAGTTCCCTAGGAAAACGGTGAAAGTGAGTTCTACACAGAACTCATTTGAAATGGACATTAAAGAGTGTTTGACCTGTGACTCAAGAGATGTGATATACCTCTTAGAGTGTGCATGTCGCAAACAATACATAGGGAGAACTTCGAGGACTCTACGGAAAAGAGTGGCGGAACATATATCTAATATCAGGAAAGGATATCTCCTCTATTCTCTTTCTAAACATTTTAAAGAGGTCCACGATTGCAATCCAGCCTCCCTAGTATTTATTGTCATCTGTTCGGTACCCAAACGTTTTTTGGCCGGAGAAAAATCTGCAGCCGTATTGCCAGATCTGGAATTAATGCCCATTGAAGTGTATTAATACTGATTTGGAATTAAGCTAAACATCGTTTCAGCGCATCGCCGTATCCCGAGTTTAGCTCTGCGCTTGCGCAGCAGCAGTTCCGATCGGTAATGCTGCGGATTTTTCTCTGGCCAAAAAAAGTTAGGGTACTGAACGGATGACATCCTAATTCATCCTGAACGGATTTCTCTCCATTCAGAATGCATTAGGATAATCCTGATCAGTAGTTTTCCGGCATAGAGCCCCGACGACGGAACTCTATGCCGGAAAACAAAAACGCTAGTGAGAAAGTACTCTTTGGTCAGTAGTCAGATATCAGAGCCACACATGACTTGAATTTGCCTCATATCTAGGGCTTAATAAAACAGTTACATTTATTAAAGGCTGAAAGGGGTCTTGAACCCATGCCCACTGGACTCAAAACAAGTGCATTGCCACTGAGCTACAAGCTTGGTTAGTATTAGCCTGGGATTTTATTCATCTATGCCATTCAGTATATGAAAAGTAAAATTAACCTAAAATTAATAGTGAGGCTGACACCTGACTTAGGTCAGTAGTCAGATATCAGCATCACACATGACTTGAATTTGCCTCATATCTAGGGCTTAATAAAATGTTGAATTTTTTAAAGGCTGAAAGGGGTCTTGAACCCAGGCCCACTGGACTCAAAACATTACCACTGAGCTACAAGCTTGCTTAGGTTTAGCCTAGGATTTTATTCATCTATGCCATTCAGCATATAAAAAGTAGAATGAACCTAAAATTAACAGTGAGGCTGACGCCTGATTTAGGTCAGTAGTCAGATATCAGCATCACACATGACATGAATGTGCCTCAAATATAGGGCTTAATAAAATGTTAACTTTTTTAAAGGCTGAAAGGGGTCTTGAACCCAGGTCCACTGGACTCAAGGCAATGTCAGTTGTCAAGGTCAGGTGTCAGGGGTCAGGTGTCACACTGGCATTATTTTGATGCTTGACTATGATATCTGACCATGTCCTAAAATGAACACTGTACCCGGAATTATTATTCATTTTTAGTGAATTTGTATTTACTGTACTTTCCATTCTCTAGAAATACATTTAGTTTATTCACCTATTGTCAGCTCAGGACATCCTAATTTACTCTACTTATCCCTACCACACTAGGATCCTACCTCACTAACATATAGTGAGAATTACCAGTGTTAGCTTATTGTACCTTTTTTAAAGCACTGTAATAGGTTGCTATCAACTTGTAATGAACTCTGTGCATGTACTTTGAATGGTTGTTCGATCCAAATGCACCTCATCTTTTTAACTGTGCACATTACCTGTCCGCCTATAAATTTAATGTTATACAGTCTGATTATTAATTCATTGTATTATTATAACAATCTTTTTTCAGCTTGCTTTTATTTATTTTTTGGGCATATTAACAAATTTCCAAACAAAAAGGAATGACCCAAAATGTCGATAATAGCAAAATCTATTTCCAATAGTAACTTTACAGGCAAGCATAGCGATAACCCACCACACACAAATCATATTACCTAAAAATGTGCATTATGGACCCAAATAAAGATATATTTAAAAATGTAATCACAGAGGACCTGGAACCCCCTACATTTCTGTCCCTAATAGACATAAAGGGAAAATACATCAATAAAGTGCAACATGCATAACATTGAAACTGCAACACCAAGAAGGACACGTCATAATGTTATACAAATTGAGGAAGTAGCAGGTGTCACTAATATCTGCAGAAGATCACATTTTTGCGCACCTAGCTCCAATCTGTCTCATGTGGGAGGGCCATAAAAAAGCCTCAAAAGTTAGATCAAGTTGTGTGGAATAATTGTGTCTATCTTCTTCAGGGATGAGACACACTTTTATCCTAGATGCAATGATAGATTGATCTGGAGATCACTTGGGAAATGCTATGAAGAGGTCTTACTCTTCACAAGGGAGCATCAACATGGTCCAACTCTCATGGTTTTGGTGTGGGGTAGCATAATGTATGGCACACAGACTCCTGTAGTCTTCATTTCAGGTACACTAACAGCTCGGCAGTAGTGATGAGCGCCAGAGGCAATATTCTGATTCTCGTTATTTCGCAAATATTTGGGGGAATATTCGTCATAAATTTGCGAATTCGAAAATTCAACATTATTTTCTTGATTGCGAAAATCGGCAATGTAATATGTGCATATTGCACATGCAATACAGGTGTGGGTCACTGTTGCAAAATTTTTCAAGTTGCTAGAAGTTTCCTGAGACTGAAGAAAATGGTTGGCATGGCAGAAAATTATAATAGCTTTATATTCATATAGAGTGCTCCAATATATTTGCGATTGCGCAAAACGGCAATTAATGATGTGCAAATTTTGGCGCAATACGTGCAACTTCACATTTTAGCAGGTCTGACTACATATTACTGATTGGTGCACTAACTATTGTTGTGAACTTGTGACATCACAGCACTATGTCTGTAGCATGTATGTATGGATAGCAGAACCTATCACACTACCTAACACCCTGCACTGGAACCAGCTACACTATATCACAATCTAACCTACACTGACAATCTCCCAGTAACTATCTGTATTCTGTATTATAAATTTATGAGCTAACTAACTATCTAATGTAATGACACAGCAAAGCACAGAGCACAGCAATAACACTGCTGTCTCTCTCAGAACTGCAAAAAACTGCAGAAAATGGCTGCTGGGGAGGTTCTTATATAGTAAAGGGGTAGGCAACTTTTCTATTGGTTGCTAGGGATGTTGCTAAGATCAGACAAAGACATTGCAGCCTTCTCATTGGCCCACAAGCAAAAAGCAGGAAGGGATCATGTGTTCAGATTTAAAAAAATCTAGAATATTCGCGAATACGAATATATAGCACTATATTATAAATCTTCACGAATTCTCCAAGTAGCAATACTTGCAATTCGAATATTCGCCCCCAACACTAATCGGCAGTACATTGAATTGGTCGTAGAACCACCATTTCTCTAAAGTGTCCAAGGGGCTGTTTTTCTACAGAAAAACACCAGCTCGCATGTTGGTTGTGCTACTTTTTGCAGTCTGCATTGCCTAAACATGTTACCATAGCCTGTAGCATCTCTGGACTTGTCTCCCATGAAGCTCATCTGGGATGACATTGGGTGGCAAATGCAAAGGAGCTTCCAGCAGGGGATCTGATTTGAATGCCCACGTGCATTCAGCATGGCAGAACCTTCCTCGACCATTGATAACCTCAGTGATAGCATGCCAAGCTATGTAAGTGTGTGTAATTCTGTGCAAGGTGCTCATACTCAATACTGAAAAAATTGAGATGTTTTAAGTACTTTGTTTCCTTTTTTTATAATTTGCATATAATTAAGGGTGGGTTCGCACTAGCGTTATGAGATTCCGTTATAGGTTCCGTGTATAACAGAATATAAAGGAATTCCTAGATGGAATGCAAAACAGATGCCTTTAAGAGGCATTCTGTTTTGAACCACCATAATAGAAGTCTATGGGCAAGAATAACAGATCAGTATGGTTTCTGTTATGCAGGACGGAAACAAGGTCCTGTCGACAGGACTTTTTTTTCGTCCTGCATAACAGAAACCAGACAGATCCGTTATGCTTTTTCATCTTTTTTCGGGCCACCATTCCAAACTTGTGTAATGTGTGTCACACGGTACTTACATGGACATCTGTGATCTCACTACTACAAAGCACACAAGCCACCTCCACTGCCGTGTTTGTTACACCAGAACTGATAGACCTTGTGATGAGCCGACTTGTTGAATCCGATATTTTGCCTGGACATCCACCTCTTGGCTTTGGAATGGATAGACCAACTTCATTTTGTATTCTTCAAACTGTCATGGCACTCACATGATGCAGTTTGTCAATTTACTTAGCTGAGATACCGCTATCGATGAGCTGGATGTTGCTGTTCCTCTTTTCTTGGGAAATCTTCTTCATAGCTGCTCATGGATTCAAAACTGTGACCTTTCACTTGGAAATCAACCTAATAACACACTGAGCTTTTAGGTAATGTGAGAACAGGTTGTAATATGTAGTATACAAGAAGAAAAAGATTGTTCCACCACCAGGAGCAAAACAGTAACAATGTAGTTACATACCAATAATCTGCATAACTAATCATATGCTAAATAGTTGCATGTCTGAGTTATGTAAGAGATAGCAAAGATGATTGTATATGAAATTATGGAAGTCCCACATTGGAAGCTGTAGTATATGTTACCCCTTCGCTCGTTAGTGTATATTCGCTTTATGCCTATTAGGCATGGTAATTGCCTCCTGTAGACACTTTCTATATATATTAACTTGACAACTATTTTGCATATACCTTTGGGTCATATTGTGTGATAACTTACATTTATAAAGTTGGGGGGAAGGGCCTAGATCTTCTTTGTTGTCTCTGATTCATTTTTAACATAGCTTTTTAACCCATTCAAGCGACAGCCAGTTTGGACCAAATGCCGGAGCCCCATTTTTCAAATCTGACATGCGTCAGTTTATCTGCTTTTACTTATCCAAGCCATTCTGAGATTGTTTTCTCATGACACATCATACTTCATGTTAGTGGTAAATTTGAGTTGATAAGTTTTACCTTTATGCATAAAAGAAATCAAAAGTTTGCATAAAATGTTAAAAGATTCACTATTTTCAAAATTTTAATTTTTTAGCTTTTAAGACAGATAGTGATACTTCATAAAATAGTTATTACGTAACATTCGCCACATGTCTACTTTATTTTGGCATCATTTTGTAAATGTAATTTTATTTTTTCAGGAAGTTAAAAGCAAATTGCCAAAACCCACCTTTTTAAGGACCAGTTCAGTTATGAAGTCACTTTGTGGGGCTTACATTGTAGAAATTTTCCCATTGTAGAAATTACACCCCTCAAATTATTAAAAACTGATTTTACAAACTGTTTTAACTCTTTAGGTGTTCCACAAGAATTAAAGCAAAATGGAGGGGAAAGTTTAAAATTACATTTTTTTGTGCAGATTTTCCATTTGAATCAATTTTTCCTATAACACAACAAGGGTTAACAGCCAAACAAACCTTAATATTTATTACCCTGATTCTAAAGTTTACAGAAACACCCCATATGTGGTCGTAAACTGTAGGGGCACACGGCCAGGTGCAGAAGGAAAGGAGCGCCATATTGTTAATTAAGGGCAGATTTTGCTGGAATGGTTTTCAGATGCTATTTCACATTTGAAGAGACCCTGATGTAGCCCTAGAAAGAAAACCCCAAAAATGTACCCCATTTTGGAAACTACACTACTCAAGGAATAAATCTAGGGGTGAAGTTAATGCTTTGACCCAACAAGGGTTTCATAGAATTTAGAAACACATGGCTATGAAGATAATAAATGTACTTTTATTTCCAATAAAATGCTGCTTTAGTCCCAATTTATTTTATTTTCCCATGAGGTAACATGAGAAAATGTACCCCACAATTTGTTATGCAGTTTTTTTCCTGAATACGTAAACACCATATATCTGGTTGTAAACCGCTTTTTGGGGGCACGGCAGCACTAAGAAGGGAAGGAGCGGCATCAGGATTTTCTAACATATAATATTCTGAATTTGTTTTTAGGAGCCAGAACATTTTAATTTTGTTTACCAATGTAGCTGTGTGGGGGCTTGTTTTTTGCAGAACGAGCTGTAGTTTTTGTCGGTATCATTTTGGGGTAAATATGACTTTTTGATCACTTGTTATTTATTTTTTTGTGGAGGGGAGGTGACAAAAACAGCAATTCCATCATTGTTTTTTACATTAATTTTTATGGCGTTCACCGTACGGGATTAGTAACATGATACTATTATAGGTCGCTACAGATGCGGCAATACAAATTATGTGTATTTTTTTAATTTTTTTATTACTTCTAAATGAACAGATATGAGAAAAGACAATTTTTATTTTATTTTTATTAGAATTTTTATTTATTTTTTATATATAGGTCGTTACGGATGCGGCAATACTAATTATGTGTATTTTTTTTTATTTTTTTATTACTTCTAAATGAACAGATATGAGAAAAGACAATTTTTATTTTATTTTTATTAGAATTTTTATTTATTTTTTATTTATTTGTTTACCTTTTTTTTACACTCTTTAACTTTTTTTAAACTTTTTTTTTAAAATGAAGACCCATTTGGATCTTGAAGATCCAGTGGGCCTGATGGCTATACAGTGCATTGCAATAGTCATCTATTGCAATGCACTGTCCAGTCAGTGCTACACTTACACTAAGGCTGATTAGGCCCTATGGAGTCAGACCCATCGGGCCGCTGCCATCACAGCAGCGGCCCAATAGAAGAGAGAGGGAGCCCCCTCTCAACCCCATGGATGCCATGGGCGGTTACTGACCGTGGCATCTATGAGGTTAAACGGCTGAGATTGGTGCCAGCACCAATTTTGGCTGTAGCAGCAGAGTGTCAGCTGTAAGTTACAGTTGACACTCTCTGCTGATAACAGCGGCTCTGTTCCTGAGCAGGCACACAAGAAGAAGCAGCAATGGGGCCATATGGGGGGCAATGGGGCATCTGGAGGCATTTGTGGAGAAGTTAAATCATCTGTGGCACTGGGGGTACAACTACCCGTGTCCTTGATTGATAACCCGGTCCCTAGTTTATAGTGTAAATTTTTTTATCCACCTGCATTTATTTAGGGGTTTGCACAAGGTATGAGTGGGGTGATGATATCCTTTATACTTTGGGCTCTGTTAGTTTCTACCTATTGTAATATCTTTTGTATATACTCATTATTAATATACATTTTATATCTTTCACAACTATTTAAAGCCCATATTATACACCTTCACTCTGAATGTGTCTAGTGTTATGTCAGCGTTTGACTACATCTGCAGCTTTGTTATGTTGCTTGGCTGCATGGATTTATATATTTCAATACTTCTTCTTTTGCAATTTCTAATAGGTAGGGCAAATAGGTTATATTTATTTTCCTCTCCCACTTTGGTGTAATTTACAAAATGTGGTCAATTTTTTGGGGTTTCACTGTGGGGATACCTCAGGGTCTCTTCAAATACAACATAGCACCTTAAAGGATAACTGTCACATTTAGACCCTAATTTCAGTTTTCATATATGTAGTTACTAATATGATAATATACCTGAATCAATAACTATTAGACTTACTTACCCCTTATTTAATAAGATTCAGCCCTTAGCAACCAGTCTGCATAAAACTGCAATTTCACTATTCTGTTAAGATGGCCGCCCTCAGCCCTGAGGCTAATCCATAGGACGCCTGCAGTGAAGTTAGTGAAGACCAGCTCTGTATATGGGGATTTGCAGTAAAGTTCCCAGGTCTGGCTGAAGCCTGTAGTCCTCCTACAAGCTCTCCTCTTATCAGATAAGGCTGTCATTTATACACTGGGCTCTACATCGTCCTTCACTGCTAAGGGAGTGTCTGCCAAGCACAGGCATGTGGAGAAGTTCACACACACAGCCCAGCACTGTTATCTCCTGTCAGGAAGAACCTGGCTTTTTATACATTCCCTTACAATGTTGACTCACTATCAGTTCCCAGTGCACGCAGCGTGCTCCGTCCTCATCTGGTAGACGGAAGGAGCATAGCAACCTGATTTTATCTCAGGTAACAATAGCCAATACTGGGGACTTTTAGGTGGCTTTTAGGGGATATTTATTTAAGAATCAGAAATTAAAACAGGGCCAACAAGGTAATATTAATCACCAGAATCCAATAGTAAAAAAAAAAAAAATTTGACAGTTTTACTTTAAGACCATTCCAGCAAAATCTTCCCACCAAAAACCATATGGCACTCCTTGCCTTCTGTGCTCTACCATGTGCCCATACATCGGTTTACGACCACATATGGGGTGTTTCTGTAAACTGCAGAATCTGGGTAATAAATATTGAGATTAGTTTTTTTTAACCCTTAATGTGTTACAGGAAAACATTGATTAAAATGGAAAATATGAAAAAAAGTGAAATTTTGAAATTTCACATCTATTTGGCTTTAATTCCTGTGGAATACTTAAAGGGTTAACGCTATTTCTACAACCAGTTTTGAATAGTAGTTTCTATTATGTGAGCTCTTCAAAGTGACTTCAATATAACTGAACTGGTCCTTAAAAAAGCAGATTTTGGAAATTTTCTTAAAAATTTCAAAATTGCTTCTAAAATTCTAAACCTTCTAGCATCCTAAAAAAAATAAAATAACATTACCAAAATGATGCCAACATATAGTAGGCATATGGTGAATGTCAATTCAATTTACCATTAACATGATGTACAATGTGTCACAAGAAAACAATCTCTGAATGGCTTGTTATTACCACATAAGGGTACTTTCACACTAGCGTTATTCTTTTCCGGTATTGAGGCTCAATACCAGAAAAAAACTGATGCATTCTGAATGGAGAGTGTTCCGTTCAGGATGCATCAGTTAAGTCCATCTTACGTTTTTTGGCCGGAGAAAATACCGCAGCATGCTGCGGTATTTTCTCCGTCCAAAACTCCGGAACACTTGCCGGAATGCCAGATCCGGCATTAATTTCCATTGAAATGCATTAGTGCCGGATCCGCATTGACGGATCTGGTCTTCCGGTCTGCGCAGTCCTTTAAAATGTGAAAAAGATATGTATCGGATCCGTTTTTCCGGATGACAACCAGAAAGACCGATCCGGTATTGCAATGCATTTGTGAGACGGATCCGCATCCGGATCCGTCTACAAATGGTATCCGTTTGCATGTGGTTGCCGGATCCGGCAGGCAGTTCAGGCGACAGCAACGCAAGTGTCAAAGTACCCTAAAGTGACACATGCCAGATTTGCAAAATTAGGCCTGGTCAGGAAGGGGGCAAATGGCCCGGTCTGGAAGTGGTTAAGTAAGTTCCCCTTGGCTTAGATATGTATGTTAATTGTCTCTTTCAGTATCAAGGGAGACTGTATTCTTCACTGGTCATATTATTTTTCTTCCCTTTCTAAGTAATCTACCGGATATTTGAGATCTTATTTCTAAATGATTATTGGTTTGCTGTAGTGTAGAAATGAGTAAATCTTTTCTAATGAATAGATTCCTCTCATCAGCAGGGCTTCTGTCACCCCACAGGTGACTGTCTGAAGATGCTGCTCCAAAGCAGAACTTCCTCCACAGGTGAAGTCCTGCTATTGAGAAGAATCGATTCGCTTATCTCTACTGTAGTGCTATTGTCCTAAATGCACAACACTATACAGAAATGTAGTCTAATCCTACACTGAACATGGACTATCGTTTGTCTTCCTATGCTTCATATGGACATTAACAGTGTTGTAACAGTACATTTTAAGATTTTTGTAAACTATTTGGTATGTTCACAATCACTACATTTTTCGCAAAAATTGTCCCCTGATGAACCAATAGCATAGGGAAAACAGGTTAGGACCGTTGGAGAACCATACCTTGACAAGAATCCTATGGTTCAGTTAAGGGTTCTCCATTGGGAACATTTGCGATTCCTTATGGTCATAAACACGTGTCTCTCTTTTATTATACTTACATCTTTCTGTTTTAGTTTGTCACTATATGTGTGTGATATCACTAATAAATTGTGTTTGACATTATAGAGCAATTGAGTAGGTTTTGTTAGTGCTTCTAACCGCTATTTTGGGGCATCATTATATGTATTTTAGGGTAGACAAATGGTTATGAATAATGATGGATACTATGATCTACTACAGTATGTCTTGTACATACATCATTGAAAGTTCTATATAAGCAATATTTCTGATTAATTTAAATTGGTGATTTTTTTTCCATGCTTTTGTGCTCTAGTCTTTCGTGTCTAAAGTTTTATACCTCTAAACATCATCTGGTATCCTAGTCCGATGCTTTATTCACTGTATTCTAGGATCCCCATGCTCCTGACAGTTCTTGGTCTTCAAGGGTTTAGCAAATGTTTGCTTCTGTTCAAGGTTTTCAACGATATATTGCCCCAGAAAATACATTCTTAGTTATATAAATATAATCAGCATGTAAAACTAGATATATTTGTAATTTACCTTCTGTTACAAATATGTTCCAGTTGAGAGATATTCTCTTTACTTCATTATAATGGTGTCCCCTGATGGTTAATCTGTATAGTAATGTGCACGTCCACCTACTGAGGAGGACGCAGATGCTCTGTTCCATCTTTTAACTGCCACCAGCCATATCTACTGTTAGAAGCTGTTACAGTTACAAGGAGAGAACTGCACAGAAAGGACACACCCCTAAGTTTTGATAGGGAGAAAGCTGCGTCAGAAAACCTATGCCCCCTAGCTGTGACAGGGAGAGAGCTGCAGCAAAAAGGACACGCCCTGTGAAAAGGAAATGCCCTCAATCTGCCAGCCCAAAAAAAATTTGCACAGCAATTGGAGCAGTGAATGTGGAGATCTCTGGATCCATGTGAGGTACAGAGCTTTTTCTCTTATTATTAGAAGGAGATTGTAATGCACTTTATGATGTTTAATTGATCATGGCATATACCCGTTAATTCCTGCTTATAACACTGGGTTTTTCAGATAATTTGATGGACTTTCTGGCTCATGCCTTGTTTTTGCCTTGTCATTGTGGGGATTGACCACCCAGGTAGTGACCCCCTCTGTATTGCCTCTTAACAAACGTGATGAGAGGCATCATTTTTTCTCAGTCATATATCCTTTCTTTTTGTCTGTCCATCCATTTATCATTCCATCATTCAATTTGCTCTAATTGCCATTGTAAAGAATGTAAAGACAAATTAAGAGAATTGTCAAGTTTCAGAATCCCCTGATATGTCATTAAATCTCTGCCCCAGGCAAAGGACTATCAGTATTCTGATAAAAAAAAATACCAGACCCTTAGGGCTCATGCACACGGCCATTGCCCGGCTGTGGCCGTATTACGGTCCACATACGGCGGTTCTGTAATACACGGGGCACTGCCCGTGTGCACCCCGCATCATGGATGTGGACCCATTCACTTGAGCATGTTCTATTTTTTTTTGCGCTGCGGATGGATCACGTACCCATTCAAGTTGAATGGGTCTCGATCCATCCCAGCTGCCGCACGGACGTTGCCCGTGCATTGGGGACCGCAAATTGCGGTCCCCAATGCACGGAACGGCCACACAACGACCGTGTGCATGAGGCTTTAAAATGAAGTTTCTTGTGTCTTATAGAAATGAGGCAAAGTGATTGCTATGCCTATGATAGGTGATAACATTTTGAAACTGGAGAAGCCCTTTAAAAACACATTTGAGGTATAAAAGTATTTTGAGCGTATCATTATTAATAATACTAAATATATAAACGTTATATAAAAAAACATATAAAATCATTCATCTTTCTGTACAGTTGGGAGCTATTGTGCTATTTACGCCTTTAGCTTATTGTCATTCTTGTCTGGTGAATAAATCAGCTATGAAATCCTAAATCTGACAGAAAATACATTCATTCTTTAGTGACCGGGTCAGTCTTTATTTATTAGGGCATTATCTTTATTGAGAATAGAGTAATTCAAAAAGACAAGCCGTGTGTATTTATTTTCTAAGTAGGCTACAATGACAATGAAAGCGATCAGCCTGCAGGTGTCTCCCACTGGAGGCTTTCCAAAGCCCTCAATATCATGTGCTCATGTTAACAGATTTTAGCTCAGCATCCTTGCTTCCTGAGAGGCAGACCACATATGATCTTATCAGCACACGGTGACATCTTTAGGTAGCTGGAGTGCATCTCTTGGCTTCCGATCTGCAGCAGATTTACAACTACACAACAGTGTCACATTGGTGGCTAAATGTTCTTTCCATGCTTGTCGCAGCTTAGTTGGAAAGTGGATTTGCATATATGTTTGGAAGACAGGAAACAGAACTGAAAGGCTTTCTGTACTCAAACTGCATGTCATTTGGGCATGGGTGAATAATGAGGAAATCAAAGAGAAGACACAGAGCCCTGCTTGCTGTGTGTTTGAACTTAGTAGCTCTTTTGTTTTCGACCACAGCTTTCATTACAACATACTGGTGCGAGGGAACACAGAGGGTGCCTAAGCCAAACTGTGGAAAAGGCAAGAAGACAAACTGTATCAACTACAATGGTGATGAGAGTCATAATGAGAGCAACTCCAATGTGGTTCACTACAGCTGGGAGACAGGGGATGACAGGTTTCTCTTCAGATACTTTCACACTGGGATATGGTACTCATGTGAGGAAAATATTAATGGATCTGGTAAGTTAATATGAATTCATTTCATTACCGTCACTTGCATTTGGCGTGTCTAAAAGCTGTTCTTGCAATGCAGAGTTAATTGTAAATGCTGCTGTGGATGAGCGCTGGAAGGCTGCACTCACATCTGTGCGGTTTTACTGTAAATGTGCTGGATTTCCAATCATTTCTTTCTTTATTCTAGTTTATTACATTGATTGCTCTAGGGAACTAAAGAGCAAGGTAGGGATTAAAGGAATATCTATCGTTCCCTTAATCCAAGGCTGCGGTGCCTGTTGCCGTATTTGTGAGTGCTGCCTGATTAGTAATTGCTCAATCACATCTTGGATGATTAATGAAATCAGTAGGATATTATTCCACTCAAAAATCAGCTTTTTGTTTTATGTAAAATGTAAATGAGCCTCAATTAACCAAGCTATAAATAATAATTCAGGAACAGCAACAATGTGAAAGGTCCGGATAGAAGAGTGTATGCTTTTATTTTTGTTGATTTTGGCTTTTTTTCATAAGCTATAGAGCAATAAATGATGATAGGGTAATTGCATTATAGCAGCCCAGAGTTATAATTCATACATACATACAGACAGACAAATCTAATAATTCTGCTTAAAAAAAAAAAAAGTTTGCCAACATAAAGCGGCTGATTTCTGCCAGACAGCCCATTGTCAACTTATTAATTTTCAGATTTTAGCATATTTTATGTTTAGTTGGTGTGGATTTTATTGTACTTAGTTTTTATGAATGTTATGCATAACTTTAACTAGCATATAGTTGGTAGTCTCTCCAAAAAACCTCCACACAACTCTTCTGTCTGTATTGGAAACCAGACAAATCTAGCCCCACCCCTCGCTATGTTCTTAACAGTTCACACAACAGATCCCCAGCCTGAAGTTTAGGGGACACCCCCCCCCCCCCACTCTTTCAATACTAAATGGTTTCCGCAACTTCCAGAAACAATTGGAAACTATTTATTTTAAATTGATTTCAACCATTAATGTCCCTTTAAGTGTTATTTATTCTACTTCCTGGTATACTGTGGCAGGAGACAGCATTGGTAATGAGTACAGGACCTGAAGCAGAAAAGACAGATGGGACACACATTTTTGGCCTGGTCATGAAAGCAATATTGACACCTGCGGTTCGCTCTGCCTTCCAGCTGGCCAGGCTTCATATGCTCCATGTCCTTTATGGAATTTTCAAAACCATTAAAAGAGGTCTGAACACAGATGTCAAAAAAGATATATAGCGTGTTGAAAAGGCTGAGCCACTGCCTGGAAAAGCATGTATACAATCACAATTTTTCATTTCAGATTTAGGATTAATGTACGGATGTAGTAGAGTTAACACACGTGCTTTATGAGACGTGTTATCTAAACTAAATGCGTTAAGCAAACACCTTTAATTGCTTTTCAATGGCTTTTGTTTAACGTTAAGAAATGTGAGTTAAGAGTTTGTGTGTTAACCCTGCTACATCTGTAGATAAAGTACTACACATAAGCCTTTTTTGAGAAGCGGTGCAATACATTTATGTAGTTTACATTTGTGATATGGTTATATTTTATGCCTAATAGTCTTGAGTCTACAAATGCATCTACAGACTAAAAACATGTGTGCACCTCCCCTTTAATAGAAGAAAGCGGCCTCCCACAGGCACACAGCCTAGTTTATCTAAATTAGTATATACAGCATTATATAAATATTGGAACCTAAAAACACTCACAAACTGGGACTGGGAGCCATCCTAATATATATTCCAAATATAAAAGTTGCTAAATATAAAGGCAAAACCCCTTAATTGAATGCTGGCAAATACCGTAATTTTTGTTTAATAAGATGTACATTTTTCTCTCAAAAGTGTCTTATTATGAAGCAAATAATAATGAGCTCTTCCATTTTGGAAAAGCTCATTAGTACACAGGAAACAGTGAATATCGCGCTCCTGGTGCTGGCTGTACTCACCACTCCCTGGTCTTCTGCCAGCACCTGCTGTGCTGTGTCCTGACTGCATACAACGTCAGGATGTAACACACTATGAACTGACACAATGCAATGTCAGGTCACAGTGCAACACCATCAGAACACTAGGGAGAGGTGAGGGCAGGAAGAACACTCTGGATCTCGCAAGTGGCGGTGCTGTCCGGAGCAGGAGAGGTAAGTTCATTCACAATGGTTCCTCAAGTTACGATATTAATTGGTTAAAAGAGGACCATTGTATGTTGTAACCATTGTAACTTGAGTAATCGGTTCCAAAGCCCAAAAATTTAATTCAAGAGAAAATAAAGATTTAAGAAAAATAATCAGATAACTAAGAGAGATATGATAAGCCCTTACATATAACAGTCAGGAGTAGATGCTAACTAGCAATTATACAGTTATTTTACCAGAGAAGAGGGCTTGATCGGTTGGATCTGAGTCTGAGGCATTGTATGTTGAGTCCAGTTTCAACTTACGATGGGTCAGAAAAAAACATTGTGTGTTTAAAATATTGTGTCCTGAGGCCATTGTATCCAGAGGCAGCACTGTATTTCTTTTGTCTGATGTGAAGTTTCATGAGGAATGGGGATCTGATTTGGGGTCTGATCTGAGGTTTGATGAGGAGTGGGGATCTGATTTGGGGGTCTAATTTAAGGTATGATGAGAGACATGGGTCTGATTTGGTGGTCTGATGAACATTGGGGGTCTGATCTGAGGTCTTATGAATATTGGGGTCTGATTTGGGGGTCTGATCTGAGGTCTGATGAAGATTGGAGGTCTGATCTGGGGGTCTGATGAAGATTGGGGGTCTGATGTAAGGTCTGATGAAGATTGGGGGGGTCTGATTTTGGGGTTTGATGAAGATTGAGGATCTGATCTGAAGTCTGATGAAGGTTAAGGGTCTCATTTGGGGGTCTGACCAAAGTCTGATGAAGACTGGGGGTCTGATCTGAGGTCTGATGATTTTTTTTTATTCTCCTTCTCTAAAGGCATGTTTACATGCTCAGATGAGCAGCTGGCTGCTTGTTAAGTGGAGGTGAAGCGTTGCATTTACATACAGTGATCACCTCTACAGTATGAGAACGAGGGATCGCAATTGCTGTATCATCTTACAGCTGCATTGTTTCGGGGCAGCATATTGCTGTTTAGAACAAACACAGAACCAGAGATAGGTGCACACTGCCGTCACACTAAACCCTCACACTGATGTTAAAAATTGAGAGGTTAGTTCGACATATCCTACTAGGAGGACATGTCTTAAGCCTCGGGCACCAGCGTCAAGGTCTCTCAAGTAGCCCGAGGCCCTAACACTCACCTACCTGCGCCATATGGGCGATATCAGGGGCCAGTGGGCAATTACAGGAGCATTAGGACGACTCACAAACATCTCCTCTGTTACCTCCAGCATGTAGCCATGCTTGCAATGGGAGGTGGGAGGTGATATGAGCCCTACCCAAGACTGACTGATATAGCCCAAGGCCTAGCAGGTGCACCCAAATGTGACCTGAAGATGAAAAACAGGCACATTTAAATTGGAGTTTATACACCTCCGTACATATATATAAACCATCAAAAAATGTGGTGTTAAAAAAGCAGGATGCGCTCATACCCATATGCAGTTGTGCATGTATATAGGGGAGCACATCCTGCACTTGTAGTCCGTTGCTAATGGCAATCACCAGCAAAAAATGCATACAATGGATGATGCCAGCAACGGACTACAAGTACCACAATGAACATCCTACATAAGATGAAATTTATGTGGATGTGGCAAGAATTCAGAACAAACACAGAACCAGCACCTATCTCTGGTTCTGTGTTTGTTCTGAATTCTTGCCACATCCACATAAATTTCATCTTATGTAGGATGTCCATTGTGGTACTTGTAGTCCGTTGCTGTCATCATCCATTGTATGCATTTTTTGCTGGTGATTGCCATTAGCAACGGACTACAAGTGCAGGATGTGCTCCCCTATAGAAATGCACAACTGCATATGGGTATGAGCGCATCCTGCTTTTTTAACACCACATTTTTTGATGGTTCAGCATATTGCTGTTTAGACAGCATGATCTGCTGCCCAGAAATAAAATTTTAAGTGCCTGCACGAATGACAGTTTCACCAGATAAATAAGCATTGGGTGTCTACTACCACTTGCTGAATACATGTTTGCATGTTTGTCATTATTTTGATATCAGGGGAACATTTTATATATACAAGTATTTATTTGCCAACATATGTTCATGAGGCCATCATATGTACCCTCTATGTTTGTGGGAGACCAGTGAGATGGGGTCATCTTATGGGATGAGTATCAGTTCGCAACTGTTTTTATGTTTTAAATTGTGTGTTGTTTGCTTTACAATAAAGGATATATCATTATACATTATAGAAAATAGGTTGGATCACCCTCTTTTTCTTCTTCCCCCAACAATATTTATGAGAGTATCCATTGCTCCTTTCAGTTAGACATAAACCATCACAACTGATAAGCAGAATTTGATATCAAACAATGATTTACATATTGCATTATACAAGTTTGGTTTTTACAAAGGCTATAGTATCTTCAATGCATCTTCATCCATAGAAGCATGAGTTAGATATGTTTGATATTGGAAAAACATGGTTTGTCCATCATGTATATGTTTACTACAGGTTAAATATTTCCATATACTGTAGCTTACCAGCCCTTATCACAATGTTAACTTCCCATCACATCAACGGGTGGCTGAAACCTCTTTATCCCCTGCAGTTGCTCCATTATCTTTTTTTTCCATTAAGATATCCAATAATTGTAAGTAAATTAACATTTTGCAGATGAGTTAAAACCAATATCAATGCTTGGATTTCTCTGTTTTGTCAATTCCCCTAGTGAGATGCCCTTAAAAAGTGTCTTGATGGTAGCTGAAAGCATGAAAAATTGCATTATCTGCAAATGACTTTTTATCTAACTTGAACTAAAAACATTTTGGTACCGTGAAGGCTCATATTTAAATAATAATTAGAGAATACACTAACAGGTTGTGTGTACTGCAGTGGTCAAAACTAAACAAGAAATGTTCTCATGCCACCTTGTCAACGAAACATCCCTATATATAAAAGAAACAGCATAAAGCATATAAAAAGATCCTTATACCAACCAATGAAGGGGTTAATAAAAATGACAAAAGAAAACATAAATACATTCTTTGGCTGGTTATAGAATTAATCATAACATAGTAAATATGGTTGAAAAAATACATAAGTCCATCAAGTTCAACCAAGGGATAGGTGGGATAGGTGGGGGCATGAATCCAAGAATGGAAGTGAGACTCAGACTTCTACACATTTTTCTAAGCATGAATTTTCATTTACTTTTAAGAAGTCCTTTTTAGAACTGTCCACTGTTCCTGCTGTGACCACGTCCTGAGGAAGTCCATTCCACAGATTAACAGTTCTTACAGTAAAAAAGCTTTGACGCTTCTGGAGACTGAGCTTTTTCTTCTCCAGTTGGTGGCAGTGCCCCCTTGTCTTTTGAGGGCAAGTTACATATAACAGTATTTCACCGTGTTTTTTGTATGGCTCATTTATATATTTGTATAGGTTAATCGTGTCTCTCCTTAGACGTCTCTTCTGAAGACTAAATAAATGTAATTCTTTTGATCTTTCTTCATAACTAAGACCCTCCATGCCCCTTATAAGTTTAGTTGCTCTCCTTTGTACTTTTTCTAGCTCCAGAGAAAGCCTCGTTTAATACTGTTATTTAATCTACAATCTACAAGGACACCCAAATCCTTCTCTTGAACATAGAGAAACTGAAAACATATGATGAGACATATCAATATTAAAATAATGACAATATGCTATTTAGTAAAATAGTGTCTGATATGATTTAAATTCTTTTTTACAACCTTTTTATTGCTATAAATGCATCTAATTTGAATAATGAATCAACTTACTAGTGAACTACATTCACTACATTCACGTATTTGATGTAAACTCTGGCAGCCTGATTCGGCAGGGGAACAGACTGGCAGAGCTCACCGTATCCGGTATAGCCGGATAGGGTCATACAGCGCTATATCCCCTGTGACTACAGTGGCATCCGACAGAGATCTGGCTGCTTTCCGACATAAATGCCAGCTTTCAGCCAGACAAAAAAGTCCTAAACGAACAACTTTTTTGTCTGGTTGAAAACCAGCATCTATGCCAGAAAGTAGCCAGATCCCCGTCAGATCCAATTGTAGTCAATGTAAATCCAGCAGTGCGGGGCCCTATCCAGCTATACCAGATACAGTGAGCTCTGTCAGTCTTTTCCTTTGCTGGATCAGGCTGCCGAAGTTCACATCGCATATGTGAACGTAGCCTAAATAGCATTACTATTGTTTCATGCCTACAGCTCCTGTACAGACCCTTTATATCTCTATAGTAACAGACTGCAAACACCAGGCAAATGAATGACAACATGACTACAGGATCAGGTAGCTTAGATTTTGCGTGTAGCTGGTTACCATGGAGAAACGGAGAATATTTTTACTTAAAGGAGTTGTATCATCTCAAGCAGTGGTGGCATATCGCTTGGATATGCCACCAATGTCTGAAATCTGTGGGTCCCACCTCTGGGACCTGCAGCTATCTGAAAAATGAAGCCCACAAAGTGAAAGAGAGTGGACTGCTCATTTCTGTGGGACTGCCAAAACTAGACGACAGAAATGAATGGGAATAGCACAAAGTTACAACAAAGTTACAAAGCAAGACTAAGTGTAAAGGAGAAAAGTCGGGGAACACAAGATCACCCATAATACTGTGCAGCCAGCCAATCCGCAGATAGCCATCCCCTGTGATGTCACAGGCCTATAAAACCCTCATTCCACACGATTGTCCTGTGAGCTGGGCATAGGGAGAGACATGGCAAGCGCTCATGTGCTAGGGACCATGTTGGTGAAAATGATTAATAGAAGAATAATGGAAAGGGAGACTGCAGATAGACTGCAGATAGAGTGCAGGGAGACTTACTCTACGGTAGCTTTATTTATTTATTTCTATATTTACTTATTCCTACATCAGCCGAAAACTAAGTTATGTAATTCAATACTAATAAGATGGGTGCCTTTATTGTAAGAGTGTCACCGTGGCAATACCATCCAGTCCACACCCCTTAGGGGGGCCAGGTCTTAATGACAACTATCCTCATCTTCTTCCAAGTCATCCTTCAAAGTCTCCATGTCCTAGAGGAGGAGCTGGATGTTCCTGATGACATATTCTCATTGATATTAGATGAGGTGGAAAAGGAGGAATAGCAGATGGCAGAAGAAGGGCTCCCACCTGTAGGGCAGGAGAGTGCTGGCGTTACAGAAGTGGGTACAACCCCTGCTTAAAGGTACATTAAAGATGCCATGTGCCCATTAACAATGAAGACCAACTATACAGTACAGTCTTAATTATTAAATGAAAGACAGCTGCTGGCTAATAGGCTGAGCAGTTCTTCACCATAGCACGGCTGCATCCTGCCCGCAGCACGTCTGCTGCGTGTGGCTGTACTACACTATCAATAAGGCAGAGTGGCAAATTTCTTTGTAACAAATCTAATCTCTTGTCGAACTTTGGCAAAGCTGCCAAATCTAATTTTTCTAAACTTTGCTCACTTCTAGCCACCACTCCATTCACTTCTAAGGAGGCCAGCCATGCATGATTACCTACAAATGAAAAGTCTTTAAATTGCTGACGTATGGTAGCATGGCTGAATATAGTGACCCATCAATATAAGTCAATCACAATATGTTTCCACTCTTCTTACCGTACTTTGTTCTTTATACTTACAGTACAGTAGGGGAACCCTTCAAAAAATTTTCTACTTCTCTGGAACCCTTAAAAGGGTTGTCTCACTTCAGTAAGTGGCATTTATTATGTAGAGAAAGTTAATACAAGCCACTTACTAATATAATGTTTTTATCCATATTGCTTCCTTTGCTGGCTGGATTCGTTTTTCTATCACATTATAAACTGCTCGTTTCCATGGTTACAGCCCACCCTGCAATTCATCAGTGGTGGTCGTGCTTGCACAATATAGGAAAAAGCACCAGCTTATGTGCTCTCAGCAGGTGGCCGCCTGCTTTTTTTAGTACCCGCGGCTAATGTCCGCAACCGGCAGTGATGCTGATTGCAAACCTTTAACCCCTCAGATGCCATGGTCAGTCCTGACCACGGCATGTGAGCGCACTGAAAACCGAAAGGGAAAGATTTCAGTTGTGCTCCAGCTCCCCCGTGCGGCGATTGTAGTAGATGGAACGTGTATGCAGCAGCCCGTGTCTTTATGAATTACACGAGGCTGCTGCATAGTATTTCCTATGGAGTCCTTGTAATAGGGCTCCATAGCAAAGTAGTAAAATCCTCATAGATTCCAATGCAATCAGATGATTGCATGTTATAGTTCCCTATGGGAACTATAAAAGAGTGTAAAAAAAAAAGTAAAATAGCAATAAAAACATAAAAATTCGAATCACCCCCCTTTTTCCGAAATATAAGTAAAAGAACAAAAAAATTAAAAAAATAAACATCATGGGTGTCACAAGGTGCAAAAACACCGATAGTATAAAAATATAAAAATATATTCCCCATACGGCAAACAGCAAAACGGAAAAAAGTGTCCAAATGGCCGATTCGCCGTTTTTGGTCGCTTCACTACTACAAAAAATTAAATAAAAAGTGATCAAAAAGTCATACACACCCCAGAATGATATTATTGAAAAGTTCAGATCACCTCGCAAAAAATGAGCACCCATACAATCTGCCACAATAGAAAATTGATCCGTCCCCCAATCGACTTTCAATGGAGATAATGATGGATCTGTCCTTGATATGTTAAAGATAATACAATGGGATCCGTTCAAATCAGTAACAGAAGCTTTTTGCTGAACCCTGCCGGATCCAGCAAAAATGCTAGTGTGAAGGTAGCCTAATACATGCAGTTTTATTGCCTCGTGTTTTGTGCAGAATGCCACAAGGGGTCCACTGAGGCTTTATCGCCCAAGGGCCCACATGGACCTTGAGCCGACCCTGATTAGGGGGTCTTCAAATGTGACATGGCGACTTAAAATTTTCCCAGTGAAATCTGCCCTCCAAAAACCATATGACGTTACTTTCCTTCTGCGCCCTGCTGTGTGCCTGTAAGGTAGTTTACGACCACATATGGGCTGTTTCTGTAAACTATAGAAAAAGGGCAATAAATATGGTGTTTTGTTTGGCTGTTAACCCTTGCTTTGTTACTGGAAAAAATGGATTAAAATGGAAAATCTGCTAAAAAAGTGAAATTCTGAAATTCCATCTGCATTTTCCTTTTATTCTTGTGGAACACCTAAAGGCCTCTTTCACACAAGCGTGTCCGGATTAGGTCGGGATACGTTGCGGATGCGTTCAGTAAAAACTGCAATTTTGCAGGCAAAACCATTCAGTTTTGTCTGAATTGCCTTCAGTTGTTCATTTTTTTCCGTGCGGTTGAAATGCGTTTTGATGCATTTTTCACGCGCGTGATAAAAAACTGAATGTTTACAAACAACATCTCCTAGCAACCATCAGTGAAAAATGCATCGCACCCGCACTTGCTTGCGGATGCAATGCGTTTTTCACACAGCCCCATTTACTTCTATGGGGCCAGAGCTGCGTGAAAAACGCAGAATATAGAACATGCTGCGATTTTCACGCAACGCAGAAGTGATGCGTGAAAAAAAACGCTCATGTACAAAGACCCATTGAAATGAATGAGTCAGGATTCAGTGCGGGCGCTGTGAGTTCACGTCACGCTTTGCACCCGCGCGGAAAACTCACTCGTGTGAAAGGCCAAAGGGTTAACAAAGTTTGTAAAATCAGATTTGAATACCTTGAGGGTTGTAGTTTCTAAAATGGGTTCATTTTTTGGTGGTTTCTATTATGTAAACCTCACAAAGTGACTTTAGACCTGTGACTTGTCCTTAAAAAGAGGATTTTGGAAATTTTCAGAAAAATTTCTAAATTAGTTTCTAAACTTCTAAGCCTTCTAACGTCCCCAAAAAATAAAATGGCATTCCCAAAATAATCCAAACACGAAGTAGACATATGGGGAATGTAAAGTAATAACTATTATATGAGGTATCACTATCTGTTATAAAAGCAGAGAAATTGAAATTTGGAAAGTTGTGAATTTTTCAAATTTTTTTGCTAATTTGGTATTTTTTTTTTACAAAAATAAAAAATATTGACTAAAATTTACCACTATCATGAAGTACAATGTGTCAAGAGAAAACAATACAGAATGGCTTGGATAAGTAAAAGTGTTCCAAAGGTATTACCACATAAAGTGACACATATCAGATTTCCAAAAAACGGCCTGATCCTTAAGATGAACAATGGCAGGGCCCTAAGGGGTTAATACCTGCTTCAAAGAAACGTGGTGTAGTGGTGGGTATGGTATTCTATCATCTTTTCAGTGCTATAATTTGGCTCACATATGGCTAGTGCTTTGCAAAACATCTTTGAGTAGCTAAGATCAGTTTATCTTTCCTATTGTAAAAGTGACAGGTCTTGCCTGGGGAAGCCATGTTCAAGGCTCAAAGAACCCTGTTTGAGAAATCCCAGTCCTGCCAGTCACACATCTCCTTGATGAGCAAGCCATTCCTGACATAATGGGGTGTCCTTCAGGAGTATAGCTTGTTTATGTATTGCAGTAAAAGTGTGTGTAGATCAAGAAGTAGTGTATGTGGAAGTGACCTACATTATTTGCCGAGCACTTCTCATTTTTTAACTCAGTACTGATGCATTATGTTGATATACATGTCTTGTGGCATGAATCACAAGCAGCCAACCTTAGGACTTGTTTGATGGGGATTTAGAGTGCAGAAAACTGCCAAATAATCTATTTATTATTCTTTTACAAAAATTTGCATCTCAAACTTGCGGAATTAAACAAATTAGAGCCACAGTGTGGAAAACTTTCAAATATTCTGCTTCTTTGTACACTATCTGCTAAGGGCCATAGCTGTAATACCATGTTTAAAGCGTGCAGATGTGGGCAGATTTCCCCTGGGCCTCGCCGTCTGGTGCTTAAGTGGGCCACCACTCCTGGTGGCCACTTTAGTTGATATTTGTTCTTTTATGGGTTCTTTTTTACAGGCTCCTAGCGGCAGCCCCTTTACTGTTTATGAGTTACCAACGCCTGGGCCACTGCGCTGCTAAAACATCACTTTTTTAGTGATGCATTGCTCCTCCTCCTCTCCAGTCCTGATGCTGGCCATTGGTCAGCATCTGAAGGTTCTGTGTGGGTAGAGCTAAGACTGATGACTCTGTTTGAAAGCAAGCTCCAACACACATCTCTTACCCATGCCCATCACTCCAGCATGCAGCATATACATTCTGTGGTGCACATGGACGTGGCAGAAGGTCAGTCCTGGACCTGCTGCCCGAACCAACCACAGCTGGGTTACTAGATGGGTCTCTCCAAAGCAGCTGAGCCACCCTTCTGATTTAGTACCTCCATAAATGATACCAGCCTACAGATAACAGATGGTGGCTTTTGAGGCATTGTTGGGACCTTGTTGTGAAGTGAGTTGAAGAGGAAGTGTAATCATTGTGATTGTCTACTGTACAGACCATCAGTACTTTAGGGAGAACGGTAGATGCAGTCATTCTACTGCCTGGATGCAGGGGAATAACAGTGTGTCAAATGTACTGGGGGTGCAAGGCTTATGGTAGTCATACTCTCATTCTAGCAGCCATACTCTGTCTGCCAGAGCACTGATGTTCCCATTCCCATTCTAGAAGCCTTGCACTACCTTACTCCCATACAAGTACTGTTGGCCATCAGTGCAGGGCTGCTAGAATGAGAAATGAGATTATGACCATCAGTACTTTGGGGAAGGGGGTTGCTGAAAAAATCTCTGGCCTTCCAATGTGTGGTGGGAAACGTATGGGCTGATAGCTGAATAGCACCATGGCTCTAATATGGCTATAATGTTCCAGTTATTAACCCTTTAATACAAATCCATGTACATCATTTGCATTAAGGGGATGTATGGAACAAGTTCACAAGCTAAACTGGCTCCATACACGATGAGTTTCAACTGTATAATACAGCAGTCTGTGCAGGAAAGAACTAAGAGGCTGAATGCGATCAGCTTGGAACAGTCTGGCAGCATTTACCCTCATCTCACAGTTGGGATTGGCTATACCCTGAGGAGGTAAGTAACCAAAATTATTATAATTATTTATTTAAAAGTGCCATTAATTCCAGGGTGCTGGACATCTACGAGGGGGTGTGCATAATATAAGAAACAACTACAATCTGCATGAACTGCAGTCAAAGACTGGCACAGAGGGGAAGAAAACTCTTCCTGTGAGAGCTTGCAATCTACAAGTGGATGCCAGGTATGACCGAACTGTAAAACTGTACATAAACAATTGTTAAATATTAATTAGCATACATAGGGACTTCCCTTCATGCAGTATACATGACTCAATAACATGATGTTCCATAATATAATAAACTCAGATAAATAAATCATAATCATGGACAGAATGTTGAAACTTTAAAATGTCCCTAATGCCCTAATAACACTTTTTGTAATGTACTTTATTAATGGTATTTGTATTTTTAATACACTTTACCCCCCTAAAGTGCACCTTTCCCTGTGCGCATAAAATCCTCTTTTCTGTAGACTACTGACTTCTAAGTGGTGTACGGAGTACACTTCATAAATGGGGCCACAGCTCACAGAATACGGGCAGGAGCAGAAATTGCTGCTCCTGCCTGTGCTCCCGCCCCCAAGAGGGTAACTTAAGGCGGGCATAGCACATGGGTACCCTGTAACCATGTGCTATGCCAGGATTAGCTGAGCGGGCTCCTCCCTGTGCCTGCTTCGCTAAGCTAAAAGTTCTGCATGTAAGCTCCTAGCTTAGCAAAGCAGGCAGAGGCTGGAGGCCGCTCAGCAAATCCTGGCATAAAAACTCACCAATACGGAAAAAGGGAACTAAGTCAGAATAACAACAAAACACTTGAACAACTTCATAGCAAATTACATAAATTACCTTTATTGAAATACACAAAATGCTAACAAGATTGGTAAAAATATACGATATAGAAAGCAGCAGGTAAAAAATACACAGGGAGAGAGAGGAGAGACCACGGGGGGAGGCTGCAGGGAAAATAAAGGGAGTGAACAGTATACAAAAATAACACTAGTGAAAAATCACGATAGTGCAAATAGAATAGAAGACTGCAAAACGCTCCACAAGTAAAGAAACATAAAAATAAAAGGTAAAAAAATACTAAAGGGTTTTGATATCGACCCTGCAGCCGTCTCCTGCCCAAAGCTGTTTCGCCTGTGAAGGCTTCTTCTGTGGATTAATATATATATATATATATATATATATATATATATGTTTGTAGCCATTATATATTTACACAATTATTATATATTTACTAAATATATATATATATATATATATATATATATAATCATACTTCTGATATATATGAATGCATAATATGTGGGAAACTACTACTGATGTTTTAGCCATAATATATTTACATATATTATAATATATTATATATTATAAATATATAATAAAATGTGTAAATATATTATGGCTAAAAACTTATATATATATTTATATATATAAATACATATATTTAAATTAAGTTTAGTCTCTATTTCTAAAAAAGTTTGTGATGGGATTTGAACTCACAGCTTCAGCATCACAGCCCAAAACTTTAACCACTACACTATACTTTATAGCCACTGCCAGTCACCAAAAAAAGAGAGACTTCTACCGTATAGGAATACTTACTTGTAACTGGCTATGCAGCTATTGTAGCCAAGTGGTTAAGATGCTTGCCTCTAGTGCAGAAGGTCGTGAGTTCGAATTTCTGAAATACAGGCTAAATTAGATTTAAATACACTGGGTGTTCCCAAGCACTGACTGCATATATAGAAATAGCTATATATGGAGTCAGAGCAGGGACTCCTAAGCCGCAGACTCACACTGAGTGATTCCCTCACTCTACAGCGATCTTCTGCATAGAAATAAAGGCTAAATTATATTTAAATACACTCGAGCATCATGTTGTGTTCAGCCGAACTCCAGGATGTGCCGAGCATAGCGATGCTCGAGCTGAACTGGTGTTCGGCCGAGTATGCTCGCTCAACACTACAAACTACCCATTATATTACTATAGATGCATCAGCTGGCTGAGATGATTTTTATGTACAAAGTCAGCCTAGCCTGTATCCTCTTTTCCGAGGGACCTGCCCTCTCGAAGTCACTGCAGGAGCATAATCAATCATCTTTTAGCATCTTGCTGCTGCCACTGTGGGGGCAGGTAATATTTGCATGTAGCTTTATAGTATTCCACCAGAATCTATTTTTTTGGTGGGCCCGAAATAGTCTGACACTGCTTCTAAACGTTTCCCAGCACACTATCAGATAAAATAAACCTTTCCAAACATAGCTACCCTGCATTACAAAAGTAGTTTGTAAAATGCCTACACTATATGCTAATTACTTCACAAAAGTCCGCTAAGTGTGCCCAGACCATGTAAGCCCCCTGTCGATATCTGTCACGGCGGGAAGGATACAAGATACAATAAACAAACAGAAAACCTCAAAACAAGCGTCTAGGCCAGAAGCTGTGGATCAGGTCACCTCCTAACAATATCCTACCAACTGACCCTAGACTACTGTGCACACATTCAGACCCTAAAGGTGGGAATCAACGTGCCCCCGTGCCTAAGACTGAAGATTCCCTAAAGTCACTGAGATAGTGGAAAAGGGGGAAAGAGGCAGACTGCTTCCTCTAATCCTGGAGGAGGCAGTTGTCTCTCTAACAGCCAAGACAGTACACAAAAGGAAACCAAAACCAACTTATCTTGGAGCAGAGCAGAAACAGCGAATCCACCTTTCCACAGAGCAAGATAGAAGATATAACCCGCACAGGAGACTGGGAAGGGGCGTGATTTAAACTCACACAAACGACCCCACCCAGTGCACCTGAAGGGAGGCGGATACAGCTCAACTTCAAGTTCAAAACAAACAAAAAACTACAACCTGACAGACCTCCGCACATAACCAGAGCAGGGTATGACAGTACCCCCCCTTCTACAGGTGACCTCCGGACACCCAGGCCCAACTTTATCCGGGTGGGACCTGTGAAAGGCCCTCACCGGTCGGCTGGCACTAACATCCACATCCGGAACCCACATCCTCTCCTCGGGGCCGTATCCCCTCCGGTGTACCAGGTACTGAAGGGAACCCCGAAGAACAAGCAAGTCAAGAACCCTAGAGATCTCAAACTCTAAGTTGCCATCAACCAGAACAGGGGGAGGAGGCAATGGTGATGGTCCCACCGGTCTCAAATATTTCTTAAGTAAAGACCTATGGAACACATCATGTATCCTCCAGATCTGTGGAAGATCCAGATGAAACACCACTGGATTGACAACCGCAGATATTTTGTAAGGTCCAATAAATATTGGACCCAGTTTCCAAGATGGTACTCTCAGTTTAATATTTTTAGTAGATAACCACACCAGATCACCCACACACAGGTCCGGACCAATCACATGTCTCCTGTCAGCCATTCGCTTATACCTCTCACCCATCTCCAAATTGACTTGGATCCAACGCCAGATAGAAGACAAGGCAGAAGAAAATCTCTCCTCCTCTGGCATCCCAGAGGAACCAGTCCCAGAGAAGGTACCAAACTGAGGATGAAAACCGTATGCACCAAAAAATGGCGACTTACCCGTGGACTCCTGCCTACGGTTATTCAAAGCAAACTCTGCTAGAGATAAGAATGAGGACCAGTCCTCCTGGTTCTCAACCACAAAACACCTCAAGTAGGTCTCCAGGTTTTGGTTAGTACGCTCTGTCTGCCCATTCGACTGCGGATGAAAAGCCGAAGATAACGAAAGTTGAACACCAAGATGAGAGCAGAACGCCCTCCAAAACCTGGAAACAAACTACGTGCCCCTATCAGAAACCACATCCAAGGGAATACCATGTAATTTCACAATGTTATCTACAAAAACCTGAGTAAGAGTCTTAGCATTGAGCAGACTAGCTAACGATAGAAAGTGTTAAGTGAGCCATCTTACTAAAATGATCCACAACCACCAAAATCACCATTTTCCCGGAGGAATTCGGCAGATCAAATAAAATCCATAGATAAGTGCGTCCAAGGACGAGATGCAATAGACAAAGGAAGAAGTGACCAGAAGGTCGAGTGTGAGCAACCTTTGACTGTGCACAGGTCTCACAAGCTGCTACGTAATCCTCAACACTCTTACATAACCCTGGCGACCAGAACGTAAGTAAGTAAGCCAAATTCTTATGATCAATATATACCATAACGGGATGAGACGCCCCCTCCATCCAGTGACGCCATTCCTCAAAGGCCAATTTGATGGCCAGCAATTAACTATCTCCAACATCATAATTCCTCTCGGGAACCGAGAGCTTCTTGGAAAAGAAGGCACATGGACGCCACTTGTCAGGAGATGAACCCTGCGACAGCACTGCTCCAACCCCCACCTCTGATGCATCGACCCCCACCACAAATGGTTGAGACACATCAGGCTGCATCAGAATGGGAGCAGACGCAAAACATTCCTTAATTAGCCGAAAAGGCCTGCAATGCCTCCTCCGACCAGAAAGAAAAGTCGATGCCCTTCCTAGTCATGTCGGTCAACGGTTTTACAATTGTAGAGTAGTTCAAAATACATTTTCTATAATAATTGTTAAACCCCAAAAACCGCATCAAAGCTTTCTCATTCTCCGGTTGGTCCCATTCCAGAACAGCCCGGACCTTTTTGGGGTCCATTCGAAAACCAGTCAGAAAGCAGATATCCCGAAAAGGAAGCTCCTGAACAGGAAACAAACATTTCTCCAATATTGCATATAATTATTCTCCCGAAGGATTGACAAAACCTGTCTCACGTGATCCTGATGGGTCTTCAGATCAGGAGAGTAAATTAGTATGTCATGCAAGTAAAATACAATGAACCTTCCCACCAAATGATGGAAAATGTCATTGACAAATCTCTGAGACACCGTTGGCGCGTTCGTTAACCCAAAAGGCATAACCAGATTTTCGAAATGACCCTTGTGCGTGTTGAAAGCCGTTCTCCACTCATCCCCCTCCTTGATTCTGATCAGATTGTAGGCCCCTCTTAAATCTAACTTGGAGAATACCTTGGCTCCAACAATTTGATCAAAAAGGTCAGAAATCAAAGAAAGGGGATATGGGTCACGGACCATAATCAGGGTTTAATTCCCGGAAATCCAAGCAAGGTCTAAGCGATCCATCCTTTTTCTTTATAAAGAATAAACTAACTCCGACCGGAGACTTAGAGGGCCTAATATGACCCTTTGCCAAACTCTCGGCAATGTACTTTCGCATGACCTCTCTTTTGGGTTGAGAAAGATTGTACAGCCGAGACTTTAGCAACTTAGCCCCTGGGATGAGATTAACTGGACAATCATATTCACGATGAGGAGGCAACTCCTGAACCCCACCCTCCAAAAAGACGTCGGCAAAATCTGAGAGATACCGAGGTAAAACCGTAGTAAACACCCTTGAGATAAATGCACTAAGGCAATTGTCCGAACAAAATTCACTCCAACCAATGATCTGTCTTGCCTGCCAATCAATAGTAGGGTTATGTTTAATCAATCACGGCAAACCTAGGACCATAGGAGCGGGCAAGTCCTTCATGACAAACAAGAAATGATTTCAACATGTGAATCACCCACCCATAATCGAATACCATTATTGAGTGAGAATCCTCTGAGAAAGAGTGGAAGAATCAATTGCGAACACCAGAATCTCTCTCTCTAAAGTGCATGTACTTAAGCCCAGATTTTGAAGAAAAAGAAAATCAGTAAGGTTTACCCTAGCACCACAGTCAATAAATACTTCAAAATTAAATTTCCCTGAGTCTAGCGCCGGAAGGAGAAAACGGGTATTGCAGGGAGATTGCATACCTGCTTGCTCCGGCACCCCATTAACACTACCAGGATTTTTTTTTTCTTTATGTAAACCTCTTTGTGGTTCTTTATCATCAACTTGCGGTTTAACCAAAGGACAAGCATAAACAAAATGACCACTTGCTCCACAGTAAAAACATAACTTATGCAACCTCCTAAAGTTCCTATTACCAGAACGGAAAGACACCTGACCCAGCTGCATGGGCTCCTCCAATAACCCAGAATTACATGTCACATTAACCTGGGGAACCGGTGAGACAAATCCACTACCAGAAGGCATCTCTCGCACTGAAGGGGGCTTACACCTCTCTCTAATGCATCTATCTAAATGTTCTGCCAAAGACATAGCATTTTCCAACGTATCCGGATACTCCTGAAAAGTAGGGGCATCTTTCAATCTCTCCGACAACCCCTGACAAAACTGAATATGCAGTGCGGGGTCATTCCACTCAGAATCCGTAGCCCATCTCCTAAACTCAGCGCAGTATGCCTCTGCAGTATCTTCTCCTTGTAACAAATTACGCAACTTAGATTCCGCCATCGAGACCCGATCTGGGTCATCACAAATTAATCCAAAGGCTTTAAAAAATTCATCCACCGACCGAAATGCCAGAGAACCGGTCGGCAGAGAAAAGGCCCAGGACTGCGCATCCCCTTTAAGCAGGGAAATGATTATACCTACTCTCTGACTCTCAACACCAGATGAAGACGTCTGCAACCAAAGTACAGCCTGCATCCATCAGGAAGAGCGACTCTAGGCTCCCCATAAATTTGACTTCCTCCAATAGCACCTGATGCCAGAGCATTTTGACAACGTGAGACTGAATTGCGCAGATCAGCAACCTCCAGGGATAATCCCTGCATGCGATCCACTAACGCATCAACTGACTCCATCTCAGAGCAGCGGAGAAATGGCAGTCTAGGTGTTGGCAGGTTATACTGTCACGGCGGGAAGGATACAAGATACATTAAACAAACAGAAAACCTCAAAACAAGCGTCTAGGCCAGAAGCTGGGGATAAAGGTCACCTCCTAACAATATCCTACCAAATGACTGAGACACCTGAAGACCTCCGCACATAACCAGAGCAGGGCATGACAATATCATGCTAAACCAGTCCCCCTTTATTGGATTGATGCCAACATCCCATATGCCACTTGAAATCTCACTTGCCCTGTACAACATAGGGCCTGTGCATGAGCTGGTTTTGTTGTATTTGCCCTGTCATGGGCAGAGGAAAGTTTTTCTTCAATGCATTTCAGGATCATCAGTTTCATTACTGTGGCTTTTTTTTTTTTTTTTTAGATGTGACCTCCATTTTGCATAAATGCTACAGCAGCAAGTAAAAAAGCCACTGACCCAGAAGTGATACTGGGACCAGTGCTCATGCAGAAGTACATTAATTTCTTGCTCAGAACAAGTAAAAACTAATTTTGCATTTGCTGGTCCTATGCTATATGGAGAAAGTAAGAGATTTTGGAAAAGTGCTTAGTGGGAACTTCTCTGTGGTACTACTAGAGTTAAACTTTCTCTCTTGCTCTTTGTTCAGCTGCTAATTAAGTTGCTGATCAGATCTCCTATGTATATAGGCTTTTGGTTCCACTACTTTGCCTGAGCCTTAGTTATTCTAGTTATGTTCACCCTTCAATCTCTGTACAGGGATACAGGGGTTACATCGAGCCTCATTATTATTATTATTATTATTATTATTATTTATTTTTAGAGCGCCATTCATTCCATAGCGCTGTACATATTAAAAGGGGTATACATACATAATACAGGCAATTGCCTTAAGCATGAACGAGACAAGTTACAGACTGGTACAGAAGGATAGAGGGCCCTGCCCGTGAGGGCTTACAATCTACATGGTATGGGGGATGGAGACAGTAGGTGAGGGTGAAGCTGGTCATGGCGGTATAGAGGCAGCAGTGTCACTGGTCGTAGGCTTGTCTGAAGAGGTGGGTTTTCAGGTTTCTTTTGAAGGATTCCACTGTAGGTGAGAGTCTGATATGTTGGGGTAGCGAGTTCCAGAGTATAGGGGATGCACGGGAGAAATCCTGGAGACGAGTGTGGGAAGAGGTGATAAGAGGAGAGGAGAGAAGGAGGTCCTGTGAGGATCGAAGATTGCGTGTGGGGATGTATCGGGAAAGTAGCTCAGAGATGTAGGGAGGGGACCGGTTGTGGATGGCCTTGTATGTGTTGGTTAGTATTTTAAAGTGAATTCGCTAGGCAATGGGGAGCCAGTGCAGGGACTGACAGAGGGGAGAGGCAGAGGAGTAACGGGGGGAGAGGTGGATTAGTCGGGCAGCAGAGTTGAGGATAGACTGTAGGGGTGCTAGAGAGCTAGATGGAAGGCCACAGAGGAGAATATTGCAGTAGTCTAGGCGGGAGATGATGAGGGAATGTACAAGCATTTTTGCCGATTCAAAGTTGAGGAAAGGGCGGATGCGGGAGATGTTTTTGAGTTGGAAGTGGCAGGTGGTGGAAAGGGCTTGGATGTATGGTCGGAAGGAGAGGGCAGAATCCAAGGTCACTCCAAGGCAGCGGACTTGGTTGACCGGGGAGAGTGTGCAGTCATTGATTGTGATAGATAGGCCTCATGTGTACATCCACCTCTACATTCATGGCTATGGGACTGCTGAAAATAGCCAATCACTCAGCTACAGTATTTCAGAACTCCCATAGTGGTGAACAGATGGTGGGCATCTCCCTTGACTTTGGGGGCCCCATTCTGGAGATGGGAGTGGATCCCAGAGGTGGGACCTTCACCTGACATTGATGGCATATTCTAGCAATATGCCATTAGTGTGCCAGATGGTAATGCCCCTTTAAGAAATAGAAAATATTATCCTTTATTTATATGTATATGATGTATATTGTAAGTTATGAATAATGGCAGATTACTGTCCAGATATTTTAGTGAAAGAGTGATTGGTTTTTAGAAAAAGATTGCAATAGCGGTCTACTGTAGATATTTTCTCTTCAGTAGTAGTATAGAGACTGTCCCCTATGAATGAATAAATAATTGAACAAAATGTAAAATAGCTTTACTGTAATTCTTTCTCTCTTCAGTAGCACCACAAGCCTAATTCCATTTTAGGGTTAATTGACATGTGGCAAATTTGTTGCAAAAATGTCTGCAACTATTCCATGGATCTGAATAGAGCTTGCAGATATCTATGTGTTTGCCTTGAAAACAACCCCATGAATGGAACAGCTTTTCAGTTTCAGAAATTCCTGCAACATACTACATCTATCGTGTGAATATATCCTTACAATCCAACATCACTCTGCTTATAATTTGGGTAATTTTTGATCAAAAGTTTGGTTTATCTTGATCCTACTTTGAATAGTATACTAGGGAGAAAAGTACAAACATCTAATAAACTGTAGTGTAATGTATGTCTTTTATCAGAACTGTTAAAAGCAGGTACAAGGCTACATAGAATTTTAAATTATCTGTATTGCTACATAAATCCAACTTTGTAGAAAATTGACAGTCAGTTCAAGCAGTTCCTTGATATATTCTTTGAAAGAGGTTCAAGGTGAACCATTTTAAACTATTTTATAGGTTTTACATTGGCATTAGTCTTAGCAATCACTTTTCTCCTGCTCTTGGAGTTCCAATACCCTTTGTATGAATGAAACGGTTATATTTACTGCCGGAAGGATTGTAACCGTGTAGTGTATGAGATATAACAAACAAATAATAGAAAGAAAAAAGAAAACATAAATTATTCCTAAACTTAATCTTTATAGACTTGTCTTAAAGACTTTATTCCAATTTAAAAAATAATCATATTCGTCAACTATTATTGTTGACATTTGTATTTTACATTGATATCCATAGAGTGAACCTGGGGTTCTGAAAAGTAAGCAGAAATCATAGTAAAGGCAGGGGCAGACATAAACAATTATGGAGAGTTCTCTCATCATAGTGTACATTCATTGATTCCTACATCTTTTTTAATTTCTGTTTTAACATAGAACTTATTATCTGCAGTGTGCTATAAGGAAAAATAAAGGAATAATTTAAAGCTGAGTTTAAAAAAAAAAGTTTGCACAAGGACTATGCTTCTTCCCATAATCTTAACTGTGAAGTAGCATCTCTTTGTTAGGCTTTCCTAATGTCTTTTTGAGCCTAATTATTCCTTACTTCAGTTGCACAGCTAGCTGTAATTCTATCACAAAAAAGGTCCATTTCCCTTCTTTCGAATTTGGCAACACTGTACTGCTTTGATGTCCTTTCTCTTACTTCACACTATGTTTGCTTTCAGCTCTGGAGCTCACAGAACAGATAAGAAGGGGGAACTCACACTTACAGAAAAGTAGAGTAGAACAGAAGCAGTGTAAAAGCACTTCTTTCATCAGGCTCATGATCTTAGCTAACTCTGACACGCCCCCATTTCCTCTTTGCTGTCTTCTGTGTCTCTGTTACTATGGACAGATCTTGCCTGAAAATAGGCAGTGGACTGAAAATTAAGTGCAAGTGAGACCCCTAGTAGATATACCTTTACAACTTCTTTTCAGGTGGATGCAGGCATACTTTTAAATGAAGTAAAATTAATTCTAAAAAGTCGCATATAAAATATCTTGCCAGTCCTGTGCCACTTATCTTGTCCCTCCTAGACCTATCCCTCCTGGGCCAGCAGTGGTCATGTGCCATTCATAACTTAAGTGACTGGTGCAGCCAATTACAGGCCTCAGAGGTCACATGCACATGAGTGGCAAGTGACCAATGAGGCCAATGATTGGCTTCAGCAGTCACATGAAAGATTAAGGACACAAGACCACTGCAGGCCTAGGAAGGATAGAAGCGGCAGGGATCAGAGCAGCGACAAAGGATCGTCGGAACATCTAAACGGTGAGTATGTTGATTTTTATTTAGCCCCTCTGCTTTGAGCAAAGTTTCTAAAAGTCTTATGCATAAAATAGGAAACAATTAAGTTTGGTAAAAGCTTTGCCTCCAATATTCGAATATTGCCCCTGCCACTCATCACTAATTAGATCCGGTCAAAGAGATATGCCATAAATAATTCTCAATGAGGTAGTAGCTGTAAAGTGAGTTTCCATTGTCACCAATTTTCTGGTATGGTCTGTAATCCAATCACGGAAAATAGATATAAAACATCCTGCACGATATGATAGCAATTGTTGCGGATGTACATAGCTACATTTATCAAGTCACAGAAAATAATGCACTATAGTAATAGATGCAAACATAACATATGGACTAAGCCCTCACTCTAATGATAAAATCTGAGACTCTTAGCCAACAAATTTTGAGCAAAACACATCTGGTCCTACGCTAAACCTCGCTATGCCGTTATGCATTTATATTCAGGAGCGCAGATCCTGCACATATAGTGTGTTGCTCCTAGTTACCTCTGTGTGCAACAGCAGCCAATGAGAGGAGAAGCACACACAGCTATATGTACCACCTAATCAAGATCGCCGATTAGATAGGTGGGGCAAAAGTGCACATGAATGCTACTCCCAGGATAGGATCGCATTCACACATGAAGGTCCCACTCCTTTAAGAAAAGTTAAACAGATCACGGAAAATAAATATAAAACATCCTGCACGATATGATAGTAATTGTTGCGGATGTACATGGCTACATTTATAAAGTCACAGAAAATAACGCACTATAATAATAGATGCAAACATAACATATGGACTAAGCTTTCATTCTAATGATAAAATCTGAGACTCTTAGCCAACACATTTTGATCAAAACACATCTGTGTCCACCTACCCAGCACTAGAGTCAGTTAGAGTCAGGAAGAATAAGTTGCATAACTCTCATAGTTGTATCCTTATACCGCATTGGAATAAGTTGTCTAATGCTAGGAACTGTATTCCATAAAAGTGCTCCGACCTGTAGAGTAATGAAAGATGGGGGGGATTAGATCCGGTCAAAGAGATATACCATAAATAATTCTTCAATGAGGTAGAAGCTGTCAAGTGAGTTTCCATTGTCACCAACTTTTTGGTATGGTCTGTAATCCACCAACTTTTAAAATTATCTAAAATAGCTGCCCGATAATACATCAAAATACTAGGACAACCGAAAGCATCTAGATGAATTGGAAGATATATGTTGTTCGTTGCTACCCTTGGTCTGACGTGATTCCAAATAAAGTCAAGAAAAAGTGCTTGAAGTCCAGAAAAGTGCTTGAGGATTAACGTTTTACCAGCAGCTATCTGACCTAGCCAGGAGATAGGATAATGAGAGAAAGATATAAGTTTATTACAACAGTCATAGCAAATTATGAATGAGATGGGACAGCAGCCATGCCCACTTTTTCAGACCTTGCATGAGCTGGGAAAAGTCGCAGATTGCGGAACAACTAACCTCATATAGGCATATTTCTAGATAATAAGTGACCCCCCATTGAGTTTGCCTGGATTTTTTATCATAAGACGATTGTTTAAGAAAATGTCCCCGAAAGGTTGCCTTATGGCACATCGCAAGGTAGTATTGGAGGTAGAACTATTGTCAGTAAATAAGACATATTGCTTAATACACTCCTGGGTTTGAGAGGAATATATGGGATGGTTTAAAATGTCATTATTTATCCTCCAAAGAGAGCAAGGGCTGTCGTTAAACTGTTTATTAATTTCCATGGTAATAGGGGTCAGACCAATTCATGGTTCGGATAGTTGTGGTAGATATTCTACTAAGAAGGGAACTATCAACTAAAAAAAAGTTTATTCTGGTGTATATCTTGTGTATGGGTGAAAAACAAGTGTGGTCCTTATCAGTTGGGTGTTGGATCTGGCAGACATCTTATAGGCCGTATCTATGCAATAAAGAAAAGAGATTAGAGTGTGATGCTGAAGAAGCTCTAGATGTAGAATCCATGGATGGACAGACAGTTTTGTTAAAGTCACCAACTGAATCAACGATCCATAAGGCTCTTGGGATAATTTTTGCAGCAAGAAAGTAAGAAAGGTAATTTGTCCCGACTCCCGAGTTAGGAGCATACAAAAACACTAGAGTATATGGTGCAATATGATGAAATATAATAAAACAATAAATCTACCCTCGCTATCCAGCATCTTTTTAGTAAGAGAAAAAGCATCAGTGTTTTTAATAGCAATAGTGACACCTCTTTTCTTGTGTACGGCTGGAGCTGAAAAGACATGGGAAAATCTAGTATGTTTTAATCTACACAGTTTAGGGAACCCACTCACAAAGGCAAATAGAAAAAGCCTCCATCCATTAGAGAAAGAGGCCACATGGAAACTTATTAATGGCAAACTGAAGTTTCCAACTGCGCAACGTTTCCTGTAGGTAACTGTGGTCCACTCCTCCGGAACATGCTGAGGTAAGCTTTTCTTGTAAGCAGTATCCATGTCTTCTCCAGGAGAAAGTTCCTGCTCTTGGCATAGACACAATGCTTCTTTGGGGGAGGAGGCCTTGTGCCATTTTTAGCAATTATGAGCTTTACTGGGAAGCTCCGACGATAGGGAATGTTATGGTCAAGTGAAATCTTTGTTGCTGCTCCAAATTTGTGATGTCTGGTCAGAGTAACCGCCAAGAGATCTGCAAACAAGGATATCCTTAAATCTGTCTGGTAGAGATGGGTGATTGCGTGCTGCACCCATCAACTTTCCTTTAATGAGAAATAAATGAATGCGGGCTTTGAAGTCCCATGGAGTAGATGCAGGGAAACATTTAGGCTTCTGTAATCTCTGCACTCTGTCCAAGATTAAATCAGTGGTAGATGCCTGTGGCAGTAAACAAACATATCTGTAAGGAAATCCTGCAATTCCTCCATTTTAATAGTTTCAGGAATGCCTCAGAAGCAGATTTTGTTCCGCCTAGCGAGGTCTTCAATATCTGCAATTTTCAACTAACGGGCAGAAATCTCACTTTCCAGAGAGTTAGAGACATCAACAATCTCATTATTTGCTGAGGTTAGTTCAGCCATTTTATTTTCCACATGCGTCCACCCAGGGATGTAATTTCTCGTGTTAAATTAGAGAATGCTGTTTGCAGGTTTTGCTGAATAGAAGTTTTAAGGTCAGCTAAGAATGACCTCATGAGAGATTCAGTTAAAGGAGATGCTTGGGCTGCAGGTGAGGCAGAATGAGCTAGAGGCTGTAGCATCATAGGAGAGCTCTGTAATACATTAAAGCCATGTTTCTTCTTTACAGAAGGGGCAAAGTTCTGCAATGGAGAGGGATTGGGGTCCATCCTGGGTGGAGCTGAGCCTGGATTTGAAGATAGGGACCCCCATATTGTGGTGAGCCACTCACCACTCCATAAGATCCAGGACTGCTGGCACTGGAAGAGCAGCCATGTGTCTCTGTGGTGGAGCAGGACCCGCCATCTTGTGAGGCCTTTGTAGGGAGGAAGAATTTAATGAGCTTCCCGGGTTTCTGTGCATCTTCTGCTTCACCATCCCTGCTGTGTGGATCTTATAGATCAGGCATGTCCAAACTCTGGCCCTCCAGGTGTTGCAGAACTACAACTCCCATCATGCTCTTCTGTAGGTTGATAGCTGTAGGTTGTCCAGGGAGTTGCAGTTTTGCAACATCTGGAGCGCCGGAGTTTGGACATGCCTGTTATAGATGGTCCCAGTAGCCAGAGAGGTACGCTGCGGCAATGTGTGATCCGGTGTGCCGCTTTGGGCTATATTGCTCCGGAGCTGTGCACTCGAACAAACAACCTTCCCCATGCACTGCTAACTCTTCCACCAGTGCACAGATATTCTAAATTAAAACCTGATCTACAGTGCTCTGGATTTTCCCTTTACGATGAGGAAAAGCTTGCATTTTTTTTTCTTATTTTAGAACAAGGCCACAACATGACAAAATATAAAAAAAAGTGAAAGGGTCTGAAGACTTTCTGAATGCACTGTAAAGTTTTTTTTATCATTGAAATACATTTTCATGGCATTAAAGGATAGAGATAAACATACAGTACAACATACCCATCAAAGTCACAAGAAATCCTCTTTAAATCTTCATTTCTACTTTGATCCAATTCTTCTGTCATATTGCAATCAAAGCTGAGAAATATATAAAGAAATCTCATTTAAGAAACCCTGGACATGAGTCATTTCTCTTGTCTTTACCCTTAACATCCTTTGTCCGGCTGTAGCTCAATTGGCTTCGCCCTTCCTCTTCCACTGTTCTGCATGTAATAGATGACAAAGATGTTAAGCCCCACCCCTTGCATTAAGCCTTCCCAATTAGCCATCTGCCAGCCAAGAATTTAAAAAATCAGGGAGCAATCAGCACCTATTATTTCTGCAATATTTCTACAAAATAGATTCCTTCAAATGGGTTTTCCGTTACTTAGATTTTTTGGCCTATCCTCAGAATAGGTCATCAATATCAAATCTTGAGAGACCGACACCCTGCATCCACAAAAATTAGCTGTTTCGGGATGCAGAATGTTCTTCCACTGTGTAGTTTCTAGTACCAGTGTAATTACACTCCCATTGCACTTGAATGGGAGCTGAAATGCAGTACCCAGTATGGCCTCTACACAGCGGATAGAACCTTCTGCATCTGGCTCTGTCCACTGCATAGTTTCCAGACTCGGAGGCCTGCTCAGAACATCTGATCAGTGGGAGTGCAGGGTGTTGTTCTCCCACCAATCTGATTGATGACCTATCCTGAGGACAGTGGCGTACTGCCAATATAGGCAGGGTACGCCACTGCTATGGGGCCCGCGGCACAGGGGAGCTCAGAGTGCTCGGAAGGCCCCACCCACACCATTTGGCCCCGCCCACTCACTGTTTTGAGTAAAAAATGAATTATCATCTGCAGGCTCCCCCCTTCCCTTCCCGCTCTGCCCAGCCCAGCTGTCTCTGACCTGATCCTGACCTGGGGAATCAGGATCAGGCCAGCCTGCAAGTAAAGCTCGCTGGCCAATCAGCGCAAGGCAACTCTGTTGAGGCAGCTGCTGATTGGCCAGTGTGAGCAACGGAGGCAGGAGAAACAGGTCGCCAGTGCGCCACACAGTCTTAAGGGTTAAGGGGGCCCAATTCAGATTCTTGCTATGGGGCCCAGTGATTTCTATGTATGCCCCTGCCTGAGGATAGGCCATCAGTATCTCAGGTTAGAAAACACTTTAACACATCAAGATACTCAAATGACACAGAGCAGCATGTATTATACTGCTCTCTACCTGTACTATATGTACTTTACTGCTATGTGCCTGTACTACATGTACTATATGGTTCTTTACCTATACTAACAGGCCAAACTGGATGGACAAATGTCTTTTTTCGGCCTTATATACTATGTTACCCTGTTACATACTCTACTGCTCTCTACCTGTACTATATACTCTTTACTGTTGACTACCTGTGCTACATATACTGTACTTCTCTCTACCTGTACTATTTGTACTGTACTGCTCTTTAACAATATTATATTTACTGTACTGTTCTTTTACTGTACTTACGCGTACTAGTGTTCTCTACCTGTATTACATGTACTGAACTGCCCTCTATCTGTACTACTTTACATGTATTATACTGCTCCCTACCTGTGCTACATGTTCTGTACTGTTTTCTACCTTTTGCACAAATACTGTAAGAATCTATATTTACTTTACTGTTTTCTACCTGTACTGTGTGTGCTGCAGTTTTCTCTACCTGTACTACATGTACTGTACTGCCCTTTACAAGTACTACATGTACTATACTGCCCTCTACCTGTACTATCTTTACTACTGTACATGTACTGTACTGCTCCCTACCTGTACTATATGTACTGTACTGCCGCTTACAAGTACTACATGTACTGTAGTGCCCTCTACCTGTACTACCTGTACTACTGTACATGTACTGTACTGGGCCCTACCTGTACCACATGTTCTGTACTGCTCAGTAACTACATGTATGGCTGGATGAGCTTCTGCTTTGGGCTCAAGGGAAGAGTAGCTGTATTTTAATTTTATTGTATGTGTACTCTAGGGAAGCCTGAAGAAGCACTTATCCTTAACATTGTAAGTGATTTGCAGCTTCCTGCAGCTTTTATTGTTCTTCATACAGTCTTATTTTGAGTTAACATTTTGAAGTTTTAGAACCAGTAACTCGTTTTTACAAAGTTATGTGTTCAAATTACAATATTTAAGCTTTTTTTCCATATTTTGTATTCCTTTTATTCTATTGGATAGTATTAATTCATTTGATAATGGCTGTGTCTAACATATGAAGTAAACAGTTATTGCACTTATTCTTCATCTATTTAGGCAAAAACTGTGTGTATAGTGTCTTAGTGTATTTAAGTTGCAGATGGTCCCTTTGGTTCAAACATCTCTGTCTCTTTTAATGTTTAGACTATGGAATTACATCTTCTGAAACCTTGACTCCATCAGCTAAGAAGATTAATCTGACTCCTAATATTTTTGCCCCAGCTGCTCATAAATGAGACAGCTTTTTTTTTTAAGGCTTACTATTTTTATCTAGTACAAAGCAATAGGTTAAACCTGTTTTGCTTTTTTTTTCCTCTTCGGTGTGAGGACTATTTTAGTCTGAACTGTCACAGTGGAAATAGAATTAAAGTATTCAGTAAGGAGTTGAAAATGGAAGACATTGTGCTAATGTTACCCTAATACCAAACATTGCATGATAAATGTAATGCAAATCACTAGGCATGCTAGATGTGTTTCTCTTCCTGACACCACCACATGGCTGGTTTACATGTATATTAAAAATCTAAACAAAAAAAATGACCTCTTCTTGTCATCTCAAAAATGTCGAGGTAGTTGCAAAAAAGTGTCATAAACAGAAATGCTGTTGGTGGATGTTGGTGCACTGTTTCATCTATTATGACAGTTATTCCATGCTGGCTACCACAATAGGATCAACTTAGTTTCAGACATGAGAGGTTTCTTCCTAGATATTGTGACTTTATATTTTAGCTATAAAATATAAAATATCTTATCCCCCACTGGATAGGAGATACAGTAAGTGTCTAATTAGTGGGCGTCCTAGTTTGTCAGACCTAGGACTGATTGATAATAGATAGATGTAGTCTTCCCCCCCTCTTCTTCCCCTACTTAGTGGTGTAAGAAAGGAGCAATCAGTTCCTGGATTCTACAAGGTTCCAGTGAGTGCTGACATGTACTGTAGTTTGTCCGAAATCGGTTGATGTGATTATTTGTATGTGCTTGCTGTACTCAAGAATAAAGGATCGTCACAGCTTTTAAGAACTGTGCTGGTTTTTACTTTATGGATTGCAAGTCTGGTACAAAAAAGGTACAGGTGAGCAGGAGCTTACTTTTACCCTTATCTATTATATCAAGAGCTTGAAAATAACTTTTGTAATTGAGGTAACCCTTTAACTTGTAGGTCATTGGGTGGCCTTCTGGGCTCTTGTACAGTACCTAAAGGTGGAATTGGTCAGTCAACCTCTATGCATAGATGTCATGCTTACTGTAAAGCACACTGGCATTGACAAACCCTCCGTTTTAAGCATATTTGCATTTTGTAGTCTGATGGCGCCTGGACACAAAAATAAGGAACTTCCTAATAATGTATAGAGGGAGTATAGTTTTATAGCTAACAATATATTTTATTAAAAGAACACAACACAAAAGAAAATCACACAGGGACTTCTGCCAAAAAGAGTTGCCTGGCCACAACAGTTGTACAAGGCTTACTATCAACCTTCATTATAGCGTCCTTGCCGTGATAACAGCAGCGCCTTACTTCACCCTAAATATTTACTCAGAATGTTCGTCAATGTCAGGAAACTGTCATAAAGTCAAAGATAACTATAATTTACATGCATAATTACCATTTAGTTGGAGGAAGCCTGAATTCACAGGAAAAGCTTCTCAACAGGATATTGCTATCACTTTCACCCAGCTGTCTTTAGCGTGCCAGCATATTAATCCTATACATCATTCCTGATAATTTTGCTATATAAATACATAATAGCTATCACAAAGTGTATGATTTCTGCTCCCGACTGTGAAACCAACAGTCTGACCGCTGGAATATAGAAATTTGTACGTCTACAATGTATCTTTTTTTGCTGGTTACTGTGAGATAAACTGCTATAATAAACCCGTTCAGGTCCAGGATATTTTGAGCCTTTAGGTGCAGTTTCAGATAAAAAAAAAACACGCAAAATGCTTTGGGTGACTTTAATAAACCACAATTTTTTTTTAAAATGTCTCTTTTAATACTTTTAATGAATAACATTACACCCAAATGTTAACAGGGATCTAATCAAGAGCCATTGTACTGTCATTGCACCCCTCAGATGTCGCGTTCATGCATGATTGCGGCATCTGAGTGTAAAAACAGTGTGAAATTATCATACTTTTTTTTTTTACATCAAACGAACCGCCTCCATTTGCTCGCGACGGGCCGGCCGCCACCATCTTGCTCGAAGATCTGGAGCAAAATCTCACGCAGCGCGAGATTACGTCATCACGCCGCCATCCTCAATCAAGATGGCAGGTGGCGGCTCGTTGTGAGCAAATGAAGGAAGTAAATATGAGTTTTTTACACTATTTCAGGTTAAATCGATTCGCTAACACGAAGCACAAGGAAATTCGGTTTCGAGGCGAATCAAATTAATCCTAAAATTCGGATTGAATTCCACTTCGTGGGATTCGATTCGCTCATCTCTATTTATTATACTCACTTATATAATGCTACTGCCGTATATTCCGCAGCACTTTCCAGACTTTAACATCAAGCTGTCCCCAATGGGGCCCACAATCTAAGTTCCCTATCAGTATGTCTTTGGAGTGTGTGAAGTACTTGAGTATCCGGAGAAAACCCACACACACAGGGAGAACATACAAATTGCAGATGTTGTCCTTGGTTGGATTTGAACCTAGAACCCCAGGGCTGCAGGGCTCTGGTGCAGGTGAAGTGTCAGGTAAAACTTCAGCCCCACCCTCTGGTTGCTTTCCTCTATTAATTCGATATTAGTTCCACTCTTATTTTCCAATAATGTTTTGTCCAACCATGTTTACCCCTTGCTTTATTTCAAGGTTCAGCAGGACATTGTTGCAACTACAATGTAGAACTGAGTTATAAATAATAAAATCCAGATAGACTGGCAGGTGCACACCTAGCCACACACATGTCTGTTTATAAACTCCTTAGGTTAGTTCCACACTAGTAAACCAAACGTAGGAGAAGAAAAACGGTGGCACTACCTATCCTCCCCTACACCACAAAAGCCGGCTATGACACAGAGAAAGACCAACACAGACGGTGGGGGCTCAACCCTGCAAGTAAAAATACATCATCCAGACACATGCGGTGGTGCTCAGCAAAAAGGAAGTCCCATGAATACAAGTCCAAGTAAGAGAAGTGCGGCACTCACCAAATGCTGGGTATAGATTAAACTTTATTGGGATCCAATGCGACTTACATGAAGCGGCAGTAGGTACGGGTTCGGGGCGGACACCACTAGTGTGCGATGCCGGCGACGGACATTTCGCGCGTCTACAACGCGCTTCCTCTGGCCGTTGCCGGCATCGCACACTAGTGGTGTCCGCCCCGAACCCGTACCTACTGCCGCTTCATGTAAGTCGCATTGGATCCCAATAAAGTTTAATCTATACCCAGCATTTGGTGAGTGCCGCACTTCTCTTACTTGGACTTGTATTCATAGTTCCACACTAGTGTTCGTGCATGCAACGGTTTTAGTCCACAGTCGATTTTCGGTATATTTGCTCGGTTTCGGCTGGATCTCCCCTGGTCCCCATTATCTTAAAGGGGTTATCCAACTCTAAAAAATCCCCCTCACACAGATTGCACTTACCTCACTCCCCGGCACATGTAGCTTCTGCTGCCCGCACGGCTGCCGCTGCATTGTTGGTGATGCTAGGGAGGATCGTTCCCTTCGAAGCCTGCTATTGGCTGCTCCCCCCTGTCCCCGGATGTTTTCATCCACAAGACAGGGAGATGCAGCGGCTGCCGTGCGGGAATCAGAAGCGACTCAGGTGCCGTGGAGCGAGGTAAGTACAACCTCTGTGAGGGGCCCGAGCATTTGGGGGGGGGAAATTTTGGGGGTTGGATAACTCCTTTAATGGGGTTGGACGCCATTCCCAGCAACTCGGGATCCAGAGAGAAAGGCAGTCAGTCCCCTGCCAGAACAGCCTGCCAGATCTCATGAATACTAGTGTAAAAAACCAGCCTTACTGACCAGCCTGTTTTGGGCCTTAATGAGCAAACAATTTTTTTAATTTTTTTTCAACGCTTTCCAATAGCTATAACTTCGATGTAGCCATATGAGGGCTTGTTTTTCTGAGGAACACATTGTAGTTTTTAATGGCAAAATTTTGAGTGCGCATAACATTAACTTTAATAAATCTTTCTGGGAGGATGGAAAAAACTGTGATACTGCCAGTGAGTTTTCGCGTTAAATATTGCAGCGTTCATTTTTTTGGCATAAATATGATTTTAAATCAAGACAGGAGATGTCGTTATGCTTAAGATCTTTCTTTTTACTCCCAGCAGCAAATAGTTAACAATATAAACACACAAAAAATTATTTCCAAGATATACAAATCCATGTTCAGGAACAGCCAATCAACAGGCAGCATAGGGGATATAAGGTTTAACCCATCAAAATAACGTCCTTCTTTCTTGATGCGATGGTGAAGGATAATGGGAAGTATGAAGACGTAAACATCCATCGTAATAACAGTGGTTGGAGGTTGAAGAAGGATTCGATGAGTCGTTGAGGAAAAAACAATCGTGAAGATCACAGAGGTTTTAAACTAATAGAAAAGAGACAAAATAAGCACAAGGGTTGGGTCAAAAGGGTGGGATAATGTTTGTCTCCTGTCTTTCATATCTATATTTTCCTTCATTAAAACTAGGAAAATCTTCAATTTTTGCTGGATGTCCTTTACTTTTTATTGGTATCACTTTGGGATAGATTAAAACTTTTTGATCACTTTTTATTTTGTTTTTGATGTTGGTGGCGAGTAAGCAAAAAACAGGAGGTCTGGATTTTTTTGTTTGTTTTTTAACTGCATTTTCCATACTGGAAACATTACATGATAACTGTGCAGTGCAGATCTTTACGGATTTGACAATGTCAATAATGTGGGGTGGATTTTATTCTTGCTATTTTCCCATTTGAAAAAAAGTATATCTTTTCAAGGCTACTTTCACACTAGCGTTTTTTGCGGATCCGTCATGGATCTGCAAAAACGCTTCCGTTACAATAATGCAACCACATGCATCTGTCATGAACGGATCCGGTTGTATTATGTCTTCTATAGCCATGACAGATCCGTCATGAACACCATTGAAAGTCAATGGGGGACGGATCCATTTTCTATTTGCCAGATTGTGTCAGAGAAAACAGATCCGTCCCCATTGACTTACATTGTATGCCAGGATGGATCAGTTTGGCTCCACTTCGTCAGGCAGACAGCAAAACGCTGCAGGCAGCGTTTTGGTGTCCGCCTCCAGAGTGGAATGGTGATTGAACAGAGGCAAACTGATGCATTCTGAGCGGATCTTTTTCCATTTAGAATGCATTAAGGCAAAACGGATCCGGTTTGGACCGCTTTTGAGAGCCCTGAACGGATCTCACAAACGGAAAGCCAAAATGCTAGTGTGAAAGTAGCCTAACTTAGAGATCTTTTTTATGTCTAAGAAACTTTTTAAACTTTTACTAGTCCCACAAGGGGACTGTAACAGGCGATCTTTTGATTGCTTATTATTAAAGCACTGTACAGATTATGCTGTACAAATGTATTATACTGTCAGTGTTGTACTGACAGTCACCATCAGGGTGAGCTAGAGAGGCTGTTTTTTCAAGGAGACATAGAAGTGGTATTGTAACGCTAAGAACGGCGTCATCAACACCATTATCATACACCACCAGGCTGGGCTTGAGGCTCACTGGCAGCAACCACTCATTGGTCTGTTCTTCTATGCCCCTCCACAGCTCCTGTGCAGTGTGGGGTTTGTCCCACAAACACATGAGTTTTAAAACCGCCTGCTGACGTTTACCCCTGGCTGTGCTGAAGATGATGGTGAAAGTCTTTAGCTGACTGGATGAGGAGGTAGAAGAGGAGGAGGAGAACGCGGAGTAGGAGGCAACAGGAGACAAAGAATAATGCCCTGCGATCCTCGGTGGTGGAAGGACAAGCGCCAAACCGCTATCCGACTCTGGCCCAGCCGCCACTACATTTACCCAGTGTGCAGTTAGGGAGATATAACATCCCTGCCCGTGCTTACTGGTCTATGTATCTGTGGTTATGGGGACCTTGCCACAGATGGCGTTGCGTAGTGCGCACTTGATTTTATCCTCCGCTTGGTTGAGCAGGGACGGGACGGCTCACCCAGAAAAGTAGTGGTGGCTGGGAACGACATACTGTGGGACAGCCACCGCCATCAGCTGTTTAAAACAGTCCGTCTCCACCAGACAGAATGACAGCATTTCAAAGGCCAGTCATTTTGAAATGCTGGCATTCAGGACCAGGGATCGAGGGTGGGTAGGTGGGTATTTCCTCTTTCTCTCCAGTGTTTGGGAGATGGACAGCTAAATGCTTGCGTGTGACATGGTGGAGATGCTCGGTGATGATGACGGAGGTGGTGGTGTTTGTGGCACATCCTCTGTTTGCTGGGTGCCAGGTCCCACTGTGACTCCAGAGGTGAAGGAAGAGTCAGAGACAGCAGCAGAAGAGGAAGCAGGAGGAGGCTTTTCTTGGTTTTTAAGGTTTTTACTCCACTGCAGTTCGTGCTTTGCATGTAGATGCCTGGTCATGCAGGTTGTGCTCAGGTTTAGAATGTTTATGCCTCACTTCAGGCTCTTATGGCACAACGTGCAAACCATTCGTGTCTTGTCGTCAGGACATTGTCTGAAGAACTGCCACGCCAATGAACTCCTTGGAGCTGGCTTTGGTGTGATAGGTCCCTTGGTGCGGTGGGCAGTAGCAGGCGTACTGTCTCGGGGACGGCCTCTTTTGCTGTGCTGTTGCCTCTGTATGACCACTGCCTCTTTCTCAGAACTGCACACATCACTAGCATGAACTTGAGTCCAGTCGGGGTCTAGGACCTCATCATCCTCCACATCATCTTCCACCCATTCTTGACCCCTGCCCTCCTCGTCGGTCTGCACACTGCAGAAAGCCGCAGAAGTTGGCACCTGTGTTTCGTCATCATCAGAGACATGCTGCGGTGGTATTCCCATGTCCTCATCCTACAACATAAGTGATTGGGCATCAGTGCATTCAATGTCTTCCACTTCTGGGGCAGGGCTATGTGAATGGCACGGGGAAACCATGCCAGCAGAGTCATCAAAAAGCATAAGAGTTTGCTGCATGACTTTAAGCTCAGACTGCTTGGCTGATTTGCAAGGGGGTGAGGTGAAAGACTGATGGGCATGGGCTGCAGGTGCCAACTCTGAGCTTTCTGCAGAGGACTGGGTGGGAGATACTGTGAAGGAACTGGAGCCACTGTCAGCCACCCAATCTACTATCGGCTGTACTTGTTCTGGGCTCACCAGCCGTAGAGCAGCATTCAGGCCTACCAAATAACGCTGCAGGTTCTGTCGCCTACTCGCACCTGAGGAAGGTTTTTCACTTGGACCTGTAGCTGGCGCAGAACAGCAACGTCCTCTCCCAGCAACAGGAGCTCCACCAACACGACCATGTCCACGTCCCTTATTTGATGTTTTTCTCATTATTTGCAATCACCCACCAAAATAACAATGGGTTTATCTCAGGTGTCAATTTAACTGCCAAAAGTCAACAATTAAGTTCACTAAAAGTAAGGCAGTGCCCGTGTCATAAACAGAATAAATTTCTTTAGGTCACACAACAGTGTAACGGAGCTATTCAATACAATTACTTCACTATCAACAAAAAATAGATTTTTCAAACGAACAATGTAACAGCAGAGGTTAACAGTTTAATTTGACTGTCAGAAATGCAGCGTACTCCGCAAATGTGCTATCTACCACAAAACCGGTGTTTTTGCAACCAACTATGTAAATGCGGAGTTCCACAGGTTACTTAAAATGACTGAAATTCAGGGTAGGCCTCAGTTCTGCTATGTAGCACAAAACCAGTGTTTATTGCAACAAACTACAGAAATGCCACCCCAAAAATTATAAAACAGGTTTTTCAGCCATGTATGCAAATGTGCGCTGTGGCACAACAGTACAGGTTTATTCACCCAACTACAGAAATGCAGTTTTTCACTGCAAAATTTTAAAACATTATTTTCAGCGTTCTATGCAAAAGTGTTCTGTGGCACAACAGTATGGGTTTATTCCCCCAAATACAGAAATGCAGTATGTCACCGCAAAATTATAAAACAGTTTTTTCAGCGTTGTATGCAAACGTGCTCTGTGGTACGACAGTATGGGTTTATTCCCCCAACTACAGAAATGCAGTGTTTCACCACAAAATTATAAAACAGGTTTTTCATGTTCAATGGGGCTGGAACGGATGCAGATCCGCATTTTTGGGATCCTCATCCATTTTTACGCGATCCTCATCCGTTTTTTCAGGATCGTTTTTTTCAGGATTCGCAATTCTGTTCCCGAAAAATATAAAACATGTCCTATTCTTGTCCACAATTGCGGGCAAGAAAAGACATTTTCTATTATAGTGCTGGCAATGTGCAGTCCGCAAATTGCGGATCGTGCGGACACTTACGGACGTGTGAATGGACCCTTACAGTGACTTTTAGGCCCTATTCACACGTCCGAAAGTGTTTTGCGGATCCACGGAGCCAGAATTGCGGAATACATGCGGACTACATTGTGGACGTGTGAATAGGGCCTTACAGTGGCCGCCCCATTAACAGTCACCCAGCAGTAAGAAAAGTGACAGTGACAGACAGTGTATGGCAGTTAGGAGTTCATTGAGGCCTATCTTGGCTAATAAAACTAATAAATAAGTTGGAATCACATCACTGGATTACATACTTATTAGGTTAAATTACTTACATTCGCAATAATCTCCAGCTCTTCGTCCTCAAATAGTCCTCGACCCATTTCTTCAACAGCATCTCTCTCCCACAAACTACAGTACGTCTCTACGCTCTCTCCGATTCACAGACGGCACGCACGTACAGACGCACGATTATGCAAACTATGTATTATCGCGATTTAAAACTAAACAGTAAAGTATAGGCATTTTTCGGCAGGAAGGCATAAGCTCTAAATTATAATCGAACGCGATTAGAACTTTCAGTTGGATACGAATTGAAAACTGAAGTTGGAATTGCAATGCGATTTATTCAGGTTCTATGAATCGCATAGAATTTAGGGTAGCAATTTTTTTAGTACAATTAGTACCCAATTAGATGCAAGCTCCCACGGTCATGTGAACCAATGAATAAAAAGTTCCCACGCTATTAAGGTTAATTATTTGATTTTTTATGACCTGGCATAATAATAGCGTGGGAACTTTAAGATGATTGGTTCCCATGACCGTGGGAACGTAAATATCATTGGTTGAAAATACCATATTCTTCGGGGCCACGTGGCTTCAAGAGCCAATGAGAGCACACATAGGGCTTTTTTGGCCATATTTGGCCACATAGCACTATATACTCATTCAGCGTCAAAGTAGAAATCGCAATGCGATTTATTCAGGTTCTATGAATCGCATTGCGATTTCTGCTTCAGCCTGCTCCCGTGCTGATGTAGCGTGGACCGCAAAACACGGCACGTTCGTGTGCAAGAGGCCTTACTCTTAAAAAGTCAAAATAGGTGAACGAAACGCAAATGCCTCCAAAACAGGCACATTTTCAGTAGTAAATGGGGCGCGTTTACTAAAGTATTTCTGGTCTATAAAATGCTGTTCTGGAGGCTTTTGGTCCTCGTTCGACTATTTAGATTTTTTAGATTAATTCAGAAGATTTCGAACTTTTGCAATTTTTTTCTCAGGACTGGTGTACTGTTCTTAGCCTGTTTTCACTGGTGAATTGCTGTCTAATATGCGACGTGCCCACCCGGTGGAACTCCACCTTGCACATGCTGGAGAGACTGTGCGAGCAGCAGCAGCCATAGTGGAGTTTCAGCTGCAGCACGCACGCGTCAGTCGCACTGCGGAACAGCACCACTTTACCACCAATGATTCGGCCTTCATGCGAGACCTGTGTGCCCTGTTGCGCTGTTTCGAGTACTCCACCAACATGGCCAGTGGCGATACCACTGTTATCAGCGTTACAATACCACTTCTATGTCTCCTTGAGAAAACGCTTAAGGGCGATTATGGAAGAGGAGGTGGGCCAGGGCCAGGAGGAGGATGACGGGTCGTTTTTAGCACTTTCAGGCCAGTCTGTTAGAAGTGGCTCTGGGGAGCCTGGCACACATGAGCGACTAGATGCTGCAGTGCCTGCGCAACGACAGCAGAGTTGACCACATTTTAACGTGTGCTGACTACTGGGTGGCCACCCTGCTGGATCCACGGTACAAAGACAATGTGCCCACTTTACTTCCTGCACTGGAGCGTGATAGGAAGTGCCCAAAAGTTCGGGTCCCCATTGACTTCTATGGGGTTCGGGTTCGGGATGAAGTTCGGGTTGAGTTCGGATCCCGAACCCGGACATTTTCCGGAAGTTCGGCCGAACCTCTCGAACTCAAACTTCCAGGTGTTCGCTCAACTCTAGTCACTATTATTGGCGCGGGCACTGGGGAGATCACTGTTATGGGGGATCATACTTTTAAATTAAATACAGCACATGTACTGTACAGTACAGAGTCCAACAGAGTATAGGGAACAGAAGGATGGTGAAGTTGGCTACCTGACAGTCCATATGGCTTAACGCAGCCACAATTACTGTAGAATGATATAGGTGCTTACTGTACACATACCAGGGGGGAAGGGACACTAACATTAGAAAAAACGAAAGCACGCATTTTAACAGTAAATAAGTATTTACTGTACAGTATATACTGTATAACATCATTAGAAAACAGGCCTCTATGGCAAATGTAAGAATATTAAGTAAAATAAAAAAAAAAAAACATAAAATTAAGGCAAGGTTTTTATCCTTTTAACTTCCTGGAGCAGATCATCCAAGGCCTTCTGATTGGCCTCCTCCAGGACAGCCATCCCGTTGGAGAATTGCATTCTCAGCCGCTGCATTTTCTGTCTCTGCTCCCGCTTGAGGCTTCCAATTTTTTTTATTAAGTTGTTGATAGCTGTAAAATAAAATTTGGAAATGTACTTTAAGATACAATCATTGATTAGTGTACAGTATAAAGCCAATTATATTTGTTTATCCCAATCGGTTTTATATTGGTTGAGGAAGGATTAACAATACAGTACTGTAGTTCCTTTGAGTTTAGGGTTATTGACTTAATAGTTACGTTAATGGTTTTTATGTAGATTAATTACTTGTCGTGTGTTGTACGTTCTTTGTTGCCTGTTACTGTACAGTATATTGTTTTTACACCACTAAAGAGTGGTGATATACTAATCTTTTGGTTACACTTCTTTCAAGTGCACGAAAAGTGTGGGATTTAGGTTATGCGATATGTGAGGTCTGAAAAAAAATTAAAGGTCAAACTATAACTTGTTTATTATTGTTTGCTGGAATAAAATCTGCCTGTGGTGAAGACTAAACTGACACCTTTATGTGTGTGGGGACACTGAATAAATTAAAATATCAAGAGCAATTAATTACCCTCCTTGCAGGGGGTGGTCACCAACTCGTCCTCGGACTCCTCTTCTTCCTCCTCAAGCACATTAGAGGGGGGTGAAGAAGGTTGGGGTGATGAAGGTCCGGCCTCTACATTCTCATCAGCAGGTGGGCTCGGGGTATTTTGCCCTGGGTCTGCCTGCTCTTCTCCCTCCTCCTCAGTTGACTCCTCTACCGCCACCACCCTCCTCTTCCTATTCTTGCGCTTTGGTCGCAGCTTTGGTAGAGGAACATCTGTAAAGACACAATTTTTAGAATATACCAAGAAATGTATAAAGCCAATGAGTACGACTGTTATGTCAGGAAGGGTACAAGAAACAGAAAGTGACAGCGTCTAGGCCAAAAGCTGGGGATAATGGTCACCTCCTGACAAAGTCCCAACAGCTTGCCCTAGACTGCTATGCACACGTTCAGACCTCAAAGGTAAGAATGAACGTGCCCCCATGCCTAAGACTGAACAAACCCTTCTGTCCCTGCAATAGTGGACAAGGGGAACATGGCAGACTGCCTCCTCAGATCGTGGAGGAAGCAGGTGTCTTCCTGACAGCCTAGAAAACACACCAAACAAAAGCAAAACACACTTATCTTTAGCAGTGCAGAGATAGCAATGTTCCTTCCCTCTGGGTGAGCTAGAAGCTATAGCCCGCAAGGCGTGCTGGGTTCCAGCATGATTTAAACCCACACAAATGACCCAACCCAGTGCACCTGGAGAGAGGCAGGCCCAGCTCAACTGAGTAAACAAAAATATTAAACCCCTGTAGCCAACCTGACAGACCTCCGCAACTCAGAGCAAGGCATGACAACGACTTTTTAAGGGATGTGGGGCCCAGAAAGAGGACTTAGACTAAGTAATCATCAGTTGTAAAGGGATAAAATACTAGTTTGCATAACTGAACATATAAATAACAATAGGTAGTTGATAGATATAAAAGTTATGTAAGCTTCTTACCTGGATATTTTTCGTTGCGGATATCAGTGATCCAATCCATTTTGTGGCGCTTCAGATCGGACCACTTTTTTGTAATTTCTGTTTTGCGGTGCCTGTAGCCCATCTGCCACAGCTGGTATCCCAAACGCCGCACTATGGCCTCCTTCTTGGACCTACAGCGGGTCAAATCATATTTGTTCTGCATCATATGCTGCAAGATAACAATTGAAACATGGAGTCATAAAATTGATTAATACAAGTATTACTAATTATAGTCATTTCTAAACAAAAACAACAGTGACTTTGACAGCGGCTGACCCTTTAACAGTGACTTTGACAGCACCGCCCCTTTAACAGTGACTTTGACAGTGCCACCCCTTTAACAGTGACTTTTACACCCCAAGGTATTCTGTGAGGGGTATGGTGAGTTCATGTAAAATTGTATTTTTTGGCACAAGTTAGTGGAATATGAGACTTTGTAAAAAAAAAAAAAAATTAAATTTCCACTAACTTGTGCCAAAAAATAAAAACTTCCATGAACTCACTATGCCCATCAGCGAATACCTTAGGGTGTCTACTTTCCGAAATGGGGTCACTTGTGTGGTATTTTTACTTTCCTGGCATATTAGGGGCCCCTAAAGCGAGAGAAGCAGTTTGGAATCCAAATGCGTAAAAATGTCCTGTAAAATACTAAAGGTACTTATTGGACTTAGGACCCTTGCAAGCATCTTGGCTCAGGAGAGAGTAGGGCAATGTGTTTTGGGGTGTATTTTTACATATACCCATGCAGGGTGTGAAATATCTCTGTAAATGACAACTTTTAAAAAAATGTATACAAAGTTGTCGTTTACAGAGATATTTCTCACACCAACATGGGTATATAAAAATACACCCCAAACACACATTGCCCTACTTCTCCTGAGTACGGCGATACCACATGAGTGACACTTTTTGCAGCCAAGATGCGTACAAGGGCCCCAAATCCAATGATTTCACAGGGCATTTTTACGCATTTGGGTTCCAAACTGCTTCTGACGCCTAGGGCCCTATAATGCCAGGGCAGTAGAAATACCCCTACAAGTGACCCCATTTCAGAAAGAAGACACCCTAAGGTATTCTACTGAGGGTATGGTGAGTTCATGGAGAAATTGTACTTATTGGGAAACAAGTTGAGTGGAAAATGAGACTTTCGTAACAAATAAAAATGAAACTTACATGAACTCCACTATGCCCCTCAGTGAATACAGTGCCTTAGGGTGTCTACTTTCCGAAATGGGGTCATTTATGGGGTGTTTCTACTGTCTGGGCATTGTAGTACGTCGTCAGGAAACAGGACAGGGAGCTCAGAAAGTCAAAGTGCGGAAATTCACTTTTTGCACCATAGTCAGTAAACGCTATAAGTTTTTACCTAACCAATAAATATACACTTATTGGATTTTTTTTATCAAAGACATGTAGAACAATAAATTTAGAGAAAATTTTTAGAGAAATGTAGTTTTATTTGATAAATTTTCCAAAATAAAGTGAAAAGTCATTTTTTGCAAAAATTTCAGCAAAAAGTAAAATATCAAAAAAGTAAAAATGTCAGCAAGAAGAAATAGCACCAAATGAAAGCTCTATTAGTGAAAAGAAAAGGAGGTAAAATTCATTTGGGTGGTAAGTTGTATGACGGAGCAATAAACGGTAGAAAGTAGTGTAGTGCAGAATTGTAAAAAGTGGCCTGGTCATTAAGGGTGTTTAAGCTAGGGGGCTGATGTGGTTACCAATGACTTTGACAGCGCCGCCCTTTAACAGTGAATTTGACAGCGCCGCCCCTTTAACAATGACTTTGACAGTGGCTGCCCCTTGAACAGTTCAGTGAGGCCTGCAGGCTTCTTGGCTAATAAAAATAATAAATACGTTAAAATCACATCACTGGATTACATTCTTAGGTTGAATTACTTACATTGATTATTAATTCCAGCTCTTCTGGCTTGAAATTGCTCTAATCCATGTTGAAAAATCGTCAGTCAGTCCGATCCGGCTCTCTACTATTTCTCCAATTCAAACACAGACATGCACGTACTGTACAGGCGCACGCAGACGATTATTCAAATGACGTATTATCGCGAGAGATAACCAAACATAGTAAAGTTGACTACATAGACAACTTTCCTATTGGTAATTCGCTAAAAGTTGTATTCGCGTCACGAATCAATTCGCAATCTTCGTTAAAAGTTGAAATCGCAATGCATAAGTTCTATGAATCGCATTGCGATTTCAGCTTCAGCCGGCTTCCGTGCTAATGGAGCGTCCCTATCACCATGGGAACAATGCTAGAAAGTACTGTCGGATTTGAGAAAGGTGAAACCAGTATTCTGGAAATAAGGAACGCTACCGATGGTGTTAGAGTGCCCTTTTGGAAATTGATGTACCGCGCCAAAGGTGGTTAAAACAACTGTCCTCTTTTTTTTAAATTAAAAAAATCTGTTCTTACCAGTTTAATCTCTGTTTTGTCCCCTATCAGGGGCCAGTGTATGAAATAGATTTTAGAAACCAGAAGTTGGAAAAAGATGGTTGGTCGGCCCTCTTCCCTCCAATTTGGGCCACTGCTCGTGCGCCGTGCAATGTACTGTGCCACCCTATATGAGTGGTGTGTTAAGTAGTACTATTCCTTTAAGTTTAATCCCTGTTACGTCCCCTATCAGGGGACGAGTATCGAATAGATTTTAGGAACCGGGAGATGGAAAAAGATGATTGGTCGGTCCTCTTACTTTCAATTTGGGGCACTGCTCGTGCGCCGCGCAATGTACTGTGCCACCAATACAAATAGTGTGAACTACTATTCTTACCATTTTAATCTTTGTTAAAGCGAACCTGTCACCTGCTTTTTACCTCTTAAGCTGTTAACTGTACCTTATAGATCATTGTAACCTTGTTTCCAAACAGGTGTTCTTCGTTTTTCTGGGGTTTATATTCCTGAAAAAATCACTTTATAATCTCCTGCTCTGCTGCGTCTGAAGTCACCAGACAAGTCAAGGAGGCAGACCCTCCTTGACTGCTGGATGCGACTCCCCCGCCCTAACCCCGCCTCTCATCCCTATGATTGACACTAGGTCTTCTGCCCGGGACCGCTGGTCTCGCGGCGCATGCGCCGTCTGCCTTCATAGCAGCGCGATCCCGAGCCTCGCGCTGAGTGAAGCGCGATCCCCATGCTAGATCGCGCTTGCGCACTCTCTCCTCTCTAGCCGGGCCGCTGGTGAAATGCAGATCACTCAGCGCGAGGCTCGGGATCGCGCTGCTATGAAGGCAGACGGCGCATGCGCCGCCGAGACCAGCGGTCCCGGGCAGAAGACCTAGTGTCAATCATAGGGATGAGAGGCGGGTTAGGCGAGTCGCATCCAGCAGTCAGGAGGGTCTGCCTCCTGACTTGTCTGGTGACTTCAGACGCAGCAGAGCAGGAGATTATAAAGTGATTTTTTCAGGAATATAAACCCCAGAAAAACGAAGAACACCTGTTTGGAAACAAGGTTACAATGATCTATAAGGTACAGTTAACTGCTTAAGAGGTAAAAAGCAGGTGACAGGTTCGCTTTAAGTCCCCTATCAGGGGATGTGTGTTGAATTGAATCCTTGCATGGGGAGATAGAGAAAAAAGCTTGCTCTGTCCGCTTCCTTCTAACTTTGGGCACTTGCAATGGAATTTGCCACCAATGCAAATAGTGTTAACTACGTACTATTCCTATCAGTTTAATCTCTGTTTTGTCCCTTATCAGGGCCAGGGCCGGTGTAGTGAATAGATTTTTGGAACCGGGAGATGGAAAAAGACCCATGCTCAGTCCGCTGCGTTTGAATTTTAGGTCACTGCGCTTGCGCCGTGCAATGTACTGTGACATCCTATATGAGTGGTGTGTTAAGTAGTACTATTCTTATCAGTTTAATCCCTGTTACGTCCCCTATCAGGGGACATGTATCGAATAGATTTTAGACAACCGCAAAGAGTTGTCAATAGTTGACATAATTTTTTTCCTCTATGCGTCAATCTTGATGTAGTGATGACTGTGCTCGTGCGCACGTTTGGGAGATTGCAGGCGATGGTGATTTTTCAAAGCCTATGGTCGTGCTGAGGTAGTTCAGTGACAGTTAAGTGACCCAGAAAACAATGATTCTGCAGTGTGGGCCCATTGTTGGCCTAGTAGGCTTTAATGATCACCTTAGATGATCACAAAGAAAATTAATGTTTTTTCTATGAAAAATTATCCAGCCGATCGCTTTTGATCTGTTTACAATGAAGCAACGACCTTATCATCTGGGCTGTGCCAACATTGCCAACACACTCATAGAGGTGATCACTTCATTGTGATACGCAAGCCCCTTCACCACAAGAAGGTAATGATCCTGAAGGGGAATTGACACATGTATGTGCCTTTTTTTTGTTTTGTTTTTGCAGCCACACTGCCGCACCAGAGGCCAGAAAAATTAGGCATGTACACATGCCTGAAAAATCAGATATTGTTGCAGGCATTGATGGTTTTCAGGCAGAGAGTGTTCTAAAACATTGCGGCTTGAACCCTAGTTGGTGGCGGAGAAGTCACGCAAGTCATCCGGCATGCAGAGATTAAATACAGCAGCGTGGGGACCATTTTTAGCCCAAGGAATCTCATCAGGCCTTTTTTAGTTAAATGTATCCCCCACTGTCAATCCCTTCGGTATCCACGCCTCATTCATCTTAATAAAGGTGAGGTAATCTAGACTTTTTTGACCTAGGTGACTTCTCTTGTCAGTGACAATACCTCCTGCTGCGCTGAAGGTCCTTTCTGACAGGACACTTGATGCGGGGCAGGCCAGAAGTTCTATTGCTCCTCAGAATGTCGATATCTGCAGTTAAGGCGAAGTAGTCTGCTACCTGTTGGTCGAGTCGTTCTCTGAGGGTGGACCCCGAAAGGCTGTGGCGATGCGTAGGACTTAAAAAGCTTTGCATGTCCTCCATCAACAACACGTCTGTAAAGCGTCCTGTCCTTGCCGGCATGGTCGTGGTAGGAGGAGGATTACTTTCACCTCTTCCCCTGTTAGATTCCCGTTGTGCTGTGACATCAACCTTAAACGCTGTGTATAGCATACTTTTTAACTTGTTTTGGAACGGCTGCATCCTTTCTGACTTCCGGTAATTCGGTAACATTTCAGCCACTTTCTGCCTATACCGGGGGTCTAGTAGTGTGGCCACCCAGTACAGGTCGTTCTCCTTCAGCCTTTTTATACGAGGGTCCCTCAACAGGCATGACAGCATGAAAGACCCCATTTGCACAAGGTTGGATGCCGAGCTACTCATCTCCTGTTCCTCATCCTCACTGATCTCATTGAAGGTCTGTTCTTCCCCCCAGCCACGTACAACACCACGGGTCCCAGATAGGTGACAACAACGAGCACCCTGGGATGCCTGCTGTGGTTGGTCTTCCTCCTCCTCAAAGTCACATTCCTCCTCTGACTCCTCTTTCTCAGACTCCTCTTCCAACGTTGCCGCAGGTCCAGCAAGCGATGATAAGGCTGTTTCTGGTGGTGATGGTGACCACAACTCTTCCTCTTCACGCTCATCTACGGCCTGATCCAGCACTCTTCGCAGGGCATGCTCCAGGAAGAAAACAAATGGGATGAGGTTGCTGATGGTGCCTTCGGTGTGACTGACTAGGTTTATCACCTAATCAAAAGGACGCATGAGCCTACAGGCATTGCGCATGAGCGTCCAGTAACGTGGCAAAAAAATACCCAGCTCCGCAGTGGCTGTCCTAGTACCCCGGTCATACAAATACTCATTGACGGCTTTTTCTTGTTGGAGCAGGCGGCTTGATGTGGAGCAAGACGCAGTAGCAGAAGAGGACTCAGCTGAGGAGGTTAGCGAAGAGGATGGAGTAGGAGGAGTAGAGGATGTGGCAGCAGGCCTGCCTGCAAGTCGTGGCGGTGTCACCAACTCTGCTGCAGAGCCACTCATTCCATGCTTGGCAGCCGTCAGCAGGTGTACCCAATGGCAGTGTACGTGATATACCTGCCCTGACCGTGCTTTGCAGACCAGGTATCAGTGGTCAGTTGAACCCTTTCCCCAACACTGTGTGCCAGACATGCCATGACTTCCTTTTCCACAATAGAGTACAGGTTAGGGATTGCCTTTTGTGAAAAAAAAAAATTCGGCCGGGTACCTTCCACTGCGGTGTCCCAATAGCTACAAATTTTTTTAAGGCCTCAGACTCCACCAGCTTGTATGGTAAAAGCTGGCGGGCTAAGAGTTCCGACAAGCCAGCTGTCAGACCCCGCGCAAGGGGGTGACTCTGTGACATTGGCTTCTTACACTCAAACATTTCCTTGACAGACACCTGACTGTGTGCAGATGAGCAGGAACTGCTGAAGGTGAGAGGCGGAGTTGCAGGTGGTTGAGAGGGGGCAAGGAGGACAGCAGTGGTAGACGTGGGTGAAGATGCTGGACCAAGAGAAGGATGGTGGCTTTGAGTCTGTGTGCTGCTTGTACTCATGTGTTGATCCCCTAGGTGTTTGTGCTGTGAGATCATGTGCCTTCGCAAAGCAGTTGTACCTAGGTGGGTGTTGGACTTCCCACAACTCAGTTTCTTTCTGCACAGGTTGCAAATGGCATCTCTGTTATCAAAGGCAGACACACAAAAAAAATGCCACACTGCTGAGCTTTGCAATGACGGCATTCTGGTGGTGGCAACAGCATGCGTTGATTGGCGTGCTGTCTGGCTGACCCCGGGTGCTGATACATGCTGTCTGACTGTGCCACTAGCTCCTTACGATGACCTCCCCCTGCTTCCAACTCGTCTCCTCCTCCTCTCTGTCTCCCCATCTGAACTTTCCCCCTCTTCTTCTCTTCGAGCAGGCACCCACGTGGCATCCGTGGACACATCGTCATCATCAACCGCTTCACTTGTATCTGACACCTCAGCAAAGGAAGCAGCAGCGGGTACAACATCATCATCATCACACCATACGTCCATGTGTGTAATGCTGCCTGACTGAGACATATCCCTGTTATCTACATCCTCTGGCAAATAATGGTTGCGCATCACTCATTTCTTCCAACTGATGTGTAAATAACTCCTCTGCAGATCAAGTGAAGCGGCTGTGGTGCTAGTGTCGGTGGTGGCAGCGGGCGGGCGAGTGGTAACTTGAGAGGTGCCCGAAGCTGAGCTGGAGGAGGATGGTGCGTCAAGGTTCCGAGCAGAAGCTGTAGAAGATTGGGTGTCCTGTGTAAGCCAGTCAACTATGTCCTCCGAATTTTTCGAGTTCAGGGTACGTGGCCTCTGAACACTGGGCTATATTCTAGGGCCAAAGGAAATCACAGCACCACAACCACGACGGCCCCTGCTGGGTGGCCTGCCTCTGCCTGTCATTTTTTGTTTGATAGTGGTACTATGCGTGCAAGGTACTGTGCCACCCGATATGAGTGGTGGGCAGTGGGAGCAGTACAGTCAGTGGGCCTGACACACACTGGCAGGCAAATGCAATTATATTAAAAGGTAAAAATGTAATGACTTATTTATCTGCAAGGTACTGTGCCACCCGATATGAGTGGTGGACACTGGCAGTGGGCACAGTACAGTCTGTGGGCCTGACACACACTGGCAGGCAACTGCAATTATATTAAAGGGTAAAAATTAAATGACTTTTATCTGCAAGGTAATGTGCCACCCTATATGAGTGGTGTGCACACAGTACAGTCTGTGGGCCTGCGGCAACTGCAATATATATATAGAAAAAAAAATAAAAGCAGACTGATGTACCAGCCCTAAAAAGGGCTTTTTGGGGTGTTATCAGGACGCTGTACTTACAGCAGATGAGTCTTTGAGGACTGGAGTGGACAAAGAACACTGGCTAACGTTTTCCCTAGAATCCCTATATTAATTCAGCAGCACTCTCCCTGCTCTAACACTGCAGCTTCAGAATGAATCTAAGATGGATGCTGTCCTTTTTGATAGGAGGTGGGAGGGTCTGAGAGGGAGGGTATGCTGATTGGCTGGAATGTGTCTGCTGACTGCGAGGTACAGGGTCAAAGTTTGCTCAATGATGATGCATGAGGGGCGGACCGAACATCGCATATGTTCGCCCGCCACGGCGAACGCGAACAAGCGATGTTCGCCGGGACATCTCTAATGCTGAGGGGTTTCCTCCCATGAACTGCTTGTTTCTGGTACTTCCACAACATTTTTGTTGGATTAAGGTCAGGACTTTGACTTGGCTATTCCAAAACTTCAACTTCATTTTTCCTTAACCATTCTTTAGTAGAATGACTTGTGTGCTGAGGGTGGTTGTTTTGCTATTGACCCAGGTTCTCTTGAGATTCAGTTCACTGATAGAATCCTTTAAAATTCACTGGTATAATTCAGAATTCAATGTCCCATCAATGATGACAAGCTGTCCTGGGCCAGATACAGCAAAACAGGCCCAGACCATGATACTAACGCCACCTCGTTTCACAGATAGGATGAGGTTTTTATGCTGGAATGCAGTGTGTTTCCCTTTCTGCAAACATGACACTTCTCATTTAAATCAAAAAGTTCTACTTTCATCTCATTAGTCCACAAAGCATTGTTCTAGTAGCCTTCTGGCTTGTCCAGGTGATCTTGCAAATGGGCAGCAATGTCTTTTTTGGAGAGCAGTGGCTTTCTCCTTGCAATCCTGCCATGCACACTATTGTTGCAGTGTCCTTCTGATGGTGGACTCATAGCTAATGTAAGAAAAGCGATCAGTTGTTTAGAGGTTACCTTGGGTTCCTTTGTGACCTCACAGATTTTTACATATCTTGCTCATAATGTGATGTTGGTCAACCACTCCTGGGAAAAGTAACATTGGTCTTGAATTTCCTCCATTTGTACGCAATCTGCCTGTGGATTAGTGGAATCCAAACTGTTTAGAGATGCTTTGGTAGCCTTCTCCAGTCTGTTGGACCGAGGTTCTCAGAAATCTTCTTTGTTTATGCCATAATACACTTACACAAATATGTGTTGTGAAGATCTGATTTTGATAGATCCTAGTTCATTAAATCTTGTTTCTGTTAGATTGTCAACTTATTGATTGAAAATACCTGACTCTGATTTCACCCTCATATTATCTGCTAATCCTAAAGGTTCACATACTTTTGCCATTCACAGTAATGTCATATTGACTCAATAAATAGTCTAATATTTCTGACTCATTTGTTTTATTGGGTTATATTTATCTACTTTTAGGACTTGTGTTAAAATTTGATGTAGTTTTAGATCAAATTTATGCAGAAATGTTCTAATTCTTAAGGATTCATAAACTTTAAAGCACACTGTAGGAGTATAGACATAGGCAACTCAGTTTTGCAATTTTCTGTATTAAATACCTTCTTCCCATGGACCAGGCACAATTCTAGTATGTTTTTAATACACGTTAATTTAACAGCTATAACTATTTAATTTTTTTCAATTTTTTTGGAGGCGCTTTTAATCACGACTAATACATTTTTTTAATCATTTTATGCAAATTATTTCAGCTTCTTTTTAAAAAATTCTTGCTTATATTTAGAAAATTAATTATTAAAAAAGCATTTTCAAATTATAGTTCATTTTTCCTCTAAGTATAAAGCGTTACCCTCATTAACTGTTGTTTTTTTTCAAAGCATGTTTTTCTTCTCTACATGGTCCTTGTAGGTCACATGAAATTCAGTTGCTCGTTTGCTCATTCAGACAGTTTAAACCTTCGCTGTAAATATACATTGATACACTTTCAGGACCAAGACTGTTTGCAATATATTAACCATGGGTGATCCTTAAAGGTTTATACCAATCTCAGACATTGATGGCACATCTCTAAGATAAGCCATAAATGTCAGATAGAGCCAGTGCTCAGCTATTTTTGGAACTCCCATAATGGGGAATGGAGGGTGGCCACACTTGCACGGTGCACTCTACTTGGGGATGTCTGTTCTGGATATAGGGCACATTTTTGACATTGATTGCACACCCTAGTGATATGCCATAAATGTCTGAGAAGGGAATTCCCCATTCAGTGATTAAGAAAAGGTAGCAATGTGGACTTTTCTTAATATAATAGTCACATAATTTATTGCATGTATCCAAATGGTTACAGACATTGTACTAGAATAAAACAAATATATCATACATGAGAGATAGCATCATACACATATAGCATGTCTCTCCTTTTTTCTTTCTTGTGCCTGTTAGCTTACTGTTTGCAGATATGATCACTCAGGCATAATGTACAACTCCAGAAGATGTTCTACTTGCATAGTAGAAATTTTATCCACCTTTTTATGACCTATATTTACTAATGAGTCTGTTCCTAGAACCCATCTAAAAAGTGGCACAATTATTGTTTCTACACTTTTTTTTTTAAAGAAGGTGAAGGTAAGACGAAAGGGTGGGGAGCTTCATGGTAAAGGAGGCATGGCCTAATATATGACATTTGGTGCCAAAATTGCACAACAATGGGATACAATTTTGTCTTAAAGTAAGCCTAACAATAGTTGGTATAGAGCTAAAACGAAAATGTCTATTTCTGCACCAAATTTATCCTCTAGCCACAGAGTCACTGATAAATCTGGTGCAGGTCTAGACAGTGTCTAAGTTTTATGCCATCTATAGGATTACTGAATCTGGATCACTGTATTTTGCAGTAATGAAATATTTCAAAATAGCTTTTTGGTAGTTTTCTAAGTTATTTCTGATATTCATGGCGGAGGCTTTAATGACAGTTTTTCCATTTGCGTATGGCTGCATATATAGCTGTCACTGTGCAGTATAGGAGGAAACTCCACACCGAACACTGATGGGAAGCGGGAACAGAAACTAGGCCTGGACACCGGGGTAAGGGAGCAGGGCACCACCTAATGCCACCCTTATCCTAGCCCTGACACCTATCCATTTGAGCAGACCTAGATGGTAAGATGGCTCATACACCGTAACCTTAGACTCTGAGTCGCCCTGATGATCCCTGGAAATAATGTCAGGAACTAGAGACAACCTGTTCCTCCAAGATACGGATGAACAGGAGTCTCCCACCGGCCTAGATGCAAGAAAAGGGAAAGACAGTGAAAAGCAACTGGATCGGCAAGTAAGAAGAGGGTGGCATTAGGTGGTGTCCTGCTCCCTTTCAACGGTGTCCAGGCCTAGTTTCTGTTCCCACTTCCCATCGGTGTTCATGTGGAGTTTCCTCCTACACCGCATACTGACAGTATGTCTCACTAGGTGGCCCTTAATAACTGGGCAGATGGAATACCCAGGACAGGAGCATAGCTCCGGCACCAACAGAGGCTGGAGGACAACTTACTCCAGGCTACCAGCCACAGGCAATATAAGCACCTAGTGACCACACCCAGCCAGGTAGTTAACTCCACAAGCACCAGACAGGGAAGGGAAACAAACCTTAAAGGAGAAGAGTACACACATGCTGAATAAAATACACATTGCCCCCAGCAACCAGCATGCACCGCAAACATGTCACGGCAAACAACGCAGAGACAGAGACACAGCCGTGACAATAGCACAGTATTGTGCCTTATTCTCATACCTCTTTGCACCCTTTGAGAAAATATGTCCAATGAAATGTGTGATATTTTTTATAAGAAAAACTTTCTGCCAATTCCCCACAATCAATGTTCTCTCACAGCTCAGAAGAACATCCTAATGAAGCAATGTGTCATCAGTAAATTACCTGCTGTTTAAATCACTTTTGTATGTTTTGTATGTATATTTAATAACTTTTGATGATGTTATTTTTAATTTACCATGTCACTTTTTTTATTCGAACTAAAACCAAACATCCTGCAGTTTTTGCACTGGCCACTATATCTAATAATTGGCACCACTTCTTGGTCTGTACAGATCTCTTTACTGTAGTTAACTCATTCTATTCCTGCCTGTAATGATATTATCTCTGTGTGTACATAAGACAGGATCCACCATTCACAAAAGGTGATTGTCAAATCTTATCTAGTCCTTTCTGGTACAATGACCTCTGCATAGGTCACAGAACATGCCTAGAAAACTCTCCCATAGAAGTCAATGAGGTCCCCTCCTCTCCATTGTGTGTATTTTCATTAATGCTGTGTAAATTCTGTTAAGAACAGCTCAGGCAAAATGGCTACATCCATAATCAATTTCAGGAAATGAAATAAAAAATCTACAATCAGATAAATAAAAAATAAAACAGATTAGAAAAAAAGGAGATGTGTTACTATTTGGTTTTAACTGGCAAATACAATTTGGGGTGACACATTTCCTTTACATTTTTAACTCTATCATTTTTAGTGATGAGCGGCAGGTGCCATATTCGATTTCGACGAAATTCGCGAATATTCGAATGAATATTCGTTTCGTATTCGTCGAAATCGAATATTCGTCATTTTTTCTAGTTATCGCGATTAAAATGCGATTTAAATAATCGCATATTGCGATTTGTACTTAAGGCTACTTTCCTATTGGTTTCATATCTAGAATTAGCGAGGATGACGAATATGACGAATGTATTCGTCATATTCCTCAAAACGAAGATAACGAAGTATTCTACATCTTCGTTTTAGCAACCTATTAGTCAACCTCGCTAATTCTAGCAATCAAATAGGAAGGTTGACTATAGAGACAGCTGTGTTAAATTCGCTATGCGATTTTTTTTTTTAATACAATAATTATATTACTTGATATGATAATATTATTATAAGTATTCTATTTATTTAAAAAAAAAAAATCGCATAGCGAATTTAACACAGCTGTCTGGTAAGTCAACCTTCCTATTTGATTGCTAGAATTAGCGAATAGCGAAGTTGACGATGACGAGACGAATAGGTAGCTAAAACGAAGATGTAGAATACTGCTATCTTCGTTTTGAGGAATATGACGAATACATTCGTCATATTCGCTATTCGCTAATTCTACCAAGCCAACCATAACTTCTGTGCTCATGGAGCGTCCCCATCACCATGGGAACGTCTCCATATACTAAAATGTACTGTCGGATTTGAGGAATTACGTTGAAATCGCAATGCGATTAATTCAAGTTATATTAATCGCATTGCGATTTCAACTTAGAGCTGGGTTTATAATGGGTCAGCTTGCTAGAATTAACGAGTTAACGAATATGGAATATAGCAGCAGTGCTAAGTTGAAATCGCAATGCGATTAATTTAACTTAAGTATTCGCATTGCGATTTCAACTTAGCACTGCTAGTGCATAGCTATATATTCCATATTCGTTAATTCTAGCCTATGTAAGATAGCAGTGCTAAGTTGTAATCGCAATGCGATTAATATAACTTGAATTAATCGCATTGCGATTTCAACGTAATTCCTCAAATCCGACAGTACATTTTAGTATATAGAGATTTTCCCATGGAAGGGGACGCTCCATGAGCACGGAAGTCGGCAGAAGCGGCAACGGGCACTGACTGGAGCAGCCAGGAAGCCAGGAATCCTCATGACAGGTAAGAACTACTTTTGGGAAGTGGGAAAGAAAAAATATAACTAAAAAAAAAAAAAACGAATATTCGAAATAGCGAATTTATAGCGCTATATTCGAAATATTCGCGAATTAGCGAAGTGCCGATATTCGCTAAAAAAATTCGCTTTTCGAATATTCGCGCTCAACACTAATCATTTTCAGAGCACATAACTTAGAAGAAACAGTGCCTGCTTTGGCCAACCTTAAGATAAGAGCAGTGGGTTTCGCCAGCTCTTTGTTGCATATGATGATCAATCTCCAACCAAACCTGAAAGTTTCATTCTAGTACAGGTTCAGTGCTTTTTCTCCATTTCTGTCTGTTTCCTTTCCAAGAATTATTCTCTAAAAATCTTGATAAAAAGTCTATCATATCATTTATCACAACAGATTTAAATAATACTATTATGTTGCTGCCTGCAAGCCTGCTTACTATCAAATTCATACCTTTCTTGAAAACAGCCTAGGGGGAAAATGTCATTATCATCCAGTCTCACGAATGGCCAATGCTAGATACTTTATTCATCACAAAATAATGCAACAAATGGAATGCGAACAAAACATATTGATATAGTTATACAATGCATTTAGAAAGTCTTTCACTTTTTTCACATTTGTTATATTGCAGCCTTGTGCTAAAATAAAATAAAAATCTCAAGTGTTCCCCATCAATCTGAACTCAATAATTCAAAAAGTAAAAACAGAAATTTAGAAATGTTTAGCAAATTTATTAATAAGTGAAAAACTAAAATGTTGCATGGACATAAGTATTCAGACCATTTGCTATGACACTTGAGTTTTAGCTCTGGGGGCCTCCGATTTCTCTTGATCACCGTTGAGATGTTTCTTCTCCTTAAATGGTAAATTCAGTTGATTAGGAAAGACAAGACACACCCTTGTCTACATAAGGCCTCACAACTAACAATGCAAAAACCTAGTCATCAGGAGGAAAACCCACCTGTTGAGCTCAGAGACAGGGCTGTGTGGAGGCACAGATCTGGAGAAGGGTGCAAAAAATTCCCTGCTGCACTGAAAGTTCTGAAGAGCACAGGTGCCTCCATAATCCTTAGGGCTCATGCACACAACCATATGTATTTTGTAATCTGCAAATTGTGGATCCCCAGGACATGGATCCCAACCATGGGCATGCTGCCATTTTCTTTTTAACTTCAATAGAAATGCACTATCCTTGTCTGAAAAACGGACAAGAATAAGACATATCTTTTTTGCGGGGCTGCGGAACAGACATGCCTATGCAACATCATTTGAGACAGCGGGTGCAACATCTTTTGTGGCCCCATTGAAATGAATATGCATCTGATCTGCAAAAAATGCAGCCCAGATACAGACCAAACCTACGGTTGTTAAATGGAAGAAACTTGAAACAACCAGGACTTTTTCTAAAATTGGCTGCTCCACCAAACTAACATAAATAATGGGTGTAAAATGGACCAAGAACCCAATGGTTACTCTGGCTGAGCTCCAAAGATTCTGTGTGTAGATGGGAGAAACTTCCAGAAGGTCAATGGTCACTGCAACACTCACTAATCAGGGCTTTATGGCAGAATGGCTAGAAATAAGCTTTTACTTAGTAAGAGACACATGAAAGCCCTCCTGGAGTTTGTAAAAAAGCATCTAAAGGACTCTCAGACTATGAGAAAAAAGATTCTCTAGTTTGATGAAACCAAGATTGAACTGATATCTGTGATGTTACCTAGGACTGCATGTAACATCTACTACATTATCTGCACTCAGAGAGTTATCACTGTGTTATCTGTGGTGTTACATGGGACTGCAGTTACCATCCGTTAAAGGATAGAACTGAGCATGTATGTCAGCCTCACTGAGCTGTGTCACGAACCAGCGGGCGTGAACCCACTGTGCTACGTGTCCTACCTCCTCTAAGGGTCACTTGTCTAAGTGAACCCCTCATTTTTCTCAGTATCCCTGATGGTGGGGATAGGCTTTCCCAAGGGGAACACCAGGTCGCTACCTCTTGAGGAGGATTGACACATGAGGCAGCTGGCCCAGGTGGACCAGGAGGTAACAACGCAGGACCGAAGGATGAGGCAGAGGCAAAGTCAAACAAGCAATAGATCCGGGCAGGTGGTACAGGTACAGGTCAGGCAATCCAGATAGACAGGAGAGTCAAGGCAAGCAGGCAGGGATCAAACAGGTAGCAGAGTCCAAAAACACAAGCACGGCTCTGGTACACAGGGAACACAAGCAGAGATATCAGCAACCTTTGCAGGACACAAGGACCTTGACACTCAGGCATCTGGGAAGGGAGCTGAGTCACTTATATACATGAAGGAGAGCTAGGATTGGTCAGCGAGGTCAAGTGATCTAACCTATAAAGCACAGAAAGTGACGCTCGCTGGCCCTTAAGGAAGTGCTGTAGGAAACAAGCAGCAAGCATGCTGTGGCCACGACTGAAAGGAAACTGTGGAGCGGATCCTAGAAAAAAACAGTAACTACAAGGGAAGAACCCAGGACTGCAGTGGTGAACGGTGAAGCACTAGCAGCAGATCACAGCCTCTAGGACTACGGTGGTAAGCTGGGGAACAGCAGCGCACAGCAGCTTCTGTTACAAGCTGGACAGAGAACTGGGATCCTGAGTTTGAATCCGATCAGGAACAACATCTGAATGGAGTTTGTATGTTCTCCCTGTGTTTGCATGGGTTGTCTCTGTCTGGGTACTCTTGTTTCCTCCCACACTGCAAAAATATACAAAGAGGCAAATTGGCTTCCTAGTGTGCATGATTTCTGGGTGAGAAAAGGGTATTACAAATGTTTCTCATTGTTCTCGAGATAGAGTCATCTTTTGTACTTTTATGGTATATCCACAGAAAAGTCAGAGATGCGAATACCCTTGGTGCGGCTCTCACTACGCAAACATGAGAGCATGCATCTGGTCATTTGCCCAAGGGATTCGGATGGCCTGTTGGGGTCCTTGGGGTCCTTGTCTTCCAGCCCCTCATGCTCTTCCTGCTCCTCTCCCGTCCCTTGGTCAGTAAGTGTGTATAAAATTCCTGGGCATTCATGTCATCCTCCTCGTCCTAATCCTCCTCCTCCTCCTTCTCTGCCAGTTCATCCTCCTTAGAACTCAGGTGACTATGAGATGTAGGCGCTATATCTTCTGTCCCCTGGCCAATGGTATTTGTCAGCGTCCCCTCCAGGATGTGAGGGAGTGGAATAACATCATTCATCCCGTAGTTCTGCTGACTGACAAAAAAAGTTGCCTCCTCAAAGAGCCTGAGCAAATGGCACGTATGCTGCCACTGGCAAAGATGGAAATTTCACTGCGGAGTAAACCTGTTCATCTGCTGCATTAAGAAATTGTTGACTGCCTTTCTCTACTCAGACAGGTGGTCTAACAAATGGAATGTGGAGTTCCAATGGGTGTAAAAACGTCTCATATAAAGCAATGTTGAAGAAGATCATTTTGCTTTTGCAGCTCAAGGAGGGCGTGTTTTAGGAGCTCTTTCAGTCTGGTGAAAAACTTGAGGAACCAGGTGACAATGAGCTTGAAGACGTGCGCTATGCAGGGCACATGGGTCAGCCCTCCCTGTTGCAGCACAGATAAAATGTTCTTCCCGTTATCAGTAACCATGGTTCCCATCTTCAGTTGGTAAGGAGACAGCCAAGATTTGATTTCTTTATTGATTACGAAGAGTAGTTCCTCCCCAGTGAGGCTCAGTTTACGCAGGCATGATTATAAGGTAGAGGTGGCATTTCCATCACCTGGCCAAGTTGCTGGTGTGCCTGGGCCAGAAAGACATTTACCCAGTGGTCTGTAAATGACATATTTTGTTCCTGACCATAGCTACAAATCCACACATTAGTGCAGGTGTGAACTCTACTAGACACTTAGAGGCCCAAGGACTGGCCCACCTTCTGTTCAATGTATATGTACAGGGCTAGTACAGCTTTCTGGGAAAAATTATGTCTTTACCTTGGGTGGGCACAAGCCATCGGTTCTCTGAAATGTGCAATGTGAGTCAACTACATGGAAAGGCAGGGACGGTAGTACCAGCAACTTGGTTAGGTGCACGTTCATGTTCTGCACCACTGGATGAGTGCACGCATACTATTGTCTTTTTGCAATCGCTTTGGTGATCAATTGCTCTCGAAACAAGTGACAAGGAGTAGGAGGAGGAGCCTCAGGAGCAATAGACAACATTGAAGTTGATGGGAAGGTATGACAGCTTCCTTCTGCTGACTTTGATAAGCCATGAATGCTGGAGAGGGGGTGAGGGCTGGTGAGAGATGCAGGCTTGCTGCATCAGGCTGTAAGACTAAATGAATGGCATGGTTTTCCCATGCCACTTTATGGTGACACTCCGTGTGTTGACACAAGGCCGTCATACCAACATTAGAACCCTGGCTGCAACTGACCTTCTGCCCACACACCCTGCATAGTGCCACGATAATGTCTTCCAGTGACTGTGTGAAATATTCCCACACTGCTGAGTATCACATTTTCCCTCCACCACTGCATGATGCCTGCTTGCCTCTGCTTTTATGAACAATGGCAAAATAAATCCAGCCAGCAAATGAAGTAATTAGGATAATAACAATATATTAGTAAATGTCTTGTATTAACTTTCTCTCAATAATAAATTCTACTTGCTGAAGTGACACAACCACTTTAAGAGCTGTTGTCCTAAACAAACTACTTGCAGATGTGAGGCTGGCTTAGCTATTTTTCTTGCTTTGCTACATAAGCATATTTAACCCCTTAAAGACTGGGCTCATTTTCACCTTAAGGATCAGGCCATTTTTGGCAAATCTGACCAGTGTGACTTTATGTGTGAATAACTTTAAAACGTTTTTACTTATCCAGGCCATTCTGAGAATGTTTTCTCATCATATATTGTACTTCATGACACTGGTAAAATGGAGTAAAAAAAAATCATTTTTATTTATAAAAAATACCAAATTTACCAATTTTTTTTAAAAAATTAGCAAATTTCCAAGTTTCATTTTCTCTACTTCTATAATACATAGTAATTCCTCCAAAAATAGTTAAAAAGTTATTACTTTACATTCCCCATATGTCTACTTCATGTTTGGATCATTTTGGGAATGCCATTTCATTTCTTGGGGACGTTACAAGGCTTAGATGTTTAGAAGCAAATCTTTTCTTAGAAATTTTCCACAACCCACTTTATAGGGACCAGTTCTGGGCTGAAGTCACTTTGTGAGGCTTACATAATAGAAACCACCCAAAAATGACCCCATTTTAGAAACTACACTCCTCAAGGTATTCAAAACTGATTTTAAAATTTTTGTTAACCCTTTAGGTGTTCCACAAGAGTTATTGGCAAATGGAGATGAAATTTCAGAATTTAAAATTTTCCATTTTAATCGATTTTTTCCAGTAACAAAGAGTTAACAGCCAAACAAAACTCAATATTTATTGCCCTGATTCAGTAGTTTATAGAAACACCCAATATGTGGTCGTAAACTGCTATACGGACACATGGCAGGGCGCTTAAGGAAAGGGACGCCATGTGATTTCTGGAAGGCAGATTTCACTGGGATAATTTTAAGCTGTCATGTCACATTTGAAGCTCCCCTGATGCACCCCTAGAGTAGAAACTCCAAAAAAGTGACCCCATTTTGGAAACTACAGGATAAGGTGGCAGTTTTTTTGGTACTATTTTAGGATACATATGATTTTTGGTTGCTCTATATTACAATTTTTGTGGGGCAAGGCATCAAGAAATAGCTGTTTTGGCAACGTTTTTATTTTTTGTTATTTACAGTGTTCATCTGACAGGTTAGATCATGTGATATTTTTATAGAGCAGGTTGTTACGGACACGACAATACCAAATATGACTACTTTTTTTGGTTGTTTGTTTCAGTTTTACATAATAAAGCATTTTTTTTTTTAATGATTTTTTTTGTTTCTCCTTAATCTGAAAGCCATACATTTTTTTATTTTTTGGGCGATTGTCTTATGTAGGGGCTAATTCTTTTCGGTATGAGAGGACGGTTTCATTGGTACTATTTTAGGGTGCATATGACTTTTTGATCACTTGGTATAACACTTTTTTTGATGTAAGGTGATAAAAAATTGCTTTTTTTGGCACAGTTTTTATTTTTTATGGCGTTCACCTGAGGGGTTAGGTCATGTGATATTTTTATAGAGCAGGTCCTAACGGATCTAATATGTGTAATTTTTTTATTTATTTTACTTTAACACAATAAGAGCATTTTAGGGGGTAAAAAAAATTCTCCATAGTCTGAGAGCCATATTTTTTGGGGGCGATTGACTCGTGTAGCAGCTCATTTTTTGCAGGATGAGGTGACGGTTTCATTGGTACTATTTTGTCGTACATACAACTCTTTGATCACTTTTATTACCTTTTTTAAGAAGTAAAGTGGGCAAAATTTCAATTTCATCATAGTTTTTCTTTTTTTTTATGGCGTTCACCATGCGGGAAAGTAACATGACCATTTTATAGATCAGGTCGTTAAAGACGTAGTGATATTAACCCCTTCAGGACACATGACGTACCGGTATGTCATGTGTAGTTCCGATCACTGTCGCACGTCTGGCAGTGATCGGAACTGGGTGCCTGCTAAAATCATTCAGCAGGCACCCTGTGACAATGCGTGGGGGAGCCCTGTGACCCCCCCGCATTGCCGATCACTGCAAACCGCAGGTCAATTCAGACCTGCGGTTTGCAGCGCTAATGCAAGTTTCTGATCCCCGTGGTCCGTGACCGCAGGGATCAGAAACTTCAAATAGGTTTTTATCATATAGTTAACGGACGATTGCGGGCGGTGCAGGAGGCGGGCGGCAGTGTGGGGGACAGGCGCGCGATCATCCGCCCCCCGTTCATTCTCAGGATGGCCGAGCGGTTAAATCAGAGTGTCAGCTCATTGCTGACACTCTGATTCAAACGGCTGACATCTGTGCAGTGCTGTGTCTCTCATAGGTTGAGTAGAATGATATCTTAAGGTCCGAAGTCCGTATGTGGGGCGGAGTGTCCCAAGAGGAGCCGCTATGCGCAGGAAGTAGTATAAAGGGTCTGGCCTGGCTGTATAGAAGATGGTGCGGTATTATGTCCGGCCAAAACGCCTGACAGTGACTGAACGGAAGGCATACTGATGCAAACTGAACGGATTTCTATCCATTCAGATTGCATGGGGATATGCCTGATCAGTTCTTTTCCGGCATAGAGCCCTTTTGACGGAACTTTATGCTGGAAAAGAATAACGCAAGTGTGAAAGTACCCAAAAGGGTTAATGATGTTTGTAAAATCAGTTTTGAATACCTTGAGGGGTGTAGTTTCTAGAATGGAGTAATTTGAGGGTGGTTACTATTATGTAAGCCTCACAAAGTGACTTCAGACCTGAACTGGTCCCTAAAAGTGGGTTTTTGTAAATTTTCAAGATTTGCTTCTAAACTTCTAAGCCTTGTAACGTCCCCAAAAAATGAAATGGCATTCCCAAAATGATCCAAACATGAAGTAGACATATGGGGAATGTAAACTAATAACTTTTTTGGGAGGTATTATTATGTATTAAAGAAGTAGAGAAATTGAAATTTGCAAATTTGCTAATTTTTCAATTTTTTTGGTAAATTTGTTTTTTTTATAAAGAAAAATGAAATTTTTTTACTCCATGTTACCAGTGTTATGAAGTACAATATGTGATGAAAAAACAATCACAGAATGGCATGGATAAGTAAAAGCGTTTTAAAGTTATCAACACATAAAGTGACACTGGTCAGATTTGCAAAAAATGGCCTGGTCCTTACGGTGAAATATGGCCGTGTCCTTAAGGGGTTATACATGTGTAGTGTATTTTTTTATTTTATTTTTAATCAGTGATAAATGTGCGGCTATAAGAAGAAATTAAATTTTTTTTTTTTTTACTTTTTTTCACTTTGTTTTACATTTTTTTGACCCAGACCCTCTTGGTTCATGAAGATCCAGTGGGTCTGATGCCTATGTACTACACTATAGTACACTATATAGTGTACTGTAGTGTATTGTGACTTCACACACAGGCTGATCAGGCTGCTGCTGCCTTTAGCAGAAGCCTGATCTTAGCCTTACCATGGCAAGCCGGAAGCCTGTGAAGGCGTCCGGTTGCATAGGTAACCATCAGCCGCTGCCACAACAAAGCAGCGGCTGATGGGGGAAGGAGGGAGGGGGCCCCCCTCCCTCTGGGTCAAGTATCGGGTGGCTGCAATGGCACAGCAGCCCCCGATCAGAGAGGGAGGGAGCTCCTTTCCTGTTAACCCCTTCCATATAGTGGTCCCTATTGTCTGCCGCATGGAAGGGGATAAGCGGCTAACATCTGTGCCATCACAGATGTCCGCCTTTTTAAGCAGAGTACCAGACGGCCATTCTGAAAATGAGACGGGGGGCGAGGGCTCGCAGACAGGGTATTGAGGGCAGGGGATCGTGCGCCCGCTCGCCTACTCGCTCACCTGACAGGATCTAAGGAAGGTGATTGGTGGTGCATATTAAACCACAGATCACCCTCCTATTTCAGGTCATTGAGTCACCGGAGACCCGAATGACCCGGAAACGCAGCAAACTGCAGGTCTGAATTGACCTGCGGTTTGCTGCAATCGCCTATACGGGGGGTCACAGAACTCCCCTCAGCATTGTCACAGAGTGCCTGCTGAATGATTTTAGCAGGCACTCTGTTCCGATCACCATTCGCCACGCAGCGGTGATCGGAAATACACAGGACATACATGTACGTGCTGTGTCCTTAAGGACATCAGGTCATATGTCCTAAGGAGTTAAAAGCCACAAAGACATGTTTGCCAATTTGCTGTGTGAAAATAATACAGTGCTCCTATTGCTGCTGTGTAGTTCTTACTGATTATCTACTTGATGCAGCAGCAAGTAAGTATAATTATAGCTCCTGCTGTCTCACTACAATGTCATCATATGTATAGAAAAGGCAGACAACACCTTCCACAATTTTATTTCACTATTTTGGATCAACTTCAAAGACACCTCCAAAGTAACCTTCAACTGAAAGTGAGACAAGAGAATTACAACATCCTACAAAGCTTACACCTCTCTCAATGAAACATGCAAGCTAGTTCTCTTTAAAGAAGGACAAGAGAACCAGAATATCTTGTCTTACTTCGTTGACTTGCCTTGTGGAGTACTCTTTGGGGTACTCTTTATTCAAAGACAAAAAATAACATTATTTTGTGATGCTGTCTGGCGAGATGTCTATCCTATATGTATCTGTGTGTGGCCACCCAATGCTTATGTTGTGATTCACAGTCTGTCTAGAGTTTTTCTAGCATGTCGCAATATTGTGTTGATTTGGTTTCAGAAAAAATTAAAGTCCTACCCAAATTAGAGTTAAGATAAAGGCAGGCAAATCTATCATTAATGTTTCTGAAATATTTATATTCCACATTTAGTAACAATTCTAGAGCATCTTTTCTTATACCATACATCTGAATTGTATTGTTCCTCTGTTATTCTTCCTTAAAATGTATAAATAAGTTGACAACCAGATGTTACCATTTCCTTGTCAATGCAGTGTTGATCTTCACAGTGTGACACTGACAGCACTGCTTGGACAGTATAAGACTGTATAGGAACACATCCCTAACTGGAAACACTCATTGTCAGTTTATTCATATATTTCTAGTAAGAACACCAGTGGAACAGAGCAGCGCAAAGTCATAAGAAAAGATGCTGCAGAATTGTTATATTACTTAAACCTTAATGAAAGTGATACATATAGGTGTGTGTGCTCCCCCTCTCATTGGCTGCTGATGCACTTAGAGGTAACTGAGAGCAGCACACCATATGTGCAGGGCCTGACTCCTAAACAGAAATGCATAACGGCATAGGTAAGTTTAGCGTAGGATCTGCCTGAACTGAGACCACCTTGGCGATGGGTAGGTGGGCACAGATGTGTTTTACTCAAAAAGCATTGGCTAAGAGTCTCAGATTTTATCAATAGAGTGAGGGCTTAGTCCATATGTTATGCTTGCATCTATTATTATAGTGCACTGTTTTCTGTGATTTTATAAATGTAGCCATGCACATCTGCATATTCACTATCTTATCCTGCAGAATGTTTAGAATTTTTTTTCCATGATTTATTTCTAAAACCTTACCAATCTTTTAAGAACTGTAGCCCAGTATGCTTTAAGTAGACAGCCCCTTTAGTGGTAAGAGTACCATGTTGCGTATGTCTTTTAATGTTCTATTCATGCTGATTGCTGAAGAGTGTAAAGTAAAATGTACAATGCAATGACTGTTCATTTCCTATTTACAGGTGAAAAATGTCGAAGCTTTATTGACCTTGCACCAGCATCTGAAAAAGGTAAAGAATAAATAATACATATTGTTGCTGCAGAAGCCTAACGTCTGTGTGTGACTAGGATGTGAATGTCTTAACCCCTTAAGGACCCATGACGTATGGGTACGTCATGGGTCCGGTCCCTAACCATGGCGCCCGCTCCTGCCGCGATCGCTGAGGGGGTCCGGCTGTTTCCTGTAGCTGACCCCCGTGGCTAATGATCGCGGTCGGCAGCGATGCCGATCGCAATTATTTAACCCCGCAGATGCCGTGGTCAATCCTGACCACGGCATCTGCGCGCGCTAAAACCGAAAGTAAAACTTTCGGCATCTCTCCGGCTCCCCCTAGTGGTGATCGGGGGAATCCCCTATGGGACCTATATAAAAGTGTAAAATAAAAATAAAAAAATAAAAAAAATATAAAAAAACCAAAAAATTCAAATCACCCCCCTTTCCCCAACAAAAATAAAAAATAAAATACACATCATGGGTGTCGCAATGTGCGAAAACGCCCGTAGTATAAAAATATATTCCCCATACGGTAAACAGAAAAACGGAAGAAAGCGCTCAAATGGCCGATTCGCCGTTTTTGGACACTTCATTTCCTCAAAAAAAATTAAATAAAAAGTGATTAAAAGTCCTACACACCCCATAATGGTATCACCTAAAAGTTCAGATTGCCCCGCAAAAAATAAGCCCCCATACAATGCCATTCACTTAATTACAAAAAAGTTATAGGGCTCAGAATATGGCGACAAAAAAAAGAAATAAAAAATTTCCCAAATTTAGAATTTTTTTTCACTATCAAAACGCAACAAAAACTATACATATTGGGTATCGCCGGATTCGTACTGACCTGTAGAATAAAACTAAATGCTCAAAAAATAAAAAAGTTATGGCTCTCGGAAGGCAGGGAGCGCAAAACGAAAATGCAAAAATGAAAAACCCCTGAGTCCTTAAGGGGTTAATGTGTAATCTAGTGTGTGGTCATTTTCTATTCTATTCCTACATTACTTTCCTTTACTATCCTATTATTAATTACCATTCTATTCCTACATTACTTAGTTTTACATATTCTATTCGTACATTACTATTCTATTCCTACATTACTTTGTTTTACTATTCTATTCTATTCCTAAATTACTATTCTATTCCTACATTACTTAGCTTTACTATTCTATTATTACATTACTATTCTATTCCTACGTTACTTAACTTTACTATTTTATTATTACATTGCTATTCTATTCCTACATTACTTAGTTTTACTACTCTATTCTATTACTACATTTCTATTCTTGCAAATTATTTTATTTTTGAGTATTTAAAGATTATAAACAATAAAAAAGAAATACACTATTATAAAATAGCTTGTCAAGCCAGCAACTGAGTTTACATCACTCAGAATGTGTATAAGAATTAAAAAAAATGATCAACATAGTCAAAAGAAGAGGTAGAGAGAGGGGAAAGTGAGGTGAAAATGTCTGAGTACACAAAAATAATACAGTTGTTTGTAACAATGATTACAAAAAAATGTGCAATTTTCTACTACATTACTATTCTATTCGTACATTACTTAGCTTTACTATTCTATTCTATTACTATTACTACATTACAATTGTATTCCTACATTACTTAGCTTTACTATTCTATATTACTACATTACTATTGTATTCTTACATTACTCAGCTTTATCATTCTATTCTATTACTACATTACTATTCTATTTCTACATTACTTAGCTTTACTATTCTATTCTATTACTACATTACTATTCTATTCCAACATTACTTAAAGGGAACCTGTCATTAACATTATGCTGACCTCACTGAGGGCATTGTGTCACTCATGAGCTAATTGTAAGGTTTTGCTGAGAACCAGCATCATAATCATTGCAGCCCAGGCCTTGTAAAGAGTCAAATCTACCTGAGAAGAGTCATGGTTATTCATAATCTCCTGCTCTCCTGCCCATCTGCTGATGACTGTCAGTTCTCTCCTAGGGAGAAAGGGAGAAAACTAGGTAGAAGACTGTCAGTCATGAGCAGGTGGGCAGGGAGAGCAGTAAGTCATGAATAACCATGATTCTTCTCCAGGTCCAGTCTGCAATTATTGTGATGTTGGCAACCACTTACTTTTAACTTATAAATGAAAGACCACCAAATCAACTCACCTGTCTCTACTTTATTCTGCCATTAGTATGGGCAGCATAACGTTGATGACAGGTTCCCTTTAACTTTACTATTCTATTACTACACTACTATTCTATTTATATATTACTTAGATTTACTATTATTTTACTGCATTACTATTCTGTTCCTACATTACTTTGCCTCAATATTCTATTCCTACATTACTATTCTATTACTACATTACTTAGCTTTACTATTCTATTCAGTTACTACATTACTATTCTTATTCTACATTACCTAGCTTTACTATTTTATTCTATTACTACGTTACTGTTCTATTTATACATTATTTATCTTTACTGTTCTCTTCTATTACTACATTACTATTCTATTCCTACATTACTTAGCTTTACTATTCTATTATATTTCTGTTATATCACATTACTGTTCTATTTAGAAATGAGCAAAGTTTTGAAAAATTTAATTTCGACCATTCGCTGGAGCTTTGTCAAGAAAGTCAATTCATTCTGAATTAATTAGTCACAACTTGCAATAAATCTGGTATACTGAAGCCCATTTGCCTTATCATATTCATCCTTCTTAGTAGCTCAATCTCAGTGTAATGGCTTGGAACTTAAACTGCAGGGAGACTACAGGGAGAGTGCATTCTAGTGCACCCACATTCATACTTAATCCATTCTGTAGGTACTGTGCCATCAGTATTACAGGCAGTTGTAATGTATCTACTTCTACATCACTGTGCAGGGCACTAAGATTCATAGCTAATCTATTCGCTTAGCTGTACAATTACTGTGTGTCAGTATTATAGGTCAACAAAAGTGTCAGGTCTAATTTATCTCCATGGACAAAATTTTGCAGTGCCCCAAGATTCAAGTCATCAGCAACAGTGGCAGTGATAGTGTGTTGAACAAAAAGAAAATCACCCTGCAGTTTAGCAAAAAAAAAAAACAGCGTGCGTCCCTGCACGAGATATGACCAGATGGCTGCACCAAAAAAATAGGGGAGAAAAATATGTTTTTTTTTAAATGCATGTTGTGGCAGTCCCAACACATACTTTTTAATCCCTTCTGTTAGGTGTCAAATTACTGTGCGTCAGTAATATACGTCAGTTTTAGCGTCAAGCCTAATTTATCACAGTGGACTTAACCATGCAGTGCCCCAAGATTCAAGTAGTGTCCCCATGACAGAGTGGGGATGGTGTTGGCGGCAGCAGCAGCAGTAACCATGACAATAGTGTCCCCATGACAGAGTAGAGATGGTGTTAGTGGCAGCATAAGCCCCATGGCAGAGTCTAGATGGTGGTGGCAGCAGCAGATGAAATAGAGGTCCCATGACAGAGTGGGGAAGGTGGCAGTGACAGTAGTGGCTCCATGAAAGAGTGGGGATGGTGGCAGCAAGAGTAGTGGCCCCATGACAGAACAGGGATGGTGGCAGCAGCAGTAATGGGCCCATGACAGAGTGTGTACAGTGGCAGAAGCAGCAGTAGCAGTAGTGGCCCCATGACAGATTGGGGAAGGTGGCAGTGATAGTGACTAGTAATGAATGAAGCTTTGAAAAATTTGATTTGGTTGATTCACTGAGCTTTAACAAGAAATCGATACAAAATAGCTGGTCACAAATCACTATAAATCAGGTATACCTGTATGTCAAGGTGGCTGAAGGAATGTATAGAATAGGCGGCTGTATTGTGCCCTCTCCATAAGCAGCAGGTGCCAGCTGTCCCAGGTAGATCCCAGGTACTAGTCCACCTAAGGGGGTTAAAAGTTGTCACTGTAAACTAAATAAATAAATACATTGATAAAAGTTTAAATCACCCACTGTTACCAAATTTTACATATAAAAATGCAAAAAAAAACATATTAACTATTGCTTCATTCGAAGATGTCATACATAATGGAAAAAAAAATGCTCGATTCGCATTTTTTTTGTTAAGGACTCCCCAAAGTCATACAAAAATGAAACCAATAAAACCTCAGTTTCGGGCTGCAAAAAACAAGCCCTCATACAGCTCTATAGACCAAAATATCAAAAAAAAGTGATGGCAGTCAGAAAATGGTGATGGAAAGAAAATGTAGATTTTTTTCTCCCAAAGGTTTTTTTTTTTTTTTTTTTTTGTAAAGTAGTAGATAAAAAAAAAAATCACGTTTGGTATCACCGTACTTGTATTAAGACGCAGAATAAGGATGTTATAAAATTTTCAGCCCACAGTGAACAGTGTGATGTCAAACCCCCAAAAACCATGTTAGAATTGTATTTTTTTTTTCCAGTGTAACCCCACAAAGATTTGTTTCCCATTTTCCAATAACAGACATGGTAAATTGAATGGTGCTCTTAAATAGTACAACTTATCCCCCAAAAATAAGCCCTTATATGGCTATATGAATGGAAAATGTAAGAAAGTTATGGCTATTGGAATGTTGGGAGGAAAAAACAAAAATAAAAAAACAAAAATGGGCCCCATACTACAGTATATGCTCTGAAACAATACAAACAATGAACATTCAGAAACGGACTGAGAATAAATATAAAAATGTACACATTAAAATTGTAAATGACTATTTTGTCAAATAGATCAGACATTATTTTGTAACTCTGTAGACATGAATCCCTTTAAAAAAAGAATGATTTCCATATTCCAAGTATAAAGTTAAGAACTATACAAATCCTGTATATACTATAAGCTGGATGGTATTTTGCTTTCAACATGTATTACAGTTAATACCAGATGGGCCCCAACATGGTGGATGGATGAAACATGGCCACAGGATTATTACCATAAGGGACAGGAGCCTGAAAACTAGTACCTGTCATAAAATATGTTGGACATACAGGGGCTGTTGCTGGTATGAGGTTTGGCTGGTTAGGTGTGTAGGACAATATGCTAGCTATTGCTGCTGTGGCCTGCAATCTCCTTAAAATGCCCCTTTGTATGAGAATTACATAGAGGCCACATGAGCCAATAATTGACCACTATATACATTTTACCTAATAATTAAAGTTATACTTACCTTTAACCCTTGTGTCCTGAAACTACATATGAAAAGTACCTCGTGATGCAGCAGGTGACCTGCAGTTGGATCCAATTAACTGTTGAAAGAAAAGAGAAAAACTGTCATGGGGCATTCCCAGAGTGACAGAAGAAGAAAGTGCATGCATACCGTTGTCTTTTTGCAATCACCTCGGTGACCGATAAATGTCAAAACAAGTAATGAGGAGGAGAAGGAGGAGCATCAGGAGTAGGGATAAGCGAATCGACTTCGGATCAAACATCCGAAGTCGATTCTCATAAAACTTTGTTCCAATAGCAGGAGCTCCGTACAGTATTAGAATGTATTGGCTCCGATGAGCCAAAATTATTGGAACTGAACCCAAGTTCGGGAAATGTTTTTTTACAGTACAAACTAATTTATGAAGTTATTATGCAAAGTCTCACGAGATTTCTTGAAGCAATAACTTCGGCTCATCGGAGCCAATACATTCTAATACTGCACGGAGCTCTTGCTCCGTACAGTATTGGAACAAAGTTTTATGTGAATCGACTTCGGATGTTTCATCAGAAGTCGATTCGCTCATCCCTAATCAGGAGCAATAGGCGACATTAAAGTCCATGGGAAAGAATGACTGCTGACAATGACGAGCTTTGACTGCTGGAGAGGGGGCGCATGCCAGTGGAAAATGCAGCAGTTCTTTTGTAGGGCCCAGGCAACTGTCTGCTGGTAATAGTGAACATGAATGTCACAGCAGTTGAACAAGATACAGATAGCGATATATTAGACCGTCCTTTAATACTTAGGCACAGTAGTTCTATATATCAACTAAAAGATTAACAAATATTGTGCAGTTGAACAAGATGCAAGCGCAAATATATTAGACCACCTTTTAATACTAGAAGGCGGTGAATGTGGTGTTGTAGGTGGAAGCGGCAATGGAGGAGGAGGTAGCCAACAATGTTAGTTTTTTTGTTTTTTTAAATTGGGGTAGCCCCCAAAATAATGGGACAAATAAAAAAAAGAAAACAAAGAATAAGTGCACTTGAGTACAAGAATGTATGGTTGAGGCCGGTATAAATGTCTATTGTGCACAAGGTACAGACAAGTTTTGTGGGATCCAAGCCTGGTTCATTTTAATGAACATGAGCTTGTCCACGTTGGCGGCTGCGTTTGTCTGTAATGACGCCCCCTGCCGTGCTAACTACACGTTCAGACAATACATTGGCTGCAGAGCAGGACAGCACCTCCAAGGCATAAAGGGCAAGCTCAGGCCATGTGGACAATTTGGACACCCAAAAGTTGAATGGGGAAGAACCATTAGTCAGTACGTGTAGGCGTGTGCACATGTACTCTTTCACCATGTTGTTCAAATGCTGCCTCCTGCTAAGACGTTCCATATCAGCTGGTGGTGCCGGTTGCTGTGGTGTGGTAAGAAAGCTTTTCCACATGTCGACCATGCTAACCCTGCCTTCTGAGGTGGAGGCCGTGACCTAGCTGCGTTGGTGACCTCTTCCTCCTCCTCTGCCTTCGCCTTATGCTTCCACTTGTCCCTCGGTGTCAGTTGGGAATGCCCTCAGGAACGCATCTACCAGCGTGCGCTTGTAGTTGCGAATCTTCCTATCACGCTCCAGTGAGGGAAATAAGGACAGCACGTTGTCTTTGTAACGGGGATTCAGCAGGGTGGCAACCTAGTAGTCAGGACAAGTTAAAATGTGGGCAACTCTGCGGTCGTTGCGCAGGCACTGCACATGTAGTCACTCATGTGTGCCAGGCTGCCCAGAGGTAAGGATAAGCTGTCCTCTGTGGGTGGTGTATCGTCTGTGTCCTCCGTATCCTCCCAGCCACGCTCTAGTGATGAACATATGCTGCGTTGGGTGCCACCCTGCTGTGAACCCGGTTCATCCTCCTCCTCTACCTCATTCTCCAGAACTGTGCCCTGGCTGGCTAAATGTGTACCTGGCCTCTGCTGTTGAAGAAACCCACCCTCTAAGCCACTTCTCAATGACTCGCCTGAAACCCTTTGAAATGCCCCCTCTTCCTCCTCCTCTTCCCCCTGTGCCACATCCTCTTCCATCATTGCCCCAAGTGTTTTTTTAAGGAGACATAGAAGTGGTATTGTAATGCTAAGAACGGCATCATCACCACTGGCCATGTAGGTTGAGTACTCGAAACACTTCAACAAGGTACACAGGTCTCGCATGGAGGCCCACTCATTGGTGGTTAAGTGGTGTTGTTCCGCAGAGCGACTGGCCCGTGTGTGCTGCAGCTGAAACTCCACTATCGCCTGCTGCTGCTCGCAGCATATGCAAGGTGGAGTTCCACCTGGTGGGCACGTCGCATATGAGGCGGTCAGCGGAAAGGCCGAAGTTACGCTGCAGTGCAGACAGGCGAGCTACAACAGGGTGAGAACGCCGAAAGCACGCACAGACAGACCGCACTTTCTGCAGCAGCTGTCTGGATAGTTTTTAAGGAGTTTCTGCACCACCAAATTCAGCACATGCGCCAGGTAAGGGATGTGCGTCAAACCGGCTAGTCCCAGAACTGCAACGAGATTTTGCCCATTATCGTACACCACCAGGCCGGGCTTGAGGCTCACTGGCAGCAAACACTTATCGGTCTGTTCTTCTATGCCCCTCCACAGCTCATGTGCGGTGTGGGGTTTGTCCCCCAAACACATGAGTTTTAAAACCGCCTGCTGACGTTTACCCCTGGCTGTGCTGAAGTTGGTGGTGAACATCTTTCGCTGTCCGGATGAGGAGGTGGTAGAAGAGGAGTAGGAGGAAGCGGAGTAGGAGGAGGCAACAGGAGGCAAATAATAATGCCCTGCGATCCTCGGTGGTGGAAGGACATGGGTCAAACTGCTATCCGCCTCGGGCCCAGCCTCCACTACATTTACCCAGTGTGCAGTTAGGGAGATATAGCATCCCTGCCCATGCTTACTGGTTCATGTATCTGTGGTTATGTGGACCTTGCCACAGATAGAGTTGCTCAGTGCACACTTTATTTTATCCTCTACTTGGTTGTTCAGGGAAGGAACGGTTCAGCTGGAAAAGTAGTGGCGGCTGGGAACGACGTACTGTGGGACAGCCACCGCCATCAGCTGTTTAAAACAGTCCGTCTCCACCAGATGGAATTACAGCATTTTAAAGGCTACTAATATTCCAGGGCCAGAAATTGAGGGTGGGTAGGTGGGTATTTCCTCTTTCTCTCCAGTGTTTGGGAGATGGACAGCTGAACGCTTACATGTGACATGGTGGAGATGCTTGGTGATGGTGACAGAGGTTGTGGTGTTGGTGGCACATCCTCTGTTTGCTGGGTGCCAGGTGCCACTGTGATTCCAGAGGGGAAGAGGCAGGGACAGCAGCAGAAGAGGAAGCAGGAGGAGCCTGAGACCTTTCTTGGTTTTTAAGGCGTTTACTCCACTGCAGTTCGTGCTTTGCATGTAGATGCCTGTTCATGCAGGTTGTGCTCAGGTTTAGAAAGTTTATGCCTCGCTTCAGGCTCTGATGCCACGTGCAAACCATTCGTGTCATCAGGACATTGTCTGAAGAATTGCCATGCCAATGAACTCCTTGGAGCTGGCTTTGGTGTGCTCGGTCCCTGGGTGCGGTGGGCAGTAGCAGGCATACTGTCTCGGGGAAGGCCGCTCCGCTTTTGCACCCTGCTCCATCTTTTGCTGTGCTGTTTCCCCTGTGCGACCACTGCACACGTCACTAGCCCTTGAGTCCAGTCGGGGTCTAGGACCTCATCATCCTCCACATCATCTTCCACCCATTCTTGACCCCTGCCCTCCTCGTCAGTCTCCACACTGCAGAAAGCGGCAGCAGTTGGCACCTGTGTTGCGTCATCAGAGATGTGCTGCGGTGGTATTACCATTTCCTCATCCTACAACATAAGTGGTTTGGCATCAGTGCATTCAATGTCTTCCACTTCTGGGGCAGGGCTATGTGAATGGCCCAGGGAAACCCTGCCAGCAGAGTCATCAAAAAGCATAAGCGTCTGCTGCATGACTTGGTGTTCAAACTGCTTGGCTGATTTGCACGGGAGTGAGGTGAAAGACTGCTGGGCATGGGCTGCTGGTGCCAACTTTTGAGCTTTCTGCAGAGGACTGGGTGGGCGATAATGTGAAGGAACTGGAGCCACTGTCAGCCACCCAATCTACTATCGCCTGTACTTGTTCTGGCCTCACTATTCTCCTCATTATTTGCATTCATCCACCAAACTAACAGATGGTTTATCTCAGGTGTCAATGTAACTGCCAATAGTCAACAATTAAGTTCACTAACAGTAAGGCAGTGCCTGTGTTATAAACTGAATACATTTCTTTAGGTCACACAACAGTGTAATTGAGCAATTCAATACAACTATTCACTATCACCAAAAATTAGATTCTTCCAACCAAAAATGTAACAGCAGAAGTTAACGGTTTAATTTGACTGTCAGAAATGCAGCGTAGGCCGCAAATATGCAATCTAGCCCAAAAACAGTGTCTTTTGCAAACAACCATGTAAATGCAGTAGTTATCCGTTTTATTGGAATATCAGAAGTGCAGACTAGGCCACAAATGTGCAATCTAGCACAAAACCAGTGTTTTTTGCAACCAACCATAGAAATGCAGTATGTCACTGGTAAATTATAAAAAAAAGGTAATGCAGCATTGTACACAAAAGTGCTCTGTGGCACTACAATAAGGGTTTTTGCAACCAACTATAGAAATGCAGTATGTCACTGGTAAATTATAAAATAGGTAATGCAGCGTTGCACACAAAAGTGCTATCTAGCACAAAAATTGTGTTTTTTTTTTACAGTAGCAAGGTAACTGCAGTATTTTACGGTTTTATTGGACTGTCAGATATGCAGTGCCTGTGGCAGACAGATAAATAAATCGCTTTAGGTCACAAAAATGTGTGACAGTGTGTGATAATTTTCAATGTCAGTTATGCACTGCAGGCTGTAGGGGTACTTGACCTGCCAGAAAAAGGGAATTTTTCCTCCACTGAGCTACAGTACCAGAAAATAATTAGACTAATGTCTTTGGCATACATGCAGTTCACATGCAGTTCCAAGGACACTGCAGTTGCTAAAATACACCCTCAATAATTGCTATAGTTTGAATATTTAACACCACCAAGTTCAACAGAATATTTCCCTAATCTCTCCCTCACAACAGCAGCAGCATCCTATCCCTACACTGAGAAGAGCAGACGGGCGGTGCTACGTGACTCCAGCTCAAATAGAGGCTAGGTCACATGCTGCACTGGCCAATCACAGCCATGCCATTAGTAGACATGGCTGTGATGGCTTCTTAGGGCAAAGTAGTAAAACGCTTGTTGATTGGCTGCCCTGCAGCCTTTCAAAAAGTGCCAAGAAATCGCCGGACAACGAACCCGAAAGCGAACTTTTACGTAAATGTTCGGGTTCGGGTGCGAAAAATCATAAAGTTTGGTACGAACCCGAACTTTACAGTTCGGGTTCGCTCAACTCTACTTGCCACGTCTCTTCCTATTCTCAGTTCACAGTGAAACGGCGGTGACCACACGTGATGAGGCTTTTTATAGGGCTATGACATCACAGAGGATGGCTATCTGCTGATTGGCTGGCTGGCTGCACAGCATTATGGGTAATATCACATTCCTGGGCTTCTTACATTCAATTTGTAACACGTGCAGCAGCCATTTTAGAAAAAATCTGATTTCTTACCATGAAGTGTGAGGAAATTCAGCTTTGCGGCGAATCAAATTTTTCCTAAACTGCAGATCGAATTTCACTTCAAAAGCTTTGATTTACTCAACCCTAATTTTATTCCTACATTACTTTAGCTTTACTGTTTTATTCTATTACTACATCACTATTCTATTCCTACATTATATTACTTAGCTTTTTACTGATACACAATCTAAATAGATGATCATGTTCAGACGTATTTCCTTTCCAACCAGATACCAATGGACGGCGGGACCCAGCAGCCAAACAGCACCCCCGCTGTCTGGCAAAGCCACCCTGGCACTGGGCCCCACCAACCCACCAGCACAGCACCAAAGCAACAATGGCCGCCACACAGCAGCGCACCATGTGAACAGTTGTCAAAGCTCACCTTATCACATACTCTCAGGAACTCCAACTGAGAGGTGGTAGGAATTTATATACCCTTATGCAGTCTCCTGCTAATTAAAATCACCTGGGCCGAATGGGGAGGAGTGCTGATAAAGGAGGGAAAAAAAGGGAAAGATTCTACAATACATGTAAAATATGAGAGAGTGAAACTGGATCGCACATCCTCAATACTATGCTTTTATCTAGTAATTGCTTCTCAGCACAATTTATCGTATACCTACCCCTATGCTGCTTGCTATACATGAGGCATTAATATACAATTTGATCAAAAAGTATAGGCCCACTCACCGCGACAAGGTTTCCTCCTTGAGTGGGAACCTACTCTAAATTTGGCGCATCGCTGCACGGCGACCACCACCAATGCAGAACCGCACCAACGGACGGCGGGACCCAGCAGCCAAACAGCGCCCCCGCTGTCTGGCAAAGCCACCCTGGCACTGGGCATATACGACATATATGACATATATAGGAGTCTTTGTAATTATGAATATGATTGCTTCTGTCATATAGCATGTGCACCTAGCTATCATAAGCAGTGCCGAAATCAATTTGGCACATTTTGGCACATCTGGTATTGAAGAAATCCTCTGTGCCTATCTTGCCAATGCGGCATGGCTTAGCAGTAAAGGGGTGTTGGTCAGTGTGAAAGTGCGCATGGCCAGAGATACACCATTTGTGGCAAAATTACTCCAATAGTTGGTATTAGGCATGAGCGACACACCCTTTTGTATTAGAGATCTGAAGTCGCTTCGAATCATAGATCCGAAGTTGCTTCGTCCAAAACTTTGTTTAAATGCTGTACGGAGACCCGTCTTTGTACAGAATCCAAATGTATGGACTTCGCAGAATTGAAATTCGTTATGTCCGAAGTCTCATGAGACTTCATTGAAGAGCTTCGGCATTCGATTATTCAACCATTTTAAAACTGCAATCCGAAGTCGGCTTTGTTACTGAGGTGCCAGTTGGTACCAAAGCCAACTTCTGATCCCAGTTTTAAAATGGTTTTCAAGTTTAATAATGAAAGTCTGAAGTTATTCAACAAAGTCTCACAAGACTTTATATATAATGAATTTTACTTCTGCGAAGCCCATACATTTGAATGCTGTACGCGGACAAATCTTTGTATAGCATTAAAACGAAGTTTTGAACAAAGTGACTTCGGATCTGAAGCTCTCTTTGCTCAACACTAGTTGGTATAAAGTTAGAGAAAAGTGTCTATCCCTGCACCACATTTATTATACAGCCTGTGCCCCTGTGATAAATTTGGTATGGGTCTAGACAGCCTATCTAAGTGTATGCCATCTAAAGGATTAGTACAGTAGATCAGCTCCGTAGTTTTTCTTCAAAATAAAACATTAATACTAACATTTAAATGTCGATTTACCAGAAAAGATTTGCTGAATAAAAGGGCATCGTACTGTATATGCTCTCCCAGGTTTACCCAAAACCATTCTCATGCTTTATGTTTTTTTATGTAGTACTTAAAATAAAAGTAACATTGAAAAATATGATTATGTTCTGCATTCTCCAGTTTCACACCAACACCAAAATGTTGGTGTGAACACCAACATAATGTATCATTTTTTCCACAGACAGCATGCCTAGTCTAAAAACACAGCCATTATGTTAAGGTCAAATGCACAAGACCATATGCGTTTTGTGGTTCGCAAACTGTGGATCCGTCAATATGGATAAAGTCCATATGCTGTCCACATTTTTTCCAACCCATAAACTTTACATCCGTATATCTGTTCTACAAAAGGATAGAACATGTCCCATACTTAGCTGCATAATGCAGACCAGGCACCCATTGAAGTCAATTGGGTCCACAAAAAAGGCAAATGCAACCAGAACGGTACCCAAATTTTGCAGATCCAAATTATGGCTGTGAGGCAAGTGCCACGCAGCTGTACTCACCTTCCCTGTTCTTTTTCTGACCCCCCCCCCTTCAATGTGTCCTGACTGTGTACAGTGTCAGGACATAGTGCATGTAGGCACGCACTATGACCTAACGCTGTGCAATATCAGGTCATAGTGCAGCACAGGCCAGAAAAAAACCAGGGAGCGATGAGTGGCAGCGCTATCCAAGGCAAGCAAGGTGTTTTGTCTGATCTGAGATCTCATTGGCATCCAATCTGAGGCTGATGGGAGAATGATCTGAGACTGATGGACGTTGGGGGGTCTGATCTGAGGCTGACGGGAGTCTGATCTGAGTCTGAGGCTGATGGGGATCTGATCTGAGGCTGATGGGGGTCTGATCTGAGGCTGATGGGGGTCTGATCTGAGGCAGATGGGGGTCATATGTAAGGCTGATGGAGCTTGGGAGGTCTGATCTGAGGCTGATGGAGCTAGAGGGTCTGATCTGAGGTCTGATAGAGCTTGGTGGTCTGACTTTGAGGTCTGATCTTAAGGTCTAATGAAGAATGGGGTTCTGATTTGAGGGTTTGATGAGGATTCAGGGTCTGATCTGAGGTCTGATTTTTTTCTTATTTTCCTCCTCCAAATCCTAGGTGTGTTTTATAGTCCAAAATATGGTAATCACATTTTTTCACTAAAAGTTTTTTACTAAAAAAACTAAACAGGTTCAGTGGTTATCATTATGGTTACCACAAAGCACTGAGGGAAGGGGGGGGGGGATGCACATTTTTTGAACAGGGGCCCTCTGCTGTCTGTGTCCACCCTGCTCCAGGCAGATGCTGTCCTTGATTGGATTGGAATGCTAACATGTATGAATTAAAAGCCATGGTTTACTAGAACAAGAACTAAACAGGTTCAGTGGTCACATATACTATGTACACCGTATAAATAGTGAGCAACTCTGCAAATAGCTTTGAGTAAAGGACTCATACTGTTTTGGTTTTCTGGCTCTTATGCAAACGTATGTGTTTCCGAGTTGGTAGACTACAAACAAACCATGTTTAGTCTGATTCTGCAATGAAATTTTTCTGACCTACCGAATGAAAAGTAACAAGAAGAAGAGCACAGATGCAAGGGAATATAGAAGGGCTGCTCTGTACAGAAGAGGTATATACTGTATAGACTTGGCAGGACTGCATTTCTGACAGCCTTCCCAGTGTACGTGGGCATCAATTTACTGGCAGACCTATGGGTAGCGGCTGCACGTCACATCATACGATCTTACATATCAGAAATGAACAATAGTACTGGCAATAAACTGAAATTAGGTTTCACTGGATTAAATTTGCCAATATTATCAAGTCCAAGCTATTGTATTTTAAAGAGAACTTCTAAAAGAATGGCATGAAAGTTCAAGGATTGAAGGGACAATGGAGAATCAAAAGAGTTAATATGACATGTAAAAACAAGGATTTTAAGCATCAGGGGGGTGGTGAGACAGCTAGTTAAAGGTTTTTAAGCAAAAGCGGTCCTATCAAATGCAGAGGAAATACTTACATAATGAGAGAAATGTATATCTATTTCCCATATAATAAGCTATCCAGTGAAACCAGGATGTTGCAGCATATGCAGCACTAGGCAAATAATGCCATGATTCAATGAGGACAAGCAGATGAACATGCATTGCAGACTATACAGACCCTGTAAACTATAGCAATACATATAGACCAAAAAACTAAATTATTAATATGTATTGAATGTATTGAACATGCACATACTGTAAGAAATTATAAAAAGGATTGTCCCATAAAAAATGTGTAATACAGTTAAATCCAGTCCATAATTTTAAATGTTTTTTTTTTTTATATTTACACTTAATAAAACATGAGTTAACTGGGTCCCCCCGCTGAAAAAAGACACTTCCTTATCTCAATGTTTTAAGACTATAATGGGTATTTATCTGCAGCCAGTGTTAATATGCATCAGAAGTTCTTACCTATGTCTCGATGTTCCCAGCTGTCATTGGTGGTATGATGCAGGCAAGATCCTTATTCCTTTCCAAGTGATGATGTGAACTAGCTCGGTTTTCTTGCTTTCCCTTTCCTGCTCGTGCCGCTCCGGCGGGTAGCTGGCGTGCGAACGGGGAAGCAGGTAGGAGTTAGTCAGAGAATGCTCCTGTGCATGGGCGTAGCTATAGGCGGTGCAGAGCCTGAGGGGGCCCAAAAACCCTTGTGCTGCATAAGAAGACACACAATGTACTGAGGGAAAGGGGGCCCAAGCTGAACTCTTGCACCAGGGCCTATGAGCCATTAGCTACCCTCCCCTGCTCCTGTGTGACATCACACCTGTGAGTACGGATGCCTCCAAAGGAAAAAACCTTCCCTAGCGGCAGAGCAGGGGTACTTCCACTACTACTTAATAAAACATGTTTATATACCTGGATATTCCTGGAATTACTTTAAAGTAGTTAAGCATTTCAAAAAAGTTTTGAATTATGAGCTAAATTTTACTCTAATAATATTTCCTTCATGGGACAACTCTGTTAAAGAGTTATCCCAAGAATAATGTAAAAAATAAAAATCATACATAATCTAGTAAATGACAACCCTGTACCTCACATTTTTCCAGGGCTCTCCCTATTCATTGCTCCAGTTGTTCTGACAGATTTATTTTAAGCTGTCAACTGAGGGAGTGTCCTTTTTCAGGGGGTGTCTTTTTGCAGCATGTGGCAGTTAAAGGATGGAACTGAGCATGTGCGTCCACCTCATGAGGTGGCCAGAGTAATTAGAAAAATAGTACACAGCAGGTGGCGCTATACAGATAGATTAAAGTGAATAACTCAGTGGCTATACAAATGTTTTAATTATGTGCAATTGCAAAAGTATTCAGAGTCAGGTGCTGGTTTGAAAAGTGTAGAATATTTTTTGAGAGACAACCCCGTTAAGCAAAAAGTATAGTCAAAATGTATAAAATCAATTTATTGTTATATAAAAGAAAGAGGGAAAATAATATATAGAAGGGTAGAAATACAAACAATTTCCTGTTAGGGTTCCTAGCACACATCTACAGCATGCGATAAATTACCCCTGTAGCTAAATGTTACAAGTACTACATAATAAAAAAAGAATCCCCGCAAAGTGAGTTAACATTATCTTCCTAGTATACCTCCTGCCCTGTGTTACAAATTTGCCCCGTACATCAGACATAGGCATCTAGATTTATCACACATATACAATAGATAATGTACACATACAGTATTATAGGCTTTGCTACTAATTCAGGGTACGGAATGTGTCAGTTTTATTTACCTACTTAATCCCTTTAAATAAAGTCTTTGAGGTTTCACTAGGAAGCAGTGGCAGGCTGGCAGCACCGGCGGCAGTGACAGGAGATGAACGCTTCCACTGTGGAAGCGTTCATCTCCATAGCGATCTGTGTCGCCGTCCTCTGGACAGCGATACAGATCGCTGTGCAGTGCGGCAGGGGAGGGAGAGGCGTCTCCCTCCCCTGCTCCTCTGATAGGCTGCCGGCCTCGTGCCGACAGCCTATCAGAGCGGTTCAGGCGGCGCGATGACGTCATCGCGCCGCCTGAGCAGAGGACAGAACGGGACACAGGCCGGAAGAGGCCTGCATCCAGCGCTGCAAGGAGGTAAGTAGGGAGGGGAAAAGAAGCCTGCACATGATTTTTGGGGGAAGGAGCCTGCACATGATTTTGGGGGAGGGGGAGGAAGGAGCCTGCACATGATTTTGGGAGGAGCCTGCACATGATTTTGGGGGAGCCTGCACATGATTTTGGGGGAGGGGAAGAAGCCTGCACATGATTTTGGGGGAGGGGGGAAGAGCCTGCACATGATTTTGGGGAGGGGGAGGGGAGGAGCCTGCACATGATTTTGGGGGAGGGAAGGAGCCTGCACATGATTTTGGGGGAGGGGGGAAAGAGCCTGCACATGATTTTGGGGGAGGGGGAGGGGGAGGAGCCTGCACATGATGGGGGAGAGAGGAGACTCCGGGGGCACTATGGGGACATTACTGATGTATTTTATATGGGGGTAGTAGGATAATTTGTCCAGAATATGGGAGGATGATGGAAAAGTAGTAACTGAGATTTATTTTGTTGTCAAACTGCAGAGACGAAACCTGACGGTCTGGTCTGAAGGTCTGAAAGGAGAAGATGAGGAAAGAGAACATCTACATCACAGGAGACGTCACTGGATGGAAGAGGTAAGTGGGGCTGTTTTTCTGTAGTGATGGGAGCTGGGGCGTATCAATCGCCCAAAGTGCCCCTCCCGAGACCAGGCTCTGGATCCGCCAGTGCTAGGAAGTGGTACTATTATGAATTATCACTAGTGATTTTTGGATGTCATTGCTTTTTTTATGTGCCTGGTATTGCAGCCTCAAATATGAGTGTCAAGTTTCAATCACATAATGTGCCCCAGTACAAAAATATCCCCCTATAATGTCTGACTGTAACATGAATTCAAAACATTTGGGAATGAATAAGCTTACACAAGCTAAGCGAATAAATATATTTACTAAGTGTGATTAAATATAAGATAACACAGAAAAATCACACACATAATAATAAAACGTAAATAAACATCACTAGCCTAAATATGCAATATGGGGTAAGGCTCAGGTCGGCCATGCTATAACACTTGGATGTCTACCACATTATAACACATGACAGACACCCCAGGGTGTACAAGAGATAGGGCAAACTAATACTTATACCCTAACTAGGATGAAGTTCCAAGTGGAGACCCCCTAATTGTATGTGTGTAACCAGAGCTATACACCTTGGTCCTGCCCCTGGTGTGCATCACCCATGTCCTGAGATGTGTCTCTGAGATCACTACTCAGGAATGTAGCCTTATCAGAACAATGGGGAATGGGTATTACATTACAAGGAATTACAAGAAATATCCTTACACAGAATACTAAAAGTAATGTAAAAGAGGCACAATTAAATGCGATAGAACCAATTAGAAAAAAATACCTTGACAATACAGTGACAATACAAAAAATACCCTTTCCTTTCATATAAGAACCCCATATCAGACCTCAAATAAGAACCTGAAAACAAACCGCCACATCAGATCTTCAGACCCCCATATCAGATCCTCAGACCCATTTATCAGATCCTCAGACCCCCACCTCAGATCTTCAGACCCCCATATCAGATCAGACTTGCATATCAGATCCTCAGACCCCCATATCAGATCTTCAGACCCTCATATCAGATCATCAGACCCCCATTTCAGATCCTCAGACCCCCATATCAGATGCTCAGATGTACATAACCAATAATAGGTATATGGACTAGGATTAACCAAAATTAATGAAACTACCACACAGTAATCAGGGTACAACAATTTATTTAATTATAATGAAAAAAAGAATAATGGACAGGACACATTTAATTAAAAACATCTCTTATAGTGGTGGTGGTCTGCAGACAGAGATGGTAAAAGTGTTAAGGCCGATTTATTGGCCTGTATTTGTGGGAGGGGCGATGATGACTATATCTGGCCAGGCGTCCCCTCCCATAGTGAACGTCGTCTCCAGCGTATGGTGTGGGAGCTCTACATACCGTCCTCAGGGAGCAACAAGGGTGCAGCGCTACACGGCAGTTCCAGGCCCCGACTTTCTACGGTCCAGATAAGTAGCTGCCTCATCCAGCAGCATTGTTGCTTTAAGTCCGGCCGGCGGTGTGTCGGCTCCCCGGGTAAGGGGGAGCAGCACCGCACCGGAGCGGTCTGCCAGGGAGACACGCTCTTCTCCCCACGCGGCATGACACGTAGGGTGCAGGGCACAGTGTGTGCCCGCTCGATAAAGTATTGCACAGGCCGCTGTGCTGTTAGACAGGCAGGGGGGGAGGGGCGGACAAATTAGGCTTCAGCATGTTGTTTCTATCCAGGGGGTGCACAGATGAATTCACTCAGCAAGGGGGAGTAGTAAGGTTCAGAAAGGGTGTGGGTTTAAAAAAAAAAAAAAAAAAAGGGGTGTGTTATAAAATAAATGAAATGTCTGGAAAAAATAAAAAAAATTAAACTTGCATTTATTATGGGGAAGGGACATTGAGTCTAGTGTTCTAGTCAGGGTATGTTAGGCTTCTTAATATGGCTTTAGTGTAAGATTACACTATGTGGAAAGCACGTCACAGGAGTCGCTTACAGGGGTCACTCAACTATGTATTAAGCTCTGCTCTGCAGCTGGCTGTCATGTGTTTTCAAAAATATAGTTCCTCACGCAGAGCTACTAGTGAGGTGGGGTATATAGCATGCACGGTGTCTGTTTTAGTCAGTCTCTCTTCCAGCACTATTCAGGCATGCACTCACCTCTGCCCCTCGCTCTGATCTGCTGGCTGGGTTCCACAGACACGCATAGTTGTGGCTCTGGCGCCCTCTATGTGGCCACAGCTGGAAGTGCGGGGCAGAGTGTGAGTTCAGGCTCCAGTGTTAGTTTAAAAAAACAAACATATATATGTGTGTTTAGTTTATATGTATATGTGTGTGTGTGTGTGTGTGTATATATATATATATATATATATGTGTGTATAGGGGCACTGTTAGGATGTTGGTCCGCACAGCGAATTCGGCGCCAGATTCCGAATAGGGTTACGCTTGACGCATGTTTTTACGCATACGTATTTGATTCGTTATTTCATCAGTTCACCATGATACCACGTTAGTGGCATTGGTAAAGATTAAAGGGTTTCTTGCGTTTATCTCTCCAGGATCAAGTGTTTATATATGCCTTGATGTTCAGGCGATTGCTGACTTTCCATGTGGGACCACTTTCTCAGGCATTGGTATGGTATTTCTCTTTTATTCCAGAGGTATACAGTAATTCTCCTAGTTTCCTGAGGCCATGTCGAACTCAGGTTTTGCTGCCCTTTTTTTGGCCCCTACTGGCTAGCTGGTGGGTGGACGAGTGAGGTTGGTTAATCCCAGGTTCCACAGATTTCAGCGTTGTTTGAACTTTATCCTATAATGGCGGCTGTGCATGCAGGGGGTCGGCATGGGCTGGTTACATGGTGTATGTTTATGTCAATATCGCGGTCATGGATATTTGATTAATGGCTTGGTCCAACTGATATCTTTTGTTAGGTGTCAGGTGCTTTACTCGTTACTACACCAAATTCATTACACACATTCATGTACCCGAACCCAAAATATAGCAGCCGATGCCCTGTCCTGAGCTAATTCTCTTGCACAAGTTTCCCGAAGCGGACGTCTACGGTGCCACAATGCCTCGGTACGCTTCACTACTTCCGATCCCATTACCCTGGCTGCAGCTCGCTCGTTGGTAGCGAAATCGCAATTGGAGGTTGTATTAAAGCTCTTTGATCAAGTTTGTTGTCCTTTTTGGCCCCCTTCAGGCGTCCCTTCAGCGTCGCGGTTCCGGCATAATTCTAACCGCTTTTAGGTATCCAGTAGGTAGGGGTCATTCCTTCATGTTTAAGCCCCGACCACAAGTGTTAAGGCCGATTTATTGGCCTGTATTTGTGGGAGGGGCGATTATGACTATATCTGGCCGGGCGTCCCCTCCCACAGTGAACGTCGTCTCCAGCGTACCCACCCTTACTTTAACTATCTCACACCAGGGGATGCCCCCCTTCAGGCGTCCCTTCAGCGTCGCGGTTCCGGCATAATTCTAATCGCTTTTAGGTATCCAGTAGGTAGGGGTCATTCCTTCACAAAGTGCTAGTTCAGTTATAGTGACTGTATAGGTAAAGCTAGTTGGAAAATATTAAGCAGTAAGGAACACTGGTAAGAAATTAAAATAGACTTAGATTAGTAACACCCGACATGCGTTTTGTTGTCAGCTTACTCAGAGGGTTGGTTGATGGTCATACCCCGATATCAGATGCTCATGCCCCCATATCAGATGCTCAGGCTCCCATATCAGATGCCTATATCAGATGCTCAGGCTCCCATATCAGAGGCTAAGACCCCCCCACCCATCAGACCTCAGATCAGATTCAAAATAAATAAATAAACTTACCACTCCTGCTCTGCCGCTGCTCACCATGTCCAGTGTTGTCTCCTGCAGTCACCGCTTTCTGGTCTCCTCTGACCTGTACTGCACTGTCACCTGACTGCGTGCAGCATCAGGTCATAGTGCGCGCTGTACGTCCTGTTATTGTACGCAGTCAGGACAGTGCAGCGCGGCCCAGAAAAGAGCAGGGAGGAGGCGTGAGTACAGCACTCAAAGGCCCCTTTCACACGGGCGAGTTTTCCGTGCTGGTGCAATGCGTGAGGAGGACGCATTGCACCCGCACTGAATCCGGACCCATTCATTTCTATGGCGCTGTGCACATAAGCGGTGATTTTCACGCATCACTTCTGCGTTGCGTGAAAATTGCAGCATGCTCTATATTGTGCGTTTTTCACGCAACGAAGGCCCCATAGAAGTGAATGGGGCTGCGGGAAAATCGCAAGCATCCGCAAGCAAGTGCGGATGCGTTGCGATTTTCCCGCATGGTTGCTTAGCAACGGGACCCGATCTCTATTATTTTCCCTTACAACATGGTTATAAGGGGAAATAATAGCATTCTTAATAAAGAATGCATAGTAAAATGAAGTGGAAGGGGTTAAAAATAATAAAAATTAACTTACCACTTGATCGCGTAGTTGCGATCTGTCCTCTCTTTCCCTGCATCAGCTAAGATCTAAAGGACCTGTGATGATGTCACATCACATGGTCCAATCACATGGTCCATCTTACCTTGGTGATGGACCATGTGATTGGACAATGTGATGTGACGTCATCACAGGTCCTTTAGTTGTTAGCTGATGCAGGGAAAGAGAGGACAGATCGCAACTACGCGATCAAGTGACTAAGGTAAGTTAACTTTTATTATTTTTAACCCCTTCCACTTCATTTTACTAAGCATTCTTCATTAAGAATGCTATTATTTCCCCTTATAACCATGTTATAAGGGAAAATAATCAATTCTCCAGAAGACCTGAAACCGGACTTCAGTGATGAAGTCTGGCTTCGGGTCTGGGTACCAAACATGGCGATTTTTCTCACGTGCGTGCAAAACGCATTACAAACGTTTGCACCCGTGCGAGAAAACGCGCATATTCCCGCAACGCACCCGCCTCTTATCCGGGCGTCAAACATGACGCCCATGTGAAAGAGGCCAAAGTGCTTCCCCCGCCTCCTACAGACTAGTGAGCAATTTCAGAATAGAATCGCTCACTAGTATTCAAGAATGGGCCCCTGTGCAGCTGAACCAGCTGCACAGGCGGTATGTCCACCCCTGCCCTGGAGTTTGTGTGTTCTCTCCCTGTTTGCAGGGGTTTCCTCCATATACTCTAGATTACTCTGATTAGATTATGCTAGTAAAAAAAAATCATGAGTAGCACAGTGGTATAATCCAATACAAGCCATGGAATAATCCAATGTGACTGTTTATACTAAAATATGTGAATCTTGAGAAGTATATTACAGTAACCATATATGCATGTCTAGAATAAAGCTGTAATCCATATAGTAATGCTTCTGTACCCTAGATAAAATCTCATAACATGTACAATATCTCTTATCAGTCTGTTCTCTGTCTGTTCTTTATGCACGGCCAAACGACTAGACCGACAAGCACCAAATTTGGCATATAGATAAATCAGCTCCATAGGACGTACCATTCTTGAGATATTCACAAAAAAGCTAATATGACACCATCACATGGTCCTTAATAGCTAATAGAAACTTTGCCTCGCTGACATACACACAGTTTTACACTAGGTTTCCATAACAACCCAGCCATTTTTAGTCACTGTTATAGGTCATGGTTAAGGGGGCTAAGCGCTGTGGAGGTCACTGTTAAGGGGCGGGTCGCTGCGAAGGTCACATTGATGGGGCGGGGCACTGTGGAGGTCATTGTTAAGGGAGAAGGGTGTTGTGGAGGTCACTGTTAAGGGAGCGAGGTGCTGTGGCGGGCACTGTTAAGTGGGGGGGGGGTGCTGTGGAGGTTACAGTTAAGGGGGCGAGGTGCTGTGGAAGTTACTTTTAGGGAGCGGGTCACTGTGAAGGTTACTGTTATGGGGGACACAGTGGGGATCTTTCAACCACACACAAACATAAATTAAATAGACGAAATAGACCCTTGTGAAACCGGGTCACTCTGCTGGTATCTTATAAAATGGCAACAGAGCAAATCAGACCATATGATATAAAACATTATATACAGGCAAACAGGCTCTATGCCGATTGCTACAGTATTGTAGTTGAAGTGCATGCTTTCATATGGAGTAGCTAATGCCTGCCTTTCATTCCCATGGTTGTGTATCGATACATTATTACAACATGCTGCGATATAACCTCCTTCTGCATATATTGGAATTGTAAGGTCGTCTTCTCTGTAGGCCACTAACATTTCCATTTTCCTGGGCTTTGAATGGCAGGCGTATGAATACTGTGCATTCCACCATCTTTTCTATAGCCCTTTGTTTTCTGCAATCTGTGTCGGTTGTGGTTTGGAAAATGAGTGCTTAGCAACTGGTTACCATGGAGGCAGGATGTCTCGGCTTCAAAAAGATTTGATATTACTAGGTGATGGTATTTCTAGATATATTTGCTCAATGCAATATCCACGGATCTTGATTAGCAAAAGTGCAGAGATTAAAGTATTACTGCAGCTGGCAGTGTCCATACTGTAGAAAATAATTGTGGTTTATGCTGCGCTTGTTTAGTTAAGTGGTCTGAAAATGTTATATATATATATATATATATATATATATATATTAAACTTATTATCTAAACATATAGATACAATGTTGAATATAAACTGTAGCACATGTTCTGGGAGGGTTGCATAAAAGAATGTATGGATAGAATGACATATTTACAGGTATGTCTTTCTTGTCATTTGTGCCAATTTGCAGCACTGTTACAAAGTAAGTGAAAGCCAAGTGTCAGTAAGCAGCTTATCAGCCGGTAAAAATGAGGCTGTACAGAAAGAGCACGTTAAAGTATAGATTATTATGCAAATAAGGAGAGTTCCTATCTGACCGTAGTGACATCCTGTCACTCTCAAATAATTCATTCAGAGCTGACAAAAGAAAAGAACGATTCACCGCCCCGACTTCTTATTCTATAGCAGGCCAGGAAGAAAAGCCCATGAATTTTCCATATTAAAGTAAGTTCAGAAAATGTAATGCTTTCTGCCATAAGGTACTGAAAATGCGCCACAGGGGGCCAAAGTATTTTGAACAATTTGACATGTATTCTATCCCATTCTTCTTATCTTCCTATTGTATCTATTTATACAGAGCCAGCACATTACAGACGTGAATATGTAGGGACACATGGCAGTCGGCAGGACAATAGATCTGCTCTAAAAGCTTCCAATCAAAAGGCTGTGTTACACAGCCCAATGTGGCAGATGATTGTTGGAAGGGAAGTACTATTTCACGGTAATCGCCTGCCCACTAGCAGAGAAGACCGCTGCTATTACATGCAGTGATATCCTCCACAGCTATGCCATCATTCGTTCCCATGTTGTATAGTGGTTTGCAGGCGGCAGATCGTAATTAGACACCACGATCTGCCGCCTGCAATCGATAATTTTTTAACTTGTCAAAATATTTGGATTGCTCAATGATCGAGCATTTGCTCGTTCATCGGGCAATCAGCAGCAGTATTGCACTGCCAGATGATCACTAACAAGTGTTTATGCAAACGCCCGTTAGCAATTATCTGCCGAAAAATGGGGCAGTGCAATACAAGCTTAAGAGGGTTGGGGAGAGTAGATAAAATCAGTAATAGGCGACACTGGGGTTTGGAGGAGATGAGTTATGTACTTACAGAGAAGGGTGATAGGCTTGAAAGGATATATATTAGAACATTGGACCATTGCACACAGCCCTGTGACTGATGTGTTTTTTAACAACCATCGCATGAAAGTTTTCAAAACAATTGCAGTCTATGGGGCTAATCACATGGCCTTTTTTTAACGCCAAATTAATAACCGATGTCCAAAAATAGAAAATGTCAGATTTTTGGATGTTTTGACCGTCAGACAGACCCTATTGACATCAATGGGCCTGTTTTTAACTGCTGTTATAAATGAATACCCTATAAAAAAATACTCACCTCACCACAGGCACACATGGGAACACTTACCCTACAATGGAGGCAGCAGGACCTGATGCTTCAAGCATGATAATGTGACGTTACAATGCAAAACAAGAGCAAGTGTTACCCTGTGTGCCTGTGATGAGGGGAGCATTTTTTTTTTCAATTTGTCAGCACTACCCTGTGTGTGGGGGTAGAGCAGGGGTAGGCACTATATATATATTGAGGCACAATTTAGGTTCATTATATGGACTGAGGACACTGGGGGGACAATATATCTACATAGTGTCCTGGGGGCATTATATAAACTAGAGGCACTATGGGAGCTAATATATAAACTGAGGGCACTTTTGGTGTCAAAATATGTACTAGGAAATCACTGAAAATGGTGCACTACCATGGTAAATGCAATTGAAATTTTTTTTGGCTAAACCCTCATGCTGATATTAAAATGAGACGTTCGCCAATAAATTGTTATATGAAGAACATTCCGGAGCCCGCGCACCCTGTCAAGGTCTTTTAAAATGGCACGGGACCTAACGCTAACCTACCTATGCCGTATGGACAATTTATGATAGGTACATAAAGTCCGACACACAGCCAGCAGCTCCCAGTTACCTCCAGCGTGAAATCACACATACAATGGGAGGAGAGAGGAGGCTGTGAGTCCCACCTATAACAGGCTCATGTAATGCAGGCTGCCCAGGTGCACCTGAATGTTACCCATAGATCAAAATCAAGACACATTCAAACCTGAGGTTGTGCCACCTCCAGGCATATATATACAGACAAAAATCACAGAATAAAGTGGTCTAAAAGGCACAAAATGCTCAAGACCCCAAATGCTGCATTTCTACCCGGGGGAGCAAATCCTGCCTATGTGATCCGGTACTAACAGCAATCACCAGCAAAAATGCATGCAATGGAGGATGCCGGCAGCGGACCACATGTACCACAAAAACATCCTACACACATCTTAAAAGCTAAAAATGCTCAAAACCCCCTATGTTGTAGCGCATTTATAACCGGGGGAGCAAATCCTGCACGTGTGATCCGTTGCTAACAGGAATCTCCAGCAAAAAATGCATACAATGGAGGATGCCCGCAACGGTTGTCTTTCCTCATCTTCTTCATTCGGACCAGACCACAATGGTGAATTATTTCAGTAACGTTTCGTCCTTGCAGAATTTGACACAGACATTTTAGATTCCTTACTTTTCCATTATCATCCTCCTGGTGGCACCCAACATCATCATCCTGCTACTATCCCCAATACTAAGCCTGCTGTGCTCCCCAATGCGCATAAATACTATACTGCAAAAATAACAGTACCATAGTAAAAGTGCTCACAGGCTTCCCCAATAGTAATAGTGCCCCCTACAGTGCCCCCAATAGGAGCCTCAGTTGTAGTAATGCCCTCCATATTGTGCTCAATAATGCCTTCAAAGTACCCCTGATATTAATGATGTCCCCATAGGGCCCCTAGTAGAAATAATGCCTCCTATAGTGCCCCAGCAGTAACAAGGCCCCTTTGTAAGGCACCCCTTTAGAGCCCCCCATTAGTTATCAGGCTAATCTATAAGGCACCCTTATAAAGCCCACAGTAGTGATAAAGCCCACTATAGTGTCCCAAGTAGTTGGAATGCCTCCTATAGTGGCCCCAGTATTTATAATGCCCCTGTAGTAGACCTACTGTAGTATCTATAAAGCCCCATTGCAGTGCTCCGTGTATTGCTCCCTGTATTATAAGGCCTCTTTCACACTTGCATTCTGAGGATCTGGCGGGCACTTCCGTCCCGCCGGATCCGTCAGAAGTCAGAACGCAAGTGGACTGACAGCATTTGAAGACTGATCAGTATCCTGATCAGTCTTCAATATGCTTTCACTGTTACCATGGCACCCAGGACGCTACTGGAGTCCTGGCTGCCATGGTACTCAGCAGCAGTGTACTCACCTGCGCTGCGGCGGCCGGGCGCTCCTTAATGACGTCACAGGTCTGGGCGGCGCATAGATCAATGCGCCGCCCAGACCTGTGATGTCATAATGGAGCACCCGGCGGCCGCAGCGCAGGTAGGTACACTGCTGGGTTGTACTTACCATGGCAGCCAGGACTCCAGTAGTGTCCTGGCTGCCATGGTAACCGATCGGAGCCCCAGCTTACACTGGGGCCCCGATCGGAACGGCTGCTGCGCATGCGCAGCGCTAAACGTCGGATCCGGCAATGCGCCGAATCGACGTTTAGCTTAATGCCGGATCCGGAATAATGCTCTTCAATGGGCATTCATTCCGGATCCGCCATTGCGGCATGTCTTCCGGCTTTTTGGACGGAGACAAATCCGCAGCATGCTACGGTTTTGTCAACGTCCAAAAAACGTTGAGATACTGAACGGATGACATCCTGATGCATCCTGAGCGGATTTCTCTCCATTCAGGATGCATTAGGATTATCCTGATCAGTTTCTTTCCGTCCTAGAGCCCCAAGGACGGAACTCAAGGACGGAAAGAAACAACGCAAGTGTGAAAGAGTCCTAATGCCCCTTGTAGTGCCACTACATATCAGCACCCCCTTGTAGTGCCCATATCCCCTGAGGTATTATAATGGCCCTTGTAGAATAATAACCCCTGTAGTGCTAGCATGTATACTGCTCTCACCCAGGGGCGTAACTATAGGGGAAGCAGGGGAAGCAGCTGCTTTGGGGCCCTGATCCAGAAGGGGCCCATTCAAGAGGAGGAGAAGTACTAAAAGATTTTGTCAGGGCCCCTCAACATTATTACACAATGAAATTACAGTGCCTTGTCAAAGTATTTGGCCCCCTTGAACTTTTCGACCTTTTGCCACATTTCAGGCTTCAAACATAAAGATATAAAACTGTAATTTTTTGTGAAGAATGAACAACAAGTGGGACACAATTATGAAGTGGAACGAAATTTATTAAATATTTCAAACTTTTTTAACAAATAAAAAACTGAAAAATTAGGCGTGCAAAATTATTCAGCCCCTTTACTTTCAGTGCAGCAAACTCCCTCCAGAAGTTCAGTGAGGATCTCTGAATGATCCAATATTGACCTAAATGACTAATGATGATAAATAGAATCCACCTGTGTGTAATCAAGTCTCCGTATAAATGCACCTGCACTGTGATAGTCTCAGAGGTCAGTTTAAAGCGCAGAGAGCATCATGAAGACCAACGAACACACCAGGCAGGTCCGAGATACTGTTGTGGAGAAGTTTAAAGCCGGATTTGGATACAAAAAGATTTCCAAGCTTTAAACATCCCAAGGAGCACTGTGCAAGCGATAATATTGAAATGGAAGGAGTATCCGACCACTGCAAATCTACCAAGACCTGGCCGTCCCTCTAAACTTATAGCTCATACAAGGAGAAGACTGATCAGAAATGCAGTCAAGAGGCCCATGATCAATCTGGATGAACTGCAGAGATCTACAGCTGAGGTGGGACACTCTGTCCATAGGACAACAATCAGTCGTATACTGCACAAATCTGGCCTTTATGGAAGAGTGGCAAGAAAAAAGACATTTCTTACAGATATTCATAAAAAGTATTGTTTAAAGTTTGCCACAAGCCACCTGGGAGACACACCAAACATGTGGAATAAGGTGCTCTGGTCAGATGAAACCAAAATCGAACATTTTGGCAACAATGCAAAACGTTATGTTTGGCGTAAAAGCAACACAGCTCATCACCCTGAACACACCATCCCCACTGTCAAACATGGTGGTGGCAGCATCATGGTTTGGTCCTGCTTTTCTTCAGCAGGAACAGGGAAGATAGTTAAAATTGATGGGAAGATGGATGGAGCCAAATACAGGACCATTCTGGAAGAAAACCTGATGGAGTCTGCAAAAGACCTGAGACTGGGACGGAGATTTGTCTTCCAACAAGACAATGATCCAAAACATAAAGCAAAATCTACAATGGAATGGTTCACAAATAAACATATCCGAGGGTTAGAATGGCCAAGTCAAAGTCCAGACCTGAATCCTATCGAGAATCTGTGGAAAGAACTGAAAACTGCTGTTCACAAACGCTCTCCATCCAACCTCACTGAGCTTAAGCTGGAGGAATGGGCAAAAATTTCAGTCTCTCGATGCGCAAAACTGATAGAGACATACCCCAAGCGACTTACAGCTGTAATCGCAGCAAAAGAGCAAAAGGTGGCGCTACAAAGTATTAACTTAAGGGGGCTGAATAATTTTGCACGCCCAATTTTTCAGTTTTTTATTTGTTAAAAAAGTTTGAAATATCCAATAAATTTCTTTCCACTTCATAATTGTGTCCCACTTGTTGATTCTTCACAAAAAATTACAGTTTTATATCTTTATGTTTGAAGCCTGAAATGTGGCAAAAGGTCGAAAAGTTCAAGGGGGCCAAATACTTTCACAAGGCACTGTATATACAGTGGCAGTATAGACAGTGTAAAAAACGGATGGAACAGCTGCCAGGCCTGGTCTGAGAGATCGATCTTTACTAGCCACCACAGGAAAGGGGGGCGCCATGAAAGGAAGGGGTTGTGAAAAAATTACTGGGGGAGGGGCCCCATTCAAAAATTTGCTGTGGGGCCCAGTCATTTCTAGTGAGGCCACTGCTCTCACCACTTCTCCTGTAGTATAATTTCCCATCTGTATTTTATGGATTTACTAGCAGAGGACCCAGCTTTGCACAGGTATATTTCATCTATTTCATTCAATGTTTGCATGTGTCATTAAAAGATATCGACAGTATCCCCCATAACAGTGACCTCTACAGCACCCTGCCCCCTTAACAGTGATATTACTTTGCTATTTTTTTAAATAAATAGAATAATTATAATACTTGATAATTATTATAATTATTCTATATATTTAAAAAAAAAAGCAAAGTAATATAATCGCATAGCGAATTAAACACAGCTGTCTCTATAGTCAACCTACCTATTTGATTGCTAGAAATAGTGAAGTTGATGAATATGGCGCTAAAACGAAGATGGAGAATATTTCGTTATCTTCGTTTTGAGAAATATGACGAATACATTCGTCATCTTCGCTAATTCTACGAAGCCAACCATAGTAAACCAGGTCTAAGTTGAAATCGCAATGCGATTACTTCAAGTTATGTTAATCGCATTGCGATTTCAACTTAGAGCCGTGTTTCTAATGGGTCAAGCTTGCTAGAATTAACGAAGTTAACGAATATGAAATATAGCAGTGCTAAGTTGAAATCGCAATGCGATTAATATAACTTGAAGTAACCGCATTGCGATTTCAACTTAGCACTGCTATATTCCATATTCGGAATCGTTAACTTTGTTAATTCTAGCAAGCTGACCCATTAGAAACCCAGCTCTAAGTTAAAATCGCAATGCGATTACTTGTAGTTATATTAATCGTATTGCGATTTCAACTTAATTCTCACATCTGACAGTACATTCTAGTATGGAGGCATTCCCATGGTGATGGGGACGCTCCATGAGCACGGAAGTCGGCATAAGCGGCAACGGGCACTGACTGGAGCAGCCAGAAAGCCAGGAATGCTCAGGACAGGTAAGAACTACTTTTGAGTAGTGGGAAATATTCAAAATAGTGAATTCATAACGCTATATTCGAAATATTCGTGAATTAGCGAAGCCCCGATATTCGCTATTCGAATATTCGCGCTCAACACTACTTTGCACGGGTATATTTCATTTATTTCATTAAATGTGAACTCCACAGTCCCTCATCCCTTAACAATGAACCCACCCACAGTGACCTGCCACTTTAAAATGGGACCTCCACAGCAGCCCATCCCCTTAACTTTGACCGTCACAGCAGCCCGTCCCTTTAACAGTGACCTCCACAGTACCCTGCCGCCTTAACAGTGACCTCCACAGCTGTTGCCCCTTAAATAGTGGCCCCTGCCCCATTAACAGTGACCTCCACAGTGTCTGCCCTTTTAACAGTGATCTCCACAGCGGCCTGCCCCTTAACAGTAACATCCACAGTGCCCGCCACTTTAACAGTGACCTCCACAGCATCCTGCCCCTTTAATGCTAGGGCTACAAGACGACATGTGTCGCGCAAATAATTTTTATAATGATAAGCTATGGTGTCGCACTGCGACATGTGTGATACTGTCTGCTGAGCTGTGTATCTAATCCTTTCATGAGTGATACTGTCTGCTGAGCTGTGTATCTAATCCTATCATGAGTGATACTGTCTGCTGAGCTGTGTATCTAATCCTATCATGTGCAATACTGTCTGCTGAGCTGTGTATCTAATCTTATGTTGTGTGATACTGTCTTCTGAGCTGTGTATCTAATGTTATGTTGTGTGATACTGTCTTCTGATCTGTGTATCTAATCCTTTCACAGCATGTGTTAGTATACCAATGTATAATAAGACGTGGTTCAATAAACGTCCGGCTCTCAGTGGCGTCCCACTGGGCCTGGCTTAGCGATACCACAGTTACCTCTCTAGACGATTTTCGTTTTTATTTATTTTCCAATAAGTGGAGCAGGTAGGTAAAGAGGTATGTTCTTATCCTCAATGGTTGAAGGACCTGTAGAATATTACATATTGTGTCACATGACTTGAGGGTAGAAGAATCCGGTTCTAATCTAAAGGTCTGAATGGGGGTCTTTATCACATTGGGGTCTGATCTAAGGTCTGATTGGGGTTTTATTAACATTGAAGGTCTGAGGAGGGTCTTAATGTTGGGGCTCTGAGCTAAGCTCTGATTAACATTGGGGGTCTGATTGGTGGTCTGTTTTCTCCTCTAAAACCTAGGTGCATCTTATGGACAGGTGTGTCTTATAGGGTGGAAAATATAGTAAATAAGAATAGATTTGAAGGTTAAGAAATTTGATTTACCTTTATAATAACTGAAAGTCATTGAAGAGCTTAGCAGATAAGTGGAGTAGAATTATAAGTATAGATAGATGAATTGGAGAGGTAAATATCTGATTAGTGGGAAATAAGACAGCAGAAGTCAAAAGGTGAAATTACTGTGATGTGAACTAGAACATTTTTAGAGGTTTTACAGGTACAGTAGAAGCAACAAGGCTTAAAGATGTTGCAGGCATGAGTACTTACTTGAGGCTTATATGAAGGCACAGAACACTAGGTTTCTGCAATGAGCTGTTTCACAAAAGTTCCCCCCTGCTCTGAGTGACAGATGCAGTGGTCTCCTGGTTAGATGCTACAGCTGTCAATCAGAGCAGAGAGGAGGGTCTGCTCTCCCTAGACCCTACCTAGTGTTGTCAGAAAAACATTAAATGAATTGCTGAGAAGAGCATTTTGTCAGATATGCAATCTATCTATACACTAAACCTTGTACTCTCTAGCCATAGTGATCACTAATAAGGCACTCCTTTTTCAGTGTCTAATAGAACAATGCATACTACAACTAAATTTGAATGTGTTTATTCTGGGTTGACCATAAAGGAGCTATAACCACTTTACAATATTCACTTCACAGAGAGAAATCACTGAACAGTATCAGCAGTCACAGTACATGCAATATAACTCCAGCGCCTCTAGTCACAGAAATGGCAGGAATAGAAGGTCAACCTGCCAACACTTGTTGGCTTTTCAACGAAAAAGCAATAACAAGGGAGTGGGAAGGTGGTTGGGGATTTCTAGGGGTCAGGTCACAAAAAGGTGGATCCGTACAAATGTTCATAATGAGATTTTGTTGACATAATAAGTTTGAAGACTACTGGGAACAGTGGGAGCCCACCTCTTATTTTGATACAAGAAACAGTATCCACCATCTTGCGATCTCATGATTTTTGTTTATACATAGCAGCCAATCTGAGGTGGCAGAGCTCCATGGCCGGGAGGAGATCGGCAACTGTGGTCAAAGTTATCGAAGCACCAAAAAATAGATCCACAAATTGCCACAAGATATAAAAGAACCAATTCATCTTTATTAATATACAAAATACATCAAAATAAAATATACATATAAGTAGGAAAAGACAGAAAAGCTAAAAGTACAAAAAAATATTTTACAGTGCAGTCATAAAGTATACTAACAGTAGTCTATTATGAATTAGAAGTATCCGGCTAAACCAGGGTGTATCCAGCCATTTGGACCACAGTGTCTCATATCTACTGGTATCATTTCTTTTCAAGTACATCCCTTTCTCCAAGGACAACAACCAGTTCACTTTGCTTATAAATTCCCCTATGGCCCATTGCTGGGCAATTAGTTTTCATATGCTTGTATTTTTAACCTTCATTTGGCAAGTCATTTCCATTAGCTGGTGGGTCCAAATGGTATCTGAGTTACAAAATAATTTCCATAACAAGTACATTATACATACAATTTGCTTTTAACTATATAGCTATATGCATTTCCAGGCCAGTGTTAGAATCTTCTCTTCCCAATACATATATCCTACATCATAAAAACTAATTGCAAAGATATACCATATATTTTTTCCTTTTATTTCTTCCTGTTCGATTAAGTAGAGTTACAGAATTGAATGCACAAGTAAATCGCCTCATTAACATAGACATGAAATGCATGAATGAAGGAAGCAGTTGGGCCCCTGAGAGATAGATATAGTTATTAAATAAATTTAGTTAATTAACCTATCAGTGGAGGATGTTGATGCGATACTTAGAACAGAACACATTTTGTACCACCTTAGCTCATTACTGGCGGAGCAAAACAAAGATCCCCACATCTTTAATACACAGAGGGGCCCCTGCAGATTCCTCATTACTTTCAAGAATTCCTCATACAAGAGAAATTTTAAAGAGTAATACAAGGTCTTAAGAAATAAATGGGTTCCTGATGAACACTGATAACTTGATAATAATAGCTGTGACAGGATTATTATTACATCCTAAAAAGAAAAGTCGAGAGAGAAGGAACTAATTGCTGAAAGAAAAATACATAATATATTTCAGAAAATTACTATTCCCCGAACAAATTCTCTGTGACTTTCACAAGTCTAAATATTTGCCACACTTTACAGTAGTTTATGCTGAAAGTTCCTTCACGTTGCTTGCTTTTGCATAGTATGAAGCTTAGCTCTTTTTGTTAAAGCTATTTGAGCATTCACTGTTTTGTCAACCAAAAAAATATTTACATTTTTTCAATAATATTTAAAAAGAACCACTTATTGTCTCATCATTGTATTATCATTATTGGTTGCATTCACAGATAAACAGTGGATACAACAATATACTTTTTACGGGTTATTTATGATATTTAGCACTCAAATGTGGATATTATTTTGTAAAAGCTGCTATTTTGATAGGTCAGATGAATTCCCCCCCTGTTAGTTACAGTATCGCTGGGTTCAGACCTGAGCGTTTCTGAGACGCGCGTTTTCCGCGCGTTTTTGTCGCGCGTTTTCCGCGCGTTCTTGGCAATAGTAAAACTACTGACTGCAGCGTTTTACGTGTGATTGACTGCAGTGTTGTCCAATGACCAAATATCCCTGTCTATATGAAGTTTGGCCAATCAGAGCTGATGTTTGGCCTTTCCAGCATGTTGCAAATTCATAAACGCGCGTTTTCAGTGTCAAAAACGCGCAAAATACAAGCGTTGCGGATTCCCATTGAAGTCTATGGGCCAAAACGCGCGACAAACGCCCCAAAAAAAGCTCAAGTACTTGTTTATGCGTCGGGGTTTATCAGCGCGGTCGAACGCGCTGTAAAACGCGAAAATGTGAACCAGTCCCATAGGGAAGCATTGGTTTGCATCAGTTATGCATTTTACAGCGCGTACGAACGCGCTGTAAAATGCGCAAGTGTGAACTGAGGGTATGTGTTTTCACATAGTGCGTCTGGTAAGACCTCCAGTTCCTTCTCATACCCTGATGTGATTCCAGTTGCTAGCACAGGTTAACTAGTATATCAACAATGCAGGAGAGGCTCAAGAAGGGGAGAATTTTCCGTCATGTCCCTAATAACACCATAAGAAATTGAGTCTTCACCCTGAAAAGAGTGGCCTGACCAATACTAATCTAAACACATTTCCTTCTATAAAGAACTCATCAGGACATGTCTTAAAGAGTCGCTGCACTTTCATACAATTTCATTTTATTTAATAGAGAACAGTGTAATAGGCAATTTTCTAAATCACTTCATTTGAAAAATATGCCTGAATTCACCTGAAAAAAGCTGTAAAGTCATAGCCAATAGGCATCTCACTTCCTCCTAAGTTGCAGTTCACTGCCTTTTGTCAAGAAAGATCAGTCCCTGGCAACAGAGAAGAAGACTGAGAGGAAGCGAGGGCGTATCAGAGCTAGCTAAGATCATGAGCCTGATAAATCAACTACTTCTACACTGTTTATGAACATCACAGGATCCCCCAGTGTGTGTCTGTGATTTATTCCTCCTTATCTGTTCTGTGAGATTCAGAACTGAAAACATAGTAGAAAGTAAGGGAAAGGACGTCACAGAAATACTAGCGCTGACAGAAGCGAGACACCCACTGCTTATGAGTGAAATGTATCTACTTGTGCAGCTGAAACAGGGAATAATATGGCCCAAACATAACTGCTCCTTCGCAGTTATGATTGTACAAAGACGCACAGCCATTACACAAACTTTTTTTGAAAGCTCAGTTATGCTTTAAATAAAAAAGATAGAGTAAGCCTGGTGTATGGCCCAGCTCTCTGACCTATGGAAGACTATGTGGCACAGAGAGAGCAAAACAGAGGTTTTTGGCAATGTTGGCAATTTTTTCATCATGGATGAAGGAGAGTGAATCAAACTAATTTTATAGAGACTCAACTGGATTTTTATATAAAGTTGTCATACAGGAAAGTTAAATTGATTGACCTGAGGTAGCCAGATAAAAGTTTAGATTGCCTTAGCTTAAATTTGCATAGGTAATTAGCTTAAATTAGCTTTAAAACAAGACTGAGATCAAGGCTCTAGCTCAATTGTAGCCTGAGATATTAAAGGTTAAAGCAGTCCTCCCCCGTTTAGCCTGCAGTGATCTCAACCAGCGTGGAGGAGAAGATGTACATTAGTAAAGAGAGACTTGTCTATTTCTCAACTGTCCTCATTACTGACTTAAGCACCATTTGCTGGCCACAGCACCTATACCTCCTGCCTTGCACCCATACCAAGGTCATATCACCAAAGCCACCAACTACCATGAGGCAGGAGCTCCAAAATCAAGGTGCTAGGCCACTGCAACTCAGAAACAGTGTTTAACCTCCCCACTATCCTAAACCTCCAAGGAAGCAGTCATAAGCCCATTACCCTAAACCATCAGGGGAATGACATAATGAATCATTGTTCTGTAATGACTGATGGAATTAATGGAGTGCTCCAATTTCTTTGTCTGTGTGTTTCAAAGTGCTTCTTTCCTCTGTTCAGATAGCTAGATATATGGTAGAAAATAGATAGATAGATAGATAGATAGATAGATAGATAGAATTTTCCACCCAAGCTACACCCCCTGTCAGAAGAGACAATAAATGTGGTAGAAGATATGCATGACAACTCTGTGGTGCAAATTGCTTCAGAGTAGTGGCACATTTGATTAATATATATAATACTCACAAATATAGATGAGCGAACACCTGGATGTTCGGGTTCGAGAAGTTCGGCCGAACTTCCCGAAAATGTTCGGGATCTGAACTCGACCCGAACGTTATCCCAAACCCGAACCCGAACCCCATTGAACTCAATGGGGACCCGAACTTTTAGGCACTAAAAAGACTGTAAAATAGTCAAGGAAAGGGCTAGAGGGCTGCAAAAGGCAGCAAAATGTAGGTAAATGCCCTGCAAACAAATGTGGATAGGGAAATGAATTAAAATAAAATAATATAAATAAAAATTAACCAATATCAATTGGAGAGAGGTCCCATAGCAGAGAATCATGCATCATATCACCTACCACTGGAGAAGGCCACTTTCAGTTATTTAGGCCCAGCACCCAGACAGAGGAGAGAGGTCCCACAGCAAGGAATAAGGCGTCATAACACCCACCACTGGAGAAGGCCACTTTCAGTTATTCAGGCCCCAGCACCCAGACAGAGGAGAGAGGTCCCACAGCAAGGAATTATGCGTCATATCACCCACCACTGGAGAAGGCCACTTTCAGTTATTCAGGCCCCAGCACCCAGACAGAGGAGAGAGGTCCCACAGCAAGGAATCATGCATCATATCACCTACCACTGGAGAAGGCCACTTTCAGTTATTTAGGCCCAGCACCCAGACAGAGGAGAGAGGTCCCACAGCAAGGAATAAGGCGTCATAACACCCACCACTGGAGAAGGCCACTTTCAGTTATTCAGGCCCCAGCACCCAGACAGAGGAGAGAGGTCCCAAAGCAAGGAAAAAGGCGTCATATCACCCACCACTGGAGAAGGACACTTTCCGTTATTTAGGCCCGGGCGCCCAGATTGAGGAGAAGTTTATTCAACTTTGGGTTGCACCGCAAGATCATGGTAAAGTTAAAAAAAATTAGGATTCAATAAAGAAGTGCCCCGGAGTACAAGAATACATGGTTGAGGGGGAGGCAGTTATAAATGTCAATTCTGCACAAGGGAGGGACAGGTCCTGTGGGATCCATGTCTGGTTCATTTTTATGAACGACAGCTTGTCCACGTTGGCTGTGGACAGGCGGCTGGGTTTGTCAGTAATGACGCTCCCTGCCGTGCTGAATACATGTTCAGACAAAACGCTGGCCGCCGGGCAGGCCAGCACCTCCAAGGCATAAAATGCTAACTCTGGCCACGTGGACAATTTGGAGACCCAGAAGTTGAATGGGGCCGAACCATCAGTCAGTACGTGGAGGGGTGTGCAGACGTACTGTTCCACCATGTTAGTGAAATGCTGCCTCCTGCTAACACGTTCCGTATCAGGTGGTGGTGCAGTTAGCTGTGGCGTGGAGGCAAAACTTTTCCACATTTCAGCCATGCTAACCCTGCCCTCAGAGGAGCTGGCCATGACACAGCTGCGTTGACGACCTCTTGCTCCTCCTCTGCCTTCGCCTTGGGCTTCCACCTGTTCCCCTGTGATATTTGGGAATGCTCTCAGGAGCGTGTCTACCAGCGTGCGCTTGCACTCGCACATATTCCCATCACGCTCCAGTGCAGGAAGTAAGGTGGGCACATTGTCTTTGTACCGGGGATCCAGCAGCGTGGCAACCCAGTAGACACGTTAAAATGTGGGCAACTCTGCTGTCGTTGCACAGGCTCTGCAGCATGTAGTCGCTCATGTGTGCAAGGCTCCCCAGAGGTAAGGACAAGCTGTCCTCTGTGGGAGGCGTATCGTCATCGTCCTCCGTATCCCCCCAGCCACGCACCAGTGATGGGCCTGAGCTGTGTCAGGTGCCACCCCGCTGTGAACCTGCTTCATCCTCATCCTCCTCCACCTCCTCCTCATCGTCCTCCAGTAGTGGGCCCTGGCTGGCCACATTTGTACCTGGCCTCTGCTGCTGCAAGAAACCTCCCTCTGAGCCACTTCTAACAGACTGGCCTGAAAGTGCTAAAAATGACCCCTCATCCTCCTCCTCCTCCTCCTGGGCCACCTTTACTTCCATCATCGCCCTAAGCGTTTTCTCAAGGAGACATAGAAGTGGTATTGTAACGCTGATAACGGCGTCATCGCCACTGGCCATATTAGTGGAGTACTCGAAACAGCGCAACAGGACACACAGGTCTCGCATGGAGGCCCAATCATTGGTGGTGAAGTGGTGCTGTTCCAAAGTGCGACTGACGCGTGCGTGCTGCAGCTGAAACTCCACTATGGCCTGCTGCTGCTCGCACAGTCTCTCCAGCATGTGCAAGGTGGAGTTCCACCTGGTGGGCACGTCGCATATGAGGCGGCGAGCAGGAAGGCCAAAGTTCCGCTGTAGCGCAGACAGGCGAGCAGAGTCAGGATGTGAACGCCGGAAGCACGCACAGACAGCCCGCACTTTATGCAGCAGCTCTGACATGTCGGGGTAGTTGTGAATGAACTTCTGCACCACCAAATTCAGCACATGCGCCAGGCAAGGGATGGGCGTCAAACCGGCTAGTCCCAGAGCTGCGACAAGATTTTGCCCATTATCGCACACCACCAGGCCGGGCTTGAGACCCACCGGCAGAAACCACTCGTCGGTCTGTTGTTCAATACCCGCCACAACTCCTGCGCGGTGTGGGGCCTGTCCCCCAAACATATGAGTTTCAGAATGGCCTGCTGACGTTTACCCCGGGCTGTGCTGAAGTTGGTGGTGAAGGTGTGTGGCTGACTGGATGAGCTGGTGGAAGCAGTGGAGGAGGAAGCCGAGTAGGAGGAGGAGGAGGCTACAGGAGGCCAAGAATGATACCCTGCGATCCTTGGCGAGGGAAGGATGTGCGCCAAGGAACTCTCCGCCTGGGGCCCAGCCACCACTACATTTACCCAGTGTGCAGTTAGGGAGATATAGCGTCCCTGGCCGTGCTTACTGGTCCACGTATCTGTGGTTAGGTGGACCTTGCTACAGATGGCGTTGCGCAGTGCACACTTGATTTTATCGGATACTTGGTTGTGCAGGGAAGGCACGGCTGTCTGTGTCCACCAGCCTGAATGACAGCATTTCAAAGGCCAGTAGTTTAGAAATGCTGGTATTCAGGTCCAGGGCTCAAGGGTGGCTAGGTGGGAATTTACGCTTTCTCTCCAAGGTTTGTAAGATGGAGAGCTGAACGCTGCCATGTGACATGGTGGAGATGCTTGGTGACGCAAGCGGTGGTGTCGGTGGCACATCCTTTGTTTGGTGGACGGCAGGTGCCAACGTTCCTCCCGAGGCTGAGGAAGAGGCCGAGGCAGCAGCAGAAGAGGGAGCAGGGGGAGCCAGAGTGAGTTCCTTGCTTTTAAGGTGTTTTCTCCACTGCAGTTCATGCTTTGCATGTATATGCCTGGTCATGAAGGTTGTGCTAAGGTTCAGAACGTTAATGCCTCGCTTCAGGCTCTGATGGCACAGCGTGCAAACCACTCGGGTCTTGTCGTCAGCACATTGTTTAAAGAAGTGCCATGCCAGGGAACTCCTTGAAGCTGCCTTTGGGGTGCTCGGTCCCTGGAGGTGGTGGCCAGTAGCAGGCGAACTCTCTTGGCGGCGGCTGTTCTGCTTTTGCCCCCTGCTCCCTCTTTTGCTACGCTGTTGGCTCGGTCTCACCACTGCCTCTTCCTCTGAACTATGAAAGTCAGTGGCACGACCTTCATTCCATGTGGGGTCTAGGACCTCATCGTCCCCTACATCGTCTTCCACACAGTCTTCCTCCCTGACCTCCTGTTCGGTCTGCACACTGCAGAAAAACGCAGCAGTTGGCACCTGTGTTTCGTCATCATCAGAGACGTGCGGACTCCGATGAGGTGGTATTCCCATGTCTTCATCATCAGGAAACATCAGTGGTTGTGCATCAGTGCATTCTATGTCTTCCGCCACTGGGGAAGGGCTAGGTGGATTCCCTTGGGAAACCCTGCCAGCAGAGTCTTCAAACAGCACCTGCTCAGGCCTTACCATCCTTAGAACGGCATTGGGCCCCAACAAATATTGCTGTAAATTCTGGCGGGTACTGGAACCTGAGGTAGTTGGTTCACTAGGACGTGTGGCTGTGGCAGAATGGCCACGTCCTCTCCCAGCACCAGAGGGTACACTAACACCACCACGACCGCGTCCGCGTCCCTTATTAGATGTTTTCCTCATTGTTACCATTCACCAAGCACCACAATAAGAAAAAAAATATTTGGCCCAATGTATTGATTTCAAATTCAGGCGTTTTTTTACAGGCACCTAACACTATCTGCCTATTTATTTATGCAGCGTATTATACTAATCAAGGCACAGCAGTAACCACTGATTTAGGGGAATATCTCTTTTTGGGCTAGTATTTAGGCCCTGGATGAAAGATATCCTTTTATGGACAGATTTACACTTGGAGATGCACAGTAGCGTGAGAAAAAATATGTAGGATTATGCCTTCAGCAATTGTATTTTAACACCTTGTGCAATATACCCTTTAACGGACAGAAATACAATGGGAGATACACTGTAGCGTGTGAAGTTAATGAGGATGACACTCTCAGCACTTGTATATACACCTTGAGTGTAATATACCCTTTTATGGACAGATTAACAGTTGGCCTGCAACAGGTGGAACACCAGATTCAGGGTATTGCTATATTGGCAATTGAATTTCACCACAGAACAAAATATATGTTTTGGTGGACACTATTATACTTTGCCAGCCACAGCTGTGACACCAAATTTATGGTATTGCTATTTTGGCAATTGAATTTCACCCCAGAACAAAATATATGTTTTGGTGGACACTATTATACTTTGCCAGCCACTACTGGAACACCAGATTCAGGGTATTGCTATTTTGGCAATTGAATTGTACCCCAGAACAAAATATACCCTTTTACGGACAAATTAACACTTGGCCTGCAACAGTTGGGACACCAGATTCAGGGTATTGCTATTTTGGCAATTGAATTTCACCCCAGAACAAAATATATGTTTTGGCGGACACTATTATACTTTGCCAGCCACAGCTGTGACACCAGATTTATGGTACTGCTATTTTGGCAATTGAATTTTACCCTAGAACAAAATATATGTTTTGGCGGACACTATTATACTTTGCCAGCCACTACTGGAACACCAGATTCAGGGTATTGCTATTTTGGTAATTGAATTTCACCCCAGAACAAAATATACCCTTTTACGGACAGATTAACACTTGGCCTGCAACAGCTGGGACACCAGATTCAGGGTATTGCTATTTTGGCAATTGAATTTCACCCCAGAACAAAATATATGTTTTGGCGGACACTATTATACTTTGCCAGCCACAGCTGTGACACCAGATTTATGGTACTGCTATTTTGGTAATTGAATTGTACCCTAGAACAAAATATATGTTTTGGCGGACACTATTATACTTTGCCAGCCACTACTGGAACACCAGATTCAGGGTATTGCTATTTTGGTAATTGAATTTCACCCCAGAACAAAATATATGTTTTGGCGGACACTATTATACTTTGCCAGCCACAGCTGTGACACCAGATTTATGGTATTGCTATTTTGGCAATTGAATTTCACCCCAGAACAAAATATATGTTTTGGCGGACACTATTATACTTTGCCAGCCACTACTGGAACACCAGATTCAGGGTATTGCTATTTTGGCAATTGAATTTCACCCCAGAACAAAATATACCCTTTTACGGACAGATTAACACTTGGCCTGCAACAGCTGGGACACCAGATTCAGGGTATTGCTATTTTGGCAATTGAATTTCACCCCAGAACAAAATATATGTTTTGGCAGACACTATTATACCTTGCCAGCCACTACTGGAACACCAGATTTAGGGAATTGCTATTTTGGCAATTGAATTTCACCCCAGAACAAAATATATGTTTTGGCGGACACTATTATACTTTGGTGTTTGTGTTTTGGCAATTGTATTTAACCCCTTAATAAAATATAGAAATTGCTATCCTGAGTTTCTAGGGGTGACAATAAGCACAGCCAAGCCCCTGATGTAGGATATAGCAAAAAAAAAACTAGTATTGATGGATTGATGGACTTGGTGGCAGCTTGTTCTGGGGCACTACAAGTCAGAAATGGCCGCCGATCACCCCAGAAAAAAGTGACAGAAAAACGCTCTGTGCAGCCTAAAAACCAGTGAGCAATTAACTAGCAGAAGTTGAATCATTCACAGCTGTAGATCGTTCAGTTCATTAGGTGCTGTTGCTGACTTTTCCCTGCCTAATCTCGCCCTCACCAAAGCTGCGTTCTCTCCCTACACTAATCAGAGCAGTCTGACGTGCGGTGCTACGTGACTCCAGCTTAAATAGAGGCTGGGTCACATGCTGCACTTGGCCAATCACAGCCATGCCATTAGTAGGCATGGCTGTGATGGCTTCTTAGGGCAAGAAGTAAAATGCTAGCTGATTGGCTGCTGTGCAGCCCTTCAGAAAGCGGGAAGAAATGGCCGAACAATGGACCCGAACTCGAACTTTTTTGAAAATGTTCGGGTCCGGATCCGTGTCCCAAACACCCCAAAATTCGGTACGAACCCGAACTATGCTCGAACTGTTCGCTCAACACTACTCACAAACATTTTCAGATATTTGGCTTTCAGGTGAAATTTATGGAGCCATCCCTCTCTACAGCCACACAACCCGAACACCATTCAGGCAAAACAGTAATGTCCCTGCCTGCCTGAACAGATTTGGGGCAAATCAGTGGGGAAGGGTATCTGATAAGAATTCAGCTTAAAGGAAGAATTGAGAGACTAAGGTTATAGACTGAGCCATCAGAAAATTGTGAACTACAGTCTATTTCAGGACAATTACAACCATATATTTATTACATATTTAGATTATTGAATGTGTAAAATATTAGTACTCCTATGATTAACATCATTATAATTAATCTTGTTTAAGGGACAGTGAATTCTGGTAATGGCCAGTGGATGTGGACCCACTGTATGAACTAACCAGTTTATTTTTGGGCTATCTCACAGGGTGTTATCCTGTCCCCTCGTTTTCACCCTTTAACCCCTATGTAGGATCCCGGTCTTCACTAAAGCAGAATGACCAGGCCACTACCACTTGAAATAGCCCAGTGTAGTTAGGATCAGAGATACTTATGCAAAGCACCTAAGGGTCCGGCAATATTCATAGTCCCGTAACAGCCGAGGTCAGGGTGGGCGGTGTACAAATGAACCAACAAAACAAGTCCAAGATCTTGGACTTGGAGTCAGATTTGGTTGTTAGGAGTTTGGTACACAGGTAATCAGACAGAATATCACACATTCACTGGTAGCTAGAGACTAGGAACCTAAAAGGTCAGGCACTCTCCCATTGGGGAAGGTACCTTAAAGGCTGTGGACACCTTTGGGGCAATTTTTTATTATAACATTGTACTCACTTGAGCTAAAAAATAAAATTTCAATTGGTCTTTCTAAAAAAAAATGCAGCCCCTTTCTCTGTACAGCATTGATATTCTCTTGTACCAGATTCTGTTTTTATACTGTTTCCCATTAGGCAGCTCAGCTAGGGGAAATAGGGCAATGGCAGGCATAGAATGCCAGTGCAACAATTTATTTAAAAATATCATGCAATGAGAACAATATACAATATTTATTCTTTTTATAATCTATGGGCTAGTAAATATTGAAAATCTGTTGTCTATACAGTCAGCTAACGAAATACATCAGGTTCCTTTTCCATCTGTTCATATATTTTCTATAGTTTTTCTTTCAATAATAATTGTGATAAATTACAACCCCATAGTCAGAATTTCTAACTTACAATATGTGAACTGTGAATATTGTGAATTGTTTATATTCTGCAATTTATTCATTCAATCTAATTTCCATAACAGAAACACACACATTATTGCCAAATTTATAGGAAGCCAAACAACCTACCAGTATGTTTTAGACTGATGAAGCAAGACAAAAGCCCAAACAAATAAGCAGTACTGAGCTGAGGCCACAGCACTACAAGGCAACAATGCTAACCCTCTATGCCACTTTCTATGTATATGTATGCCGTTCATTAAAACATTTAAATGTTATGTCTAGCCTTTATGTCTGTTCAGTCGTGAAATCTGCTGCTTGCTGCAGATCTCGTGTATAGCTGCAATTTGAATTCCCATGATATTAAGAAGCTGCAAGCGTCCACAAAACAGTAATAGATGGGGTTAATTGTGGACTGTGTATACAATTTGTTAACTAAAATGTATATAAATTGTAAATAACATTAAATATAAAATGGCTTTTATACATATGGAAGTTGAAATTCATTAGGATTTGGAAGGAGCACTGCAAGAAGAACAAAATTGTATTACATTATCTACATTTAGATTGTCATCCTATAGTCCAGCTATGGCAGATTATAAAAGGGCCTTTTTGGGCAGCTGCCCTGGGCCTAAGGCACTTGGGGGCCCATGATTACAACACTGATAGCTCTGTATTTCTTACACTGTAGGAGAATGGACCTAGAGGATATTAATGGTGGCAACAAGGCAGTGCCATACAGACAATATAGGGAGTGTGGTTGGAAGCAGCTTCTCACTTCAGAGACAGTTACAGTCCATGCAGGAATTGACGGGCAGAAGCAACAGGCATGACAACGGCACAGGTGCTAATTGGCTTGGTGTACTCGGAACAATTCTAGTTCTGGTGTAGTCTGTGCTCTCCCTGGTGGTAAATGAGAGAAGAGGTATGATTGGCAGCCAGCTGGTGACATTTTGAAAGTAGTGAGCTGCGGAGCAGGGGTGCTGGAGGGGAGGCAGTGCCACAAATGATGTAAGAAATTGAGTTCTTGTCCAACGTGACATTTGTTCATACCAGAGAAAAGCGGACTGGTGCATTGTGCTGACTGGTGCATACTTTGTTCTGACACTATTCTGTAGGTTTATTCACTTACATAGTGTTTGCATATAGATATTGTATGCTTGATGAATGTACCAGCGTCCTAATCTCTGCCCACATAAGTGCCATCCACATATGGTCTCATAACAATATGCTAGATAGAGATGTCACTGTAGCACTGTGCCAGCTTAATATTGCCCCATAAGTGCCAGGTAGATAGGCTGTAATATGTATCAACAAAGGATGGTCCTATCAGTTTGTTACCTACGGTTTACACAATAAATGCCAACCACTGATATTCCCATAGCAGAGGGACTTTTATAGATATCATAGTTGCCAACTTCCTTGAATTTTCAGGGACTGTGTCTGATTTTCAGAGACAGACCTGGCAAGTTTGGGATGTCCTGACCTGAAAATGGGCAGGGCTGATGTAAACCCCATCCATAAGTGAGTGTTCCCATCAGGTTTGGGGCATTCCTGGGGCGGGGCTTGGATGCTTTAAATTTACCAGCTAAAATGTTGGAACCCCTACCTAAAAGTATTAACTACATAGAGGTATACCCTCATTCAGTAAGTGCTAGTTAAACACCATCCAAGCCTGACCACAGATTCCACCATTAGAAACATACTAATAATAGTTGTTGTTTTTTGCAACAGCATAGTGTAGGTATCATAGTGCCACAACCTGAAAATTTCAGCACCAGCCCCATTTCCTTCTTTGCCCATTTGTTCCAAGAAGAAGGAGAAAGAAGATGCCAAATAAACTCTAATGGCCAAAACTGTTTCTCTGCTTGTCAATTGGCCCATGATGAAAAGCTTAGAGACAGGAGTTTGAGGTTGTGTGACTTTGCAGGCAACAGGTAAACTAGGGGCTCTTGGTCTGTCTGTTGCTGCTAATGATGCTATAAGATGGGAGGCTGTAGCTGGTGGTCCTACTGTATGATTATGGTGATGGTGAGGAAAAGGGGGGCCCAAATTTGGGAAATAGACCAGGGTTATAGTTAATACTCTCCTGTATAAAAGTAGATGGCTATATCAATGTGCACCTCTGGAATTGTCACTTGACATTTAGGCCAGTCTCAGGCAAACATATTATGTATTGCATATGAGTGTCCAGGGATCTATGATGTTGTGAGTTCAGGCAAGACCAAGACATTCACCTGTAATACAGAGCCATAAGGCCGCTTTTAGACGAGCAAGTTTCATGCTCCATACTCACAGCGCAGCATCCATCCTGAACTTCCAGCACCAGCCTTACATGGAATCAAATTTAATGGCGCCATGTTAACAAATGGTGCCATTTTCAAACACAGTACAGTAGTTCTTTCTCTTCCCAGGAGAAAGGTCATGAAAACAAAAAACATTTTCCAAATTATGCCAAATCTAGAAAAAAGGTATATAAAAAAATATATATCTCATGTTTTTAAATCAATTCTATTCAAGAGAACATTGTGAGCGCTGGATGTCCTTAGGGTGTCAGTTGAGTTGCTACCAATTTCCAATCACTTCCTGGAATCCTGAGTGGCAGAATCATAGAATAGGCCATCGATATCTATATACCAAGAAAACCTCTTTAGTGTGAACAGCTCTGTAATACAGTGTCTGATGCGAGTAGTTTTAATATGAAACCTGAGAGAAAAGAATCCCCTGTATGGCATCAGAGACATGTGAAGGTACAGTAGGGCCAGATATAAAGCTATAGGTGCCAAATTACTGCTCTGTCCTTACAGTTCAGATATTGTACAGAGTAATACGCCTGTGGGTATGAGACCTAAGTAGGAATATCAGTCTAGTTTTGTGACCTTTTAGTTTACAGAGGATTGCTTATATTGGATACATTGCAAGCAATTCCTGCTGTGAGATGTATTAGGTCTTGTACATGTTTTCGGCCTCTGGATATACAGTAAATAAGGAATATTTTTACTAACTGCTGAAAAATCTTGAAAAAAGTGAGAAACATAAAGACCTAAAGCACAGGAAACTGCCATAACTTTTTATTATCTAATGATTACAGGGGTTGTCCCACTAGAAGAACTTATCACCAGTCACAGAATAGGTAATAGGTATGACCATCACCAGATCATTTTTGCTGGATTCGAAGAGGAGCAAAGGGAATGTGTCATCATATAATGACCTATTATATAAATCAATTTTTTATGGGGAACATATTTATTTAGAATTTTGGCTGATTTTTTAAAATTATTCATTATCTACCATATTTTTCACCCTATAAGACACACCGGCCCATAAGATGCACCTAGGTTTTAGAGGAGGACAACAAGAAAAGAGTATTTTTCATTAGACCTCAGGTCAAACCACCAATCTGACCCCCAATGTTAATAAGACCTCAGATGAGAGCCCCAAAATAAATAAGACCACCTTATTCAGACCTCAGATCAGCACCCATGCCTCTCATCAGCCCCCATGCCTCATATCACATAAAATAAAATAAAAAAAGACTTACCTCTCCTGTTCCAGACACCGCTGCTCCTCACCACCAGCGATCTTCTTCCTCCTGCCGTCGGCTGTGGACCTGAAGTGCACAGCATGAGGTCACAGAGCGCCCTTAGGCTGTGCACAACCACAGCACAGCCGACAGCCGAGAACCAGGAAGCAGTGGATACAGAGCCTTCATCGCTTCCCGGTCCTGCGGTACTAATGAGCGCTTCCATAATGGGGACTTTGGGGGTAAAAAATGTGTCTTATGGGGCGGAAAATATGGTATAATTTAAAAAAATCCTACAATCTTGCAGTCATGTCATTATCATCCCAGACAGGATTACAATGAAAGATAAAACATCTGTATAGATAACACAGGATCAGACATTCACAAAAGATGATAGTCACAGCTTTTCTACTCCCCCTTCCTGCACAATGGCCTCTGCTCATGTAACAAAGCATGTGTAGAATCCCCTCCCATAGAAGTCACTGAGTCCACTTCAAACTATTGAGGTTATGGCCCATATGACTGCTGTAAATCATATCTCTAAATGCAACAGCAGCTCAGGCAAGATGGCTGTGTAAATAATAGTGTTCAGAAAATGTAATTACAAATTCTCAAATCATAAAATAAAAACAGATGTGAAAAAAGAATATATGTAACCTGATTTTAATTGGCAGAAAACATATAGGTTATACATTCCCTTAAAGCGTTTAAGTATTGTTATATATCAGATTTGTGACCTTTTGCATTTATTTTTAAAATATTAAAATATTTAGTGTTCAGTTATGTCAGTCCTGAATGCAAAAACTATACAATCCTATTATTAAGTTTCAGGCTTTAGCTTCCTGAAGGAAGGGGCAGGAGCAGAAACTTGAAGTGGCTAATAGTAAATGCATGTGAATTGTATTTCATACATTTTTATTAAAGTTGACAAACTAAAAAAGAACGAAATAAGTTGAATTATACCGTTCATTGTGTAGCGCATTAGATAAGATGTCAAGGTTTATAAGCTCACACAGTATACATGGTAATGTTATTACCCATCTGTTAATTTAAACAAAACTGGCACAAAATATAAAAATTGAAGTGTTGCTTAGTGGATCCTGTCAATCGTTTGTGTATTTTTTCTTTTTCAGTATTTCTTCTCAAGCAATTAAACTATCGTTCTGGTTCTGTGCACCAAACCCTCTCTTTTATATTCAGTAGCATTGGCATTCCAGAAGCAGCATTACATTCTGTGACAGGAAGCATTCTGTCTTCAGGGAATTCTTTGATATGGTAAAAAGCAGAAAATGAAGGTCTTGGAGTAGAACACCAATTTAAGTTGATAGAAACCATATATGCATACATTACAGGTGGTTTGGCTGGGATAGATATCAAAAGTTCAGCATTCTCTACAGTTCATTATGGACTACTGAAATAAACATGACCAGGACAATTAAAACGGTTTTCGAGGATTATCTATTCTCCATGCATTACTGAAAACAATTACTTCATAGGGCCATTGCAACCAATATTTCTCCCCAGGGGTGATTTATGTTTATTATTAGTCATGTATTCATTTTTCTGGCCTGTTTTCCTTACTGGGTAAAATATTAAACGTCATCAGCACTTTCCATCCAGTATTGAGGAATACTATACACAGTAACAGTATGGTGCCATCTAAATGATGATACTCGGATAATAAGTTAAAGGAATGTAAATGATTTCCCATTAACCTCAGGGATTAAGTGGGGAACCATTTCCTGCATCACATCTCTTGTATCTTCATGTACCTGATTTTAATGGATCCATAAAGAAGTGGATGCTTTTAGTGTTGTGACTGACACAGTTTTTTTCCTCTATCCTTGGAGACATATAGTATGCCTTTATGGTGAGCACCACCAAACTGTTTGTATACGACCCCTCTTGTCCAGGAGTACAACACGATTGAATCCCAACCAGGTAGTGCCGACATTTTTTCTAAATATATATGTTGGGTATATAAAGTAAATGCTTTATATAAAAGAAAGGATCAAAGGAAAACATTTCAAAGAAAATTGATCCTTGAGGTGGACATATAAAACATAGTAACATAGTATATAAGACCGAAAAAAGACATTTGTCCATCCAGTTCGGCCTGTTTCCTACAAGTTGATCCAGAGGAAGGCAAAAAACCCCTGTGAGGCAGAAGCCAATTTTCCCCACTTAAGGGGAAAAAAAATTCCTTCCCGACTCCAATCAGGCAATCAGAATAACTCCCTGGATCAACGACCCCTCTCTAGTAGCTGTAGCCTGTAATATTATTACACTACAGAAATAAATCCAGTCCCCTCTTGAATTCCTTTATTGTACTCACCATCACCACCTCCTCAGGCAGAGAGTTCCATAGTCTCACTGCTCTTACAGTGAAGAATCCTTCTTTCCTCCAAAACACCTCAAAAAGAGTTCGATTGGTTATTTAATTATATTGTGCAATCAGTAAAACATGGTACCAGGGTCTATGCAAAAATATAAATGATTTATTATGCAATAGCTTAAAATACAATCACAGCTTAATCAATGTAAAATGCAATAACACACTGTAATATGTACTACCCAAATATTTCCACTAGATGGCACCAAAACCAATACCAACATATGCACAGTACCTCTCAACCAGAAGAATGTAATACAGCGTCCCGACCACACTTTGGAGACACACATCATTTGATATTAAAAAAATGATAATGATAATAATGATAGATAGAACCCTTGCTCTGCTAAAAATATGACAAATCTCGGATTACGGTAGTATCACCACAAAACTTATAAATTATCAAGCCTGGTATTGACTATGGAATAAAATTATTCCAATCAGAGAGTTTCCTCTGAAATCAATATTGATCTTTTATTCAGTAATATGCATCATTACTGAATTTGTGATAATATTGATGTAGCACTTTATAACTCTATACATCCGTCATACAACGCAGAATTCTCTAAATATCAGGCTAATTCATTTATATCAATACTACTCAAAATAAAGTTATACGTTACCGAGAATGCAGATGATATGCAGAGTCTAAGGGAAGTCAGCTCAAAAGTCTGTTCTGGTCATTGGGATCTTTCTTATGAGATATTATGAGATGCATTGGATGTTTTAACTTGTTTCCCCAAAGCAGCAGAAAAGTATGTAAAAATTGACGCTGACTCTCATTCTTTAGCCATAAAAATTCTACAATTCTTTTTCTCTCTCTCTCTCTCTCTCTGATGGTAGTAAAGAACACATGAGGATCTGTTAATCTCTGGAAGCATTGATGTTGCTAAGCTCCAGAGAGGCCAGGATAGTTAACTCTGGCCATGCCTGTCTCAAACTGGAACATACTGAGTGTGTTACATTACATAGCCATGTATAACATAACAGTACAGTACAGTAACAAACAATTGCAGATACCCCCTGACCACTGGGGTACTGCACATGTTGTGAGACAGAGATACTGCAATGGATAAGTGTGTGTGCATGGTGGTTGGGAAATGAGATGCTGCAACGTAGCTGTTAGAGATTGTACAGATTGTGCATTACTGGACAGTCTGTAACAGGCTGATCAGTAATCATCTTTGTCTGTTTCCACTTAAAGAGTTTGTATACTAATTTAGTCTCCATTCACACGTCCGCAATTCTGTTCTGCAATTTACGGAACGGAATTGCGCACCCATTCTTTTCTATGGGGACACACTATGTCCCGCCCAGATCGGGAATTGCGGATTTGCAGAAATGCGGAACGCACATTGCCGGTGTCCGTGTTTTGCGGATCCGCAAAACACACACAGATGTGTGTATGGAGCCCTATTCTGCTGACCATAACAGCCGGAGCCATAACTGCGAGATCATAATCACTAACCCCACGTATGTCACGTAAACACAGCTTTGTCAAAGTTACAACTGTCTCCTCCTGACTTCTTTCACCAGTCTAGTATAGGGAGCCACACATACAGTACCACTCAGGACCAAAAAGATCCTCCACTTTTCTGTAAAAGGACCCCGCTACTATGAGAACCCTACAACCAACCCCTCATATGCCAACTCCTAGGGGATCTGTTAAAAAATATATATATTGAATGCCTATAACAGTGGTTTACATAAAAGGGGGCTCAGAAAAATTGCAATCCATCTATTACTTAAATAATAAACTACGCATTGTTTGCTGACAATTAGTGTTGAGCGCGAATATTCGAATAGCGAATTTTTTTAGCGAATATCGGCTAATTCGCGAATATTTCGAATATAGCGCTATAAATTCGCTATTTCGAATATTCGTTTTTTTTTTTTTTAGTTATATTTTTTTCTTTCCCACTTCCCAAAAGTAGTTCTTACCTGTCCTGAGGATTCCTGGCTTCCTGGCTGCTCTAGTCAGTGCCCGTTGCTGCTTCTGCCGACTTCCGTGCTCATGGAGCGTCCCCATCACCATGGGAACGTCTCCATATACTAAAATGTACTGTCGGATTTGAGGAATTACGTTGAAATCGCAATGCGATTACTTCAAGTTAAATGAATCGCATTGCGATTACAACTTAGCACTGCTATCTTACATAGGCTAGAGAATTAACGAATATGGAATATAGCACTAGCAGTGCTAAGTTGAAATCGCAATGCGATTACTTCAAGTTAAATTAATCGCATTGCGATTACAACTTAGCACTGCTGCTATATTCCATATTCGTTAACTTCGTTAATTCTAGCAAGCTGACCCATTATAAACCCAGCTCTAAGTTGAAATCGCAATGCGATTAATATAACTTGAATTAATCGCATTGCGATTTCTACTTAGACCTGGTTTACTATGGTTGGCTTGGTAGAATTAGTGATATGACGAATGTATTCGTCATATTCTCAAAACGAAGATAACTAAGTATTCTACATCTTCGTCTTAGCTACCTATTCGTCAACTTCGCTAATTCTAGCAATCAAATAGGAGGGTTGACTATAGAGACAGCTGTGTTAAATTCGCTATGTGAATATAATTATAATTATTCTATTTATTAAAAAAATATATATATAATCGCATAGCGAATTAAACACAGATGTCTCTATAGTCAACCTTCCTATTTGATTGCTAGAATTAGCGAAGTTGACGAATAGGTAGCTAAAACGAAGATGTAGAATACTTCGTTATCTTCGTTTTGAGGAATATGACGAATACATTCGTCATATTCGTCATCTTCGCTATGATTCTAGATATGAAACCAATAGGAAAGTAGCCTAAGTTAAAATCGCAATACGCGATTATTTAAATCCCATATTAATCGCGATAACTAGAATAATGACGAATATTCGATTTCGACGAATATGAAACTAATATTCTTTCGAATATTCGCAAATTTCATCGAATTCGAATATGGCACCTGCCGCTCATCACTACTGACAATGTAGTACTCAGGTTCTCACCATGCAATAGCAGAGAAGATGATGCCAGCTAGCAGTGGTCCTGTCTCTCAATAGTCCCAGAGCAGCTACATGACCTGTCTCTATGGCATGTATGCTTTTGGCCTGTAGAGATTCCTATCATGAAGAACAGGGATCCAGCAGATGATGGATTTTTACTTTTCCAGCACTGCCTGCTCTAGAGACACTATAAGGGCCACTAAATGTGTCCAGCAGCTTAATGCTGAATGTGCATATCAGTCAAGTTGGGTAAGAAAGACAACTGAACTATAAAACCAATGACAACCTTATACCTATGACCAATAACCTCCAGAAAAACAGTGCAAGAACTTTCCTGACTTCTACAAGAAAGACCCTGACAGGAATCATGTTTCTGCCTTTACTGATAGAACTGCTGGACATTTTGTCTTTACTAAGTGTATAGAGTTTGTCAGAAAAGGGAAAACTGCAAGAAAAAATGTTACAATTGGGAGACATCATTATAATTAAAATGAGCTGAGCCTGCCCGGTGTATTGAGTTGACTAAAGGTTATAATAAAAGATATAACTGGTGGCCAAAACAATTTTCATGTGGCAGATAATTTATTCATATGGAAAGTTTAATGCCTTTGAAGAATCAATTATGTAATAATTTCATATAATTCTGATGTAATACTGATATACTGTGTCCTCTAAATGTGCCCTGTGGGAATAGAGATAATAGGGGGTTCTCATTGTTCTACCCTAGTTTTCTTAGGGAAATGGACTACAGGTGGGATCTCGGAGCCGCTGATACATTAAACACTAGAAAAGTGACACACATGACACCTCTAATCTAAACCACTTACTTGCTCGTGTAGATTTCAAAGGATGCTTCAAAATTATTAAGGGGCATGCTCATCTCCTGTACCTCCCCTCCACCACCACTGATGTTCTGATGCCGGTCCAGTCCCCACAGCTCTTCACTTCTTGGTCCTTGCTCAACATATTGGAAATGCAAGGAAGGCCATTCAATTACTGGCTGAGACAGGTCACCGCAACACAAAGTCATTGGCTGACTGGGCCATCCAACCTGTATACTGAGTGTTTAGCTGGAGGCATGACATAGAGAAATAGGGACATGAACAACGTCGGAACATTAATGCCAGAGATTGGGGGGGGGGGAGGTTGAGTAATGATTTTTTGGTATTTGTAAACATTACTTTTAAAAATGTGCCGTATCTATACTAATAAAAGCCCTGTGTGTGTGCTCAGGGCTGGTGTCCATCCGTGTGTGCCAATTAGTCAAGTGCGCATGCGCGGCGCACAGACCAATTAGCACACACACGCCACACAGTGCAGGGACCGCCCACAGCATCACTCCACCCGTGTTCTGCCCTATATCTGGCAGCGGCACACACTCCACACACTGCAGGGACTGCCCAAAGCATCGCGCGGCCGGTGTTCTGCCCTATACCTGGTAGAATGTGATGCGGCCACACAACAATCAGCTGGAAGAGGGTGTGTGTGGATCTGCAAAAGATCCACTCGATTGGTAAAGTTAATTGCACCGCCGCAGGAGAAGCTCACCACATAGCAGAGCTGACCACATGCAAATGAAGTAGCTGCTTCTCCAGCAGAGGTGCTGAACACATGCAGCCTGGACAGCCCAAAGCAGCGCAGATGTCCAATCACAGTCGTCGCCCAGACCACCCACAATTGCGCTGGCCAATAAACACATGGCACACCACACGCCATATGGACCGCCCCAGCACGGAGTCGTCCTATCACACGATCCATACAACTGCGCCACTGGCCAATAACAGCCTCTTATGGTGTGTTGTGTCAGTTGGAGCACTGCGCCGCCATTACATGCACAGAGAGCATTGCGCTGCCATTACATGCACAGAGTGGCAGAAATTAAACACTGCAGCAGCTGCCAGCAGTATTAGCCAGCACCACCAGTCACAGTGACAGCAGTCTCAGCACTACCAGTAACTGCCACCTCTCAGCCTCCAGTCAGTGCCAGTTGTTTCAGCCATCAGCCGCAGTATCAGCACCACCAGTCAGTGGCAGCTGTCCATGCCAGCCGTCTCAGCCACCAGTCACAGTGCCCGCCGTCTCAGTGCCAGTAGTCAGTGCCAGCTCTATCAGCCACCAGTCACAGAGAAAGCCGTCTCAGCACTACCAGTAACTGTCACCTCTCAGCCACCAGTCAGTGCCAGTTGTTTTAGCCATCAGCCGCAGTCTCAGCACCACCAGTCAGTGGCAGCCGTCTGTGCCAGCCATCTCAGCCACCAGTCACAGTGCCCATCGTCTCAGTGCCAGTAGTCAGTGCCATCTGTATCAGCCACCAGTCACAGTGTCCGCCGTCTCAGTGCCAACGGTCAGTGCCAGCTGTTTCAGCCACCAGTCACAGTGCCAGCAGTTAGTGCCAGCTCTATCAGCACCAGTCACAGTGACAGCAGTCCAAGCACTACCAGTAACTGCCACCTCTCAGCCACCAGTCAGTGCCAGTTGTTTCAGCCATCAGCCGCAGTGTCAGCACCACCAGTCAGTGGCAGCCGTTCGTGCCAGCTGTCTCAGCCAGCAATCACAATGCCCGCCGTCTCAGTGCTAGCTGTATCAGCCACCAGTCACAGAGAAAGCCGTCTCAGCACTACCAGTAACTGCCACCTCTCAGCCACCAGATAGTGCCAGTTGTTTTAGCCATCAGCCGCAGTCTCAGCACCACCAGTCAGTGGCAGCCGTTCGTGCCAGCCGTCTCAGCCACCAATCACAATGCCCGCCGTCTCAGTGCCAGCAGTCAGTGCCAGCTGTATCATCCACCAGTCACAGTGCCTGCTGTCTCAGTGCCAGCAGTCAGTGCCAGCTGTATCAGCCACCAGTCACAGTGCCCGTCCAGTGTAGCCAATTAGTCAGTGCCAGCTCTATCAGTCACCAGTCACAATGTAAGCAGTCTCAGCACTACCAGTAACTGCCACCTCTCAGCCACCAGTCAGTGCCAGTTGTTTCAGCCATCAGTCGCAGTCTCAGCACCACCAGTCAGTGGCAGCCGTCCGTGTCAGCCGTTTCAGCCACCAGTCACAGTGCCCCCCTTCTCGGTGCCAGCAGTCAGTGCCAGCTGTATCAGCCACCAGTCACAGTGCCCGCGGTCTCAGTGCCAGCAGTCAGTGCCAGCTGTATCAGCCACCAGTCACAGTGCCAGCAGTTAGTGCCAGCTCTATCAGCACCAGTCACAGTGACAGCACTCTAAGCACTACCAGTAACTGCCACCTCTCAGCCTCCAGTCAGTGCCAGTTGTTTCAGCCATCAGCTGCAGTGTCAGCACCACCAGTCAGTGGCAGCCGTCTGTGCCAGCCGTCTCAGCGACCATTCACAGTGCCCCCCTTCTCGGTGCCAGCAGTCAGTGCTAGCTGTATCAGCCACCAGTCACAGAGAAAGCCATCTCAGCACTACCAGTAACTGCCACCTCTCAGCCACCAGATAGTGCCAGTTGTTTCAGCCATCAGTCGCAGTCTTAGGACCACCAGTCAGTGGCAGCTGTCCGTGCCAGCCGTCTCAGCCACCAGTCACAGTGCCAGCAGTCAGTGCCAGCTGTATCAGCCACCCTTCACAGTGCCCACTGTCTCAGTGCCAGCAGTCAGTGCCAGCTCTATCAGCCACCAGTCACAGTGCCCGCCATCTCAGTGCCAGCAGTCAGTGCCAGCTCTATCAACCACCAGTCACAGGGACAGCAGACTCAGCACTACCAGTAACTGCCATCTTTCAGCCACCAGTCAGTGGCAGTTGTTTCAGCCATCAGCCGTAGTCTCAGTACCACCATTAAATGGACAGCGTTCATGCCAGCCGACTTAGCCACCAGTCACAGTGTCCGCCGTCTCAGTGCCAGCAGTCCGTGCCAGCTCTATCAGCCACCAGTCACAGTGACAGCAGTCTCAGCACTACCAGTAACTGCCACCTCTTAGCCACCAGTCAGTGCCAGTTGTTTCAGCCATCATCCACAGTCTCAGCACCACCAGTCTGTGGCAGCCGTCCTTGTCAGCTGTCTCAGCCACCAGTCACAGTGCCTGCCGTCTCAGTGCCAGCAGTCAGTGCCAGCTGTATCAGCCACCAGTCACAGTGCCCTCCGCCTCAGTACCAGCAGTCAGTGCCAGCTGTATCAGCCACCAGTCACACAGTGGCCGCGGTCTCAGTGCCAGCTGTATCAGCCACCAGTCACAGTGCCCGCGGTCTCAGTGCCAGCAGATAATGCCAGCTTTATTAGCCACCAGTCACAGTGACAGCAGACTCCGCACTACCAGTAACTGCCACCTCTCAGCCACCAGTCAGTGCCAGTTGTTTCAGCCATCAGCCACAGTCTCAGTACCACCAGTCAGTGGCAGCCGTCCATGCCAGCCATCTCAGCCACCAGTCACAGTGCCTGCCGTCTCAGTGCCAGCAGTTAATGCCAGCTCTATCAGCCACCAGTCACAGTGCCCACCATCTCAGTGACAGCAGTTAATGCCAGCTCTATCAGCCACCAGTCACAGTGACAGCAGTCTCAGCACTACCAGTAACTGCCACCTCTCAGCCATCAGTCAGTGCCAGTTGTTTCAGCCATCAGCCAGCAGTCAGTGCCAGCAGTCTCAGGCACATCCATCACTCAGTGCCAGCAGTCTCAGCCACAAGACACAGCCAGCAATCTCAGCCACATTGCAAGCTGTATCAGTGCCAGCAGTTAGCACCAGCTAAAGACACCAGTCAGTGCAAGCAGTCTCAGCCAAAGCTGCCAGTCTCAGCCACCAGTCAGTGCCAGCAGTCTTAGCTGCAGCCAGCAGTCTCAGCCACAGCCACCAGTCAGTGCCAGCAGTCTCAGCCACCAGCCGCAGTCAGCAGTCTCAGCCACATCCAGCACTCAGTGCCAGCAGTCTCAGCCACAAGACACCGCCAGCAATCTCAGCCACAGCCACCAGCCACGAGTCTCAGCCACCAGCCACAGCCACAGCGGCCAGTCTCAGCCATCAGCCACCAGTCTCAGCCACGGCCACCAGTCTCAGCCACAGCCGCCAGTCTCAGCCACCAGCCACAGCTGCCAGTCTCAGCCACAGCTGCCAGTCTCAGCCACCAGCCACAGCCGCCAGTCTCGGGCCACAGCCGCCAGTTAGTGTGGTCAAGTTCCCTTTCCATTTAATATAGACTGTTCCTACTAATGTTTATGCACTACTGTCCTAGCACCCATTATTGTATCTATATATTCCACTGGAAACTGGAATATATAAAAATACTGTATATTAAGAAATATAAGATATATTAACAATTTAAAGGGTTTTCCAGGTTTTTAATATCGATGGCCTATGCTAAGGAGAGGCCATCAATATCTGATCGACCAGGGACCAACACTTTGCACCCCTGCTGTAACTCTGGCACAGGAAGTCGGTGGACAGAGCTGTTAACCGCAGTGCTTTTCCCATTCACTTCAATGACCCTCAATACTAAAAACCTGGAATACACTTTTAATTAGCACAGAATACTGGACCAATACATAGTAAAATAAAATGTACAATGGTTGACTTTGTTCTATTTATTTATTTTTTCAAACATGTAAAGCCCATTTCTTCATCTGCCCTTTTGCTGTTCTGTGTTTCAGGTGTGCTCTGGCTGTCCGTGGTGTCTGAAGTGCTGTTCATTTTACTGTTAGTCGTTGGATTCAGCCTTATGTGCCTAGAATTCTTTCAGTCAAATAACGTTGTGGATGGTCTGAAGTTAAATGCTTTTTCTGCTGTCTTCACTGTCTTGTCAGGTAACATAAAACTCTTTTTTTTTTTTAAGTAAAGAGAAAATGTCATATGCTTAAAATAACTTCAACATTCATGTGAGCTGTATATATTCACATTTACGACCATTTAACAATAACATTACAATCACCTGCCTAAGGCTACCATGCACACAAACGCTGTTTGTTTCTGTGTCCGTTCCATTTTTTTGCGGATAGGATGCGGACCTATTCATTTCAATGGTTGTTTTTTTTTGCAGATCCATTGTAACAATGCCTGTAATGGACAAGAATAGGATATGATCTATTTTTTTTGCGGGGCTACAGAACGGACATACTGATGCGGACAGCACAAGGTGTGCTGTCCGCATTTTTGCAGGACCAATTGAAATGAATGGGTCCGCCTTCTTCTATTGCTCCATGGTACAGTTCTGAAGCTCATGTGTCTTTTTTGAGTGCTTTGGTGGTGGAGTCAGAAATCAGCATGGACACTATGTCTGGTCTAAAGCTACACAGCAAGCTGTGATGCACTGAGGGCGTCATTTATCATTTAAGGTTGTTTTTATAGTACGTCAGTTTTAAGTCTGGCTTTGCTTTGTGTGCCTGCACCAAATTTATGAACTGGTGCACCTTAATAATATATCTGGCATGAGTGAAATGTGGTTTACACCTTTAGGTATTAAGGTAGACCAGGGAGTTGCCTGGCGTGAGTTGATATTTTTTGTGACTTTTGCAAAAGTTGCACATAGTAAATGAGCTATAATCCAGGTTTAATCTCACTTTTAGCTCTTAAACATAGACCACTGTGAAAAGTGTCGAGGATCACCAAATGTCACAAAAACATCGCTGTTGCCATGGAAATGTTGCAGACTTTTTTAGACCACAAAACTGACGTATATGATTTGATAAATGGCCCACTAAGTGTTCTAATTTCTTTCAATCACAGCCAGAATTAACTTATCCAGGGGCATAGCTATAGGGGGTGCAGAGGTACCAGTTGCTACCGGACCCAGGAGCCTGAGGGGACCCACAGACCCTTGTGCCTCATAAGAAAACACCAGCATTATAGAAAGTGCATGTTGATCAAGTTACAACTCTGGCTGGAGGGAAGGGGTTAGGTCAAGAATTTGGCATGAGAGGGGTGCCGTTTCAATTTTTCCCTAAGGCAGCACGAAGGCTATGTGCTTCCCTGGCCACACAGCACTGAGGGAAGGGGGGCCAAGCTGAAGTCTTGAACCAGGGCCCATGAGCCTTTAGCTATGCTCCTGAACTAATCGGTACTTTGTGTTACAGTCGGACATGCATGTACTGCCGTTTTGAAGATGCTCTGCCCCAGTCATCTAGGCATCACTATTTAGCACTTGTCAAAGTTGTTAAGATACTTATACTTGTCCATCCTTCGTGCTTCCAACACATCAAGAACAAACAGATTTGTTTTCTAAAAAATCCCTCCCCTTGACAGATGCCATTGTGACAAGATAGCCAATGTTATTTATTTCATGTTATGGGTAATCAGTGCATATATTTTGCTGCATACATACATGCAAAATAAATTCAATACAAAAGTAACTGACAGCAAATGCGCAAAAATTACGAATAGTGTCGTAGTACGTCTTATTTTCTTCATGAATTGATTATTTTGGGGCTGTAGTGTTATCCTCTTGTATATATAGATATAATATACATAATATGTTTTATTACAAATACTTTGTGAAGACGACAAATGCTCCACTACTATATTCACTTTGTCCACTCGCTACATATTCAATACTATATGTTGAAGAAGAAGAGAAGATCGGGAGTATGGCAGCATAGCATCCAAAGTAAACAGTTGGGCCTTCACTGAATAGCAGCAGATACTTTATTAACGTTGTTCTGAAATGCATAGCCAGGACAACTTTAATAAAGTATCTGCTGCTATCTGGTGAAGGCCCTACTGTTTACCTTGGACGCAGGCTCGGACTGGCCCACAGGGGTACAGGGGAACCCCCTGGTGGGCCCTTAGTCTCCCACCCCCTGCACAAGTGACACATAACACATTAGATTTACTGCACTACATACATATTTTCAATGTACAGCACCTCAACGAGCCTATGTTCATATAAAAAACTTGTTAGATTTATTATACTTGAATGTCCTCAAAAATAAAAATACAACTATAAAATGGGAGATTTTTAAAAGCATTGTAACATCTAATTGTGAGAGGTACATACCTTATAGGAATAAAAGGCTAAGGAACAATAAGAAACCAATGTGGATAAATGGAACCGTAAAGAAGGCAATAAATGACAAAAAGAAAGCATATAAATCACTAAAACAGGAGGGGAGTCAGGAAGCACTGATAAACTATAAGGAAAAAAATAGAATATGTAAAAAACAAATAAAATTTGCCAAACTAGAGACCGAGAGATTAATTGCCAAAGAGAGTAAAACTAACCCTAAAATGTTCTTCAATTATATAAATAGTAAAAAATATAAATCTGAAGGAGTCGGCCCTCTACATAGCAATGAGGGGTGTTGTAGAGAGCGACGAGGATAAAGCAAAACTATTAAATATTTTTTTCTCCACTATATTCACTGAGGAAAATAAACTGTCAGATGAAATGCAGAATGTAAAAGTAAATCCCCCATTAAAAGTGCCCTGTCTGACCCAGGAAGAAGTACAACAGCGACTTAAAAATGTTAAAATAGACAAATCGCCAGGACCGGATGGCATACACCCCCGTATCCTAAGGGAATTAAGTGATGTCATAGCCAGACCAGTATTTCTGATATTTACGGACTCTATAATAACAGGGAATGTTCCACAGGATTGGCGCATAGCAAATGTGGTGCCAATATTCAAAAAGGGTCCAAAAACAGAGCCTGGAAATTATAGGCCGGTAAGTTTAACATCTATTGTTGGTAAACTGTTTGAAGGGTTTCTAAGAGATGCTATTTTGGAGTATCTCAATGAAAATAAGCAAATAATGCCATATCAGCATGGCTTCATGAGTAGTGATATCGCGAACATAAAATTTTCCGTTCGCGAACGGCGAACGCGAACTTCCGCAAATGTTCGTGAACATGCGAACATTGCGAACCGCCATAGACTTTAATAGACAGGCGAATTTTAAAAACCAAAGGGACTCCTTCTGGCCACAATAGTGATGGAAAAGTTGTTTCAAGGGGACTAACACCTGGACTGGGGCATGCCGGAGGGGGATCCATGGCAAAACTCCCATGGAAAAATACCTAGTTGACGCAGAGTGTGGAAGTTGTAATCGCAATGCGATTAATACAGGTTATATTAATCGCATTGCGAATTCAACTTAGAGCTGGGTTCCTAATGGTTGTATTGCTAGAAATTCTAGCAATACAACCATTAGAACCCAGCTCTAAGTTGAATTCGCAATGAGATTAATATAACCTGTATTAATCGCATTGGGATTACAACTTAGATCTGTTCTAATTGTTGTATTGCTAGAATACAACGAAGATTGAGAATATAGCGCTAAATTCTCAATCTTCGTTATATTCTAGCAATACAACCATTAGAAACCCAGCTCTAAGTTGAATTCGCAATGCGATTAATACAGGTTATATTAATCGCATTGCGATTACAACTACTAACACTGCAGCTTCAGAATGAATCTAAGATGGATGCCGTCCTTGCTTTTTGATAGGAGGTGGGAGGGTCTGGGTGGGAGACTAATGTACTAGCCCTAAAAGGGCTTTTTGGGGTACTGTCAGGACGCTGTCCTTACAGCAGAGATCTGATGAGTCTTTCAGGACTGGAGTGGACACTGAATACACTAGCCTAGCTATCGATTTCCCTATTAAATCAGCAGCAGCTACACTGTCCCTCCTCTCACTAAGACTGCAAATTCGAATGAATCTAAAATGGATGCTGTCCAGGAGATGGGAGGGTCTGGGAGGGAGGGTATGATAATTGGCTGGAATGCGTCTGCTGACTGTGATGTAGAGGGTCAAAGTTTACTCAATGATAGGGGTGGACCTAACATTGCATATGTTCGCCGCCGCGACGAACGCGCACAAGCTATGTTCGTCGGGAACTATTCGCCAGTGAATAGTTTGGGACATCTTATTTGCGAATTCAACTTAGAGATGGGTTCCTAATGGTTGTATTGCTAGAATATAACGAAGATTGAGAATTTAGCGCTATATTCTCAATCTTCGTTATATTCTAGCAATACAACAACCATTAGGAACTCAGATCTAAGTTGAATTCTCAATGCAATTAATATAACCTGCATTAATCGCATTGTGAATTCAACTTAGAGCTGAGTTCCTAATGGTTGTTGTATTGCTAGAATATACGTTATATTCTAGCAATACAACCATTAGGAACTCAGCTCTAAGTTGTAATCGCAATGCGAATAATACTTACAATTATTAATCGCTTTGCGAATCCATTTGATGCCTCTATTTGATTGTATATGACGGTTGACTATGACTACGACCAACGTGCTGCTGCCTCCAAAGCAAGATATCTGAACCCCCAGGGGCCATTTGGGCGTTTTATAATTTTCATTTTCTAGTTTATTTTTGTGTATTTTGCCACATTTGGTTGCATATTTACATTTGGTATAGGCAAATATGGTAGTCTAGATCATGTGTCTATACCAAAACCTAGGATCATTGTTTGACAGCATATTTTCTAAGCCATGTAGCTGAATATAGATTTGGGCAGAGTAATGATCTAGACTACCATATTTGCCTATACCAAATGTAAATATGCAACCAAATGTGGCAAAATACACAAAAAATAAACTAGAAAATGAAAAATTATAAAAACGCAGATGCGTTTTGATGCGTTTTCTATCAAAAACGCCCAAATGGCCCCTGGGGGTTCAGATATCTTGCTTTGGAGGCAGCAGAACGTTGGTGGTAGTCATAGTCAACCGTCATATACAATCAAATAGAGGCATTAAATGGATTCGCAAGCGATTAATAATTGTAAGTATTATTCGCATAGCGTTACAACTTAGAGCTGAGTTCTAATGAGTTGTATTGCTAGAATATAACGTATATTCTAGCAATACAACAACCATTAGGAACTCAGCTCTAAGTTGAATTCGCAATGTGATTAATGCAGGTTATATTAATCGCATTGCGATTTACAATTACTATTACTGCAGCTTCAGAATGAATGTAAGATGGATCCTATCCTTGTGTTTAGATAGGAGGTGGGAGGGTCTGGGAGGGAGGGTATGCTGATTGGCTGGAATGTGTCTGCTGACTGTGAGGTACAGGGTCAAAGTTTGCTCAATAATAAAGTATAAGGGCGAACGTGAACATCGAATATGTTCGCCCGCCGCGGCGGACGCGAACAAGCTATGTTCGCCGGGAACTGTTCGCCGGCGAATAGTTCGGGCCATCTCTATTCATGAGGGATCGGTCATGCCAAACTAATTTAATCAGCTTCTATGAGGAGGTAAGTTCTAGACTTGACAGCAGCGAATCAATGGATGTCATATATCTGGACTTCTCCAAAGCATTTGACACCGTACCTCATAAAAGGTTAGTATATAAAATGAGGATGCTTGGACTGGGAGAAAATGTCTGCATGTGACAGAAAACAGAGGGTGGTTATTAACAGTAGATACTCAGATTGGGTCACCGTAACTAGTGGGGTACCTCAGGGGGTCAGTATTGGGCCCTATTCTCTTCAATATATTTATTAATGATCTTGTAGAAGGCCTGCACAGTAAAATATCTATTTTTGCAGATGACACTAAACTGTGTAAAGTAATTAACACTGAAGAGGACAGTTTTCTGCTACAGAGGGATCTGGATAGATTGGAGGCTTGGGCAGAAAAATGTCAGATGAGGTTTAACACTGGCAAATGTAAAGTTATGCACATGGGAAGGAATAATGCAAGTCACCCGTACATATTAAATGGTAAAACACTCGGTAACACTGACATGGAAAAGGATCTAGGAATTTTAATAAACAGCAAATTAAGCTGCAAAAACCAGTGTCAGGCAGCTACTGCCAAGGCCAATAAGATAATGGGTTGCATCAAAAGGGCATAGACGCCCGTGATGAGAACATAGTCCTACCACTTTACAAATCACTAGTCAGACCACACATGGAGTACAGTGTACAGTTCTGGGCTCCTGTGAACAAGACAGACATAGCAGAGCTGGAGAGGGTTCAGAGGAGGGCAACTAAAGTAATAACTGGAATGAGGGATCTACAGTACCCTGAAAGGTTATCAAAATTAGGGTTATTCACTTTAGAAAAATACGACTGAGGGGAGATCTAATAACTATGTATAAATATATCAGGGGTCAGTACAGAGATCTGTCCCATCATCTATTTATCCCCAGGACTGTGACTGTGACGAGGGGACATCCTCTGCGTCTGGAGGAAAGAAGGTTTGTACACAAACATAGAAAAGGATTCTTCACAGTAAGAGCAGTGAAACTATGGAACTCTCTGCCTGAGGAGGTGGTGATGGTGAGTACAATAAGGGAATTCAAGAGGGGACTGGATTTATTTCTGGAGTGTAATAATATTACAGGCTACAGCTACTAAAGAGGGGTCGTTGATCCAGGGAGTTATTCTGATTGCCTGATTGGAGTCGGGAAGGAATTTTTTTCCCCTTAAGTGGGGAAAATTGGCTTCTGCCTCACAGGGTTTTTTTTGCCTTCCTCTGGATCAACTTGTAGGAAACAGGCCGAACTGGATGGACAAATGTCTTTTTTCGGTCTTATATACTATGTTACTATGTTACTATGTATCCGTATGGTGGGCCACCAAAATAAATTTTACTGGTGGGCCCTAGGTACCCCAGTCTGACACTGCTTGGACACCATGCTGCCATACTCCCAATCTCCTCTTCTTCTTCTTCAATGTATTTTGCGGTTTTACAAGGAGTTTGGAGGGAGAACCTGGCTGCACTTTGGTTATTCTATGCAGGTTGTTGCACCCTAAGCGCAGCATTACCAGGTGAGAAGCTCTTCACGGAATCCCTTTCCCTGTATCTCCCTATGATGTGCTATCCCTTCTCTTTCATGTGACTAAACTACATATTGTTACAGATCGTGGTTTAGCAATCCTGGTAATATCACTAGCAGACTCCAATTTTGGTTTTCTTTTCATTTCTAATATCTCCGAAATGTTAATGGGAGTTAGGTGCACCTATGTGGGTCTGTCTACTGTCTATGTGACAAAGGACACTACATGAGGGGCATCATTTTGCAATGGCAGCGGGGCCCGGTGCAGTCACTGTATTGCACCGGGCCCCGCTCAGAGTAGTAATACTATGAATAACTATAATAATAATAATAACGATCTTCACTCCTTCACTTACTAAACGGTGAGGCAGGAGGTCAGGCAGGCGGTCACTGGCAGGGTAACTCACTAAGTGACGCCCCTGCTCCGCCCACTTCATGAATTAAGCAGGCGGCGCAGGCGCATGAGGTAGTGAGTTACGCTGGTGGTGACCACCTGCCCGGCCTCCTGCCTCACCGTTTAGTAAGTGAAGGAGTGAAGATCCTGTGGATAAGATGCTATGTGTCAGACACAGATACCCCCATAACAGTGTCAGCCACAGATACCCCCATAACAGTGTCAGCCACAGATATCCCCATAACAGTGTCAGCCACAGACCCCCATAACAGTGTCAGCCACAGATACCACCATAACAGTGATATCTACAGTGCCTCCATAATAGTGACATCCGCAGTGCCCCCATAAAAATGTCAGACACAGTGCCCCCATAACAGTGTCAGCCACAGACTTTATAAGTGTCAGCCACAGACCCCCCATAACAGTGACATCCACATTGCCCCCATAACAGTATCAGCCACAGTGCCCCCATAATGATGTCAGTCACAGATCCCCCATAACAATGTCAACCACAGACCCCCCATAACAATGTCAACCACAGACCCCCATAACAGTGTGCCATCCACAAATCCCCCTCAAAACAGTGTCATCCACATATCCCCCATAACAGTGTCAGCCACAGATCCCCTCCATAACAGTGTCAGCCACAGATCCCCCATAACAGTGTCAGCCACAGATCCCCCATAACAGTGTCAGCCACAGATCCCCTCCATAACAGTCTCAGCCACAGATCCCCCAAAGCAGTGTCACCAACAGATCCCCCATAACAGTGTCAGCCATAGACCCCCATACAGGTGTGTCCTCCACAGATCCCCACATAACAGTGCCATTCACAGATCCCCCCATAACAGTGTGCATTCCAAAGATCCCCCATAACAGTGTAAGCCACAGATCCCCTCCATAACAGTGTCAGCCACAGATCCCCCATAACAGTGTCATCCACAGATCCCCTCCATAACAGTGTCAGCCACAGATCCCCCATAACAGTGCCATCCACAGATCCCCCCCCATAACAGTGCCAGCACTAATGTTCTAGCACCTGTTATTGTAACGGGCATAATGTCTAGTAGATATATAAAAATCATTCCTTAATTTCATGATACATTGTATCTGCCCTTTAGACAGCCATAAAGTCAAATAATACAATTCTGATTTTAAGTAACAGTCTGTATTATATCATAAAGCTGCATTTAGATATTTTCAGTTGAAATATTCTCAGCTTCTTGACATACACAGCTGAACTTCTATAATGTAATATGCTCCAATCTACAGCTGATTCCTAATGCATATTACTGTGCTAATGATTGCCCTTCTCTGAAAGCAAATCACAAGAACAGACTCTGTATAACATGGTTAAAGGCTGGGAGCCTGGGGCTCTAAGAAAGCCAGCAGAAATATGAGTACAGCTATGAATGGCGATGAACTATAAAATGCTTTACATTTTAAGGTATGTATACTCTTATATATAACCAAATCATATTTCCAGATTACACCTTTATTGGGTTACTAACCGTCCAGAAATTCCTGGATGGTCCATAAGAGCAGGGTATTTTTGCCAGTGTCTGTGAAAAATGATTTTTTGGAAGCTTGTGGAACTTGAGCGAATGATTGTGGTTGTAATTATCATCGTTATACAGCCCACAGTAAATGATGGTAATGAGTTCATACTCGTATATTGAGCTATAGACATTGTTTTACTTCTGATTTGTCCATAAAGTTTTCAAGAGAAAAGAAAAATACAGGCTGACAACACTGGCCTTTATCCTGCCCCAGAGATGCCAATTAGGTCTGACAGTGGAACTTTTATGACACTCAAAATTATGTGACTAAGCCAAGAGAAAATAGGCACAGACTGTACCAGGGGCGTAACCGATCTCATAAGGCCCCATAGCAAAACATAGTATGGAGCACCCCCATCCCACCCAATTTCCGGGTATGGATAACATCAATCACTCTCAAACAATGCAGAATGCAAGGTGCAACAACTCATATTTCTGATAAATTTACTTTTTTCAGCAGAAGAAATTTTAGTTAAAAACAAACTGTAATTTAAAAAAAAAGTGGTTAAAAAATATTGCACTCATTGTGACACCATATCTCTCAATGTATTTAAAGGGTTGTCCAAGTTATGAAAAAAATATATATCAATATATATCTATATATAACTAAGTTAAGCAACTTTTAGGCAAAAATTATATATTTTCTAATTTCCCTGATTTTATTCTGGCCCTTTGTTTACCTGCAATAGCAACAATCTCTGAAGTTTTCCTCATGAATATTTGTGCCCCTTCCCCTGCTCTGCTAAAGGAGTTAATACAAGTCCTGTCCTGAGTGAAATGTCTGACAGTTGGGATACTCAGCAGCATGTTGTATGTGTAGGACTACAAGCCCCAGCTGTACAATGACACTGCTGATACACACAGGATCTTCCCCCTACCTGTTCTTGTGCAATGCTCTGCAGAACTCCTCTAGTCTGTCAGCTACTGTGCCCAGCATTTGTCTCCTCAATGCCTGCAGCTACTCAGTAAAGCCTTCAGCCCTGCGTCTGTGCTACTAAAGGGGTTATTTTCTGAAGAATCCAGAGAGAGAGAGAGCAGATGGCAGTGCAAGGGGGAGTGGCCAACACAGTGACGTCTCATGTACAGACACATATCTACGCTCTCAGGCTTGTGCACGAAATATCATCAGAGCAGGGAGAGAGGCTGACATCATAGGTCATGTGACCTTCGGTGAAATCTGAGAAAGAAACAACTGGAAATAAAGTAAGTGCATTGTAAAGTCCTTACATTTGCCTAGTTAGAAACATACAAAGAACAAAACAATAACTCAGACAACCCCTTTAAGCTAGGCAGCTGGCATAAATACTGATAAATCTCCTGCTTTCCTTCTATTACAAAGCCGGCTGCCTAAAACCACCACTAGAGGGAGCTCAGCACATAGGAAGTTATACAATTACCATGGAAGCTCTACTAATCTTTTTCCATAAAAATGTAGTGCTTTCATGTTAATGAGAAAAATCTGTTTGGTGCCAGTCTCATGGTCTGCCTTTATTGAACATATGCCACTGGGCACTGTCTGCCAAGCAAAATTGTCACTAGTTGTCGCTCTGGAAATAGTTGGTTATTTATTTGACTAAGAAAAATTTGGTCAAAGCCATAAGAGGGTTAGGGAATGAGAAATTTAAAAAAAGGACTTCAGCATCAAAAAGCTGCCAAGCAGCCACATGGGAGGCCATGCTGCCATTTACTTGGCTGCAGTTAATTACCATGACGTTCCTGGTGTAACAGCGGCTGCTGTGCGCCGCTGTTTCCCTGCTTACCGCCGTGGTCCTGGACGCTGTGTTCAGTGGTGATCTGCTACCAGTGCTTCCCCATTCACCGCTGCAGTCCTGGGCTCTGTTCTTGCAGGTACTGTTGTTCTGGTATCCGTTTCACAGTCTCCATTCAGCTCTGGCCACAGCATGCTTGCTGCTTATTTCCTGCACCACTTCATTAAGGGCCGGCGCGCATCACTTCCTGTGCTTTATGGGTTAGATCATGTGACCTCGCTGACCAATCTTAACCCTCCTGCATGTATATAAATAGCTCCGCCCCCTTCCCAGAGTCCTCAGCATCAAGGTCCTTGTGCCCTGCTAGGTTGCTGTTATCTCTACTTGTGTTCCTGTGTACCTGACTAGTGCTTCTGTTTGTGCCTGACTTGTACCTGTGCCGCCTGTCCTGACCTATTGCTTGTTTGACTTTGCCTCATCCTTCGTCCTGCACTGTTGCTCCTGGTTACGGCTCAGCCTGCTGACTACGTCTGTACCTCTGGCTACCTTGCTCTGGTACCTCCTGGTCTGCCTGGACCAGCTGCCTAGTGTGCCAATCCTCCTCAAGAGGTAGCAACCTGGTGTTCCCCTTGGGAAAGTCTATACCCACCATCAGGGGTACTGTGAAGATCAAGAGGTTCACTTAAACAACGCCCTTAGAGGAGGTAGGACACATGGCACAGTGGGTTTACACCCGCTGAAACGTGACTCCTGGGCATGGTGCAGAGCCATAAACTGTGGCCTCCCATTGAAAACAATGGGAGACAATTTCCGTGGAGCCACCTAGAGGCCTTCTGGCACGGAATCTGAACCAAGTTCAGCTTGCATAAAACACTGGTTGAATGACCTCTTATATTTTTCCCCTTCTGACTTTAGCTAAAAAATGTGTATCTGAAACCACCACAAAAAGTTACATGTAACACCACCCTCAGTGTCTAATGTCTTTTGTTTTTGCCTAATAATTCAAACTAATAAGATTTGCATAAGTGCGGGAAAGGAAAGGAATCTAGACAGAGTAACTACTTTTCTGAGGGCAAGGTAGACCAGGTATGTTAGCTGGTGTCCAAGGCAGAGTGGAGGGAGGCTAGCAACGTTATGTGGTGTGCAAAAGAACAAGAGAAGTATGTTATATGCCAATCTACAGGAGAGTTTCAGTGGCACATACTGTATGTGAAAATCCTGGGCAAGGACCATTTACACATATACCACAGGAAAGTGACATCACTGAGCTTGAAGAATCTATTTAACATAACATACCATATAACAAAACTTTATATCAAAGAATGCTATTAGGCCTCTTTCACACTTGCGTTCTGAGGATCCGGCGGGCACTTCCGTCCCGCCGGATCCATCAGAACGCAAGTCGCCTGAAAGCATTAGAAGACTGATCAGGATCCTGATTAGTCTTCGAAATGCTTTCAGGTTACTATGGCAGCCAGGATGCTATTAAAGTCCTGGTTGCCATAGTAGTAGTGGGGAGCGGGGGAGCAGTATACTTACCATCCGTGCGGCTCCCGGGGCGCTCCTGAATGACGTCAGAGCGCCCCATGCCCATGGATCACGTGATCCATGCGATCACGTGATCCATGCGTGTGGGACGCCCTGACGTCACTCTGGAGCGCCCCGGGAGCCGCACGGATGGTAAGTATACTGCTCCCCCGCTCCCCACTACATTTTACCATGGCAACCAGGACTTTAGCGTCCTGGCTGCCATGGTAACAATTGAGAAAAAGCTAAACGTCGGATCCGGCGATGCGCCGAAACGACGTTTAGCTTAAGGCCGGATCCAGATTAATGCACTTCAATGGGCATTAATTCCGGATCCGGCGTTACGGCACGTCTTCCTGATTTTCGGTTGGAGACAAATCCGCAGCATGCTGCGCTTTTGTCAACGTCCAAAAAATGTTCACATACTGAACGGAAGACATCCTCATGCATCCTGAACGGATTGCTCTCCATTCAGGATGCATTAGGATAATCCTGATCAGTATCTTTCCGTCCTAGAGCCCCGAGGACGGAACTCTAGGACGGAAAGCAAAAACGCTGATGTGAAAGGGGCTTTAGGGTAAAGTTACATGGTGACATTCCTGATCAACCAATTCTTCTAGTCTTTGTCCCACTATATATGCACTGTTATTTGTAAGCTTTTACACTGCTCAACACTCCTGGACCAATAGACTTACTATCATTAGGCCATAATTTGGGGCAAAATTATAGAGAGGTAATGATTTCAAGTTTTTGTGCAAGGACTGGCAGGAATGCCACAGAATTATTAAAGGGAATCTGTCCTCAGTTTTAGGGTGTCCTAACTAAGGGCAATATAAACTAGTAACAGGTCTCCTTAGCAAAATTCTGGGTTACTTGCAACGGGCCGCCCCCCAGGGCAGTTCGAGTCCCAGGTTCATAGCAATACCGAGTGGTGTGATGCGGCCCCAACAGTTTTCTGGGTGTGTCACGGTGCTCCTACCTGGATACTGTCGCTCCCTAGGGTTAGTATGAAGGAATCCCAGCAATAGCACAGGTGTATGCAGGTGAATTAATTTCTTCTTTATTGTACAAACTTATTCAAATCAACGCGTTTCGGCACACTGCCTTTCTCAACAGGTACATAGTAATGAATCAAGCAGCTTTATATAGGGTGTACTATCCTAATCTCAGTGACGTAATCCACCCATAAAGGGGTGGATACATGCCCAGCACCAATTAACAGGATAGTTTCATTTTAACAAAAAACAAAGTGGGTAGTGTCTTTCTGTTCAGGATCAACGTGTCGACTGTGTCTAAAAGGAGACAGAAAATATATATAAAGCACATAAGTATATAATCAATGAATCCACAGTAGAGATGAGCGAACTTTAAAGTAAAGTATCGGCGTTGGTTGTGGTAAATCGCGCATCCCGTTATGGATTCCACTATAGCGGCATATGGAATCCATAAGGGGCAGCTGCCGCCAACCCGAACTGTTGAACAGTCGAGGGACCTGGGGTGACGTCACTGTCATGTGATCAGTGCAGGGGCGTGGCTCAGCACTGGATTTGATCCTGTGCTGAGCCACGCCCCCTGCACTGATCACATGACGGTGACGTCACCCCAGGTCCTTCGGCTGTTCAACAGTTCGGGTTGGTGGCAGCCGCCCCTTATGGACTCCATATGCCGCTATAGTGGAATCCATAACGATATGCGCGACTTACCACAACCCGAACGCCGAACACCGGACTTTTTTTTAAAGTTCGCTCATCTCTAATCCACCGTATAACCGGACATTATTATCTATAATCTAGTGACCTCATAGTCACGATTTAAACCTTTTGGATGTAACGTATTCAGAGTATGTATCCAGTATGCCTCCCTGCGGAGTAGGAGTTTTTTAATATCCCCTCCTCTCCTTGGTCTAGTGACCTGCTCCAAAACCTGAAATCTCAGCTGTGATACTGAGTGTTTACATTTATCAAAGTGATATGGTAAGGGTAACAGCAAATTTTTGGTTCTTATGGTCGATTGGTGTTTACATATCCTATCACGTACCGTTTGCATGGTCTCTCCCACATAAGCCATGCCACATGGACATTTTATTAAATAAATCACATTTTTTGAGTCGCATGTAAAAAAAACATCTATTTTAAATGGTTGACCCGATTGGGGATGATGGAATTCAGAGCCCTTGATAATATGTGAACACTGAAGGCAGTGAAGGCATGGGAATGTGCCTTTTTTCACTGTCTTCAGTGTGCTCTGTCTCAAAGTCACCTTTGTACTTCCCAAATCCGCTCGTACCAGTTTATCCCTAAGGCTATTATTTTTCTTATTGCAAATTAATGGTGGATTCTTAAATTCTTCCACATTAGGATAAGCCTTAGTCAGGTTATGCCAGTGCTTCCTGACTATATTGTCAATATGAGTATTATACGGATGGAATTTGTGTACAAAGGTGACTCTAGGCTGCTTAGTCCCTCCTACTTTTTGAGATGGAGGATCCCTTTTAGCCTTGTCCGAAAGAGGGGTAGGATACCCTCTTTCTTTGAATCTCTCTGACATCTCATGTAGTCTCAAATCTTGAATTATCGGGTCAGAAACAATTCGTTTTATTCTTTAAAACTGGGATTTAGGGATTGCTTTTTTTAAAGCAGGTGGATGCGCACAGGTATAATGTAGGACACTATTTTTGTCCGTCTCCTTCCTGAATAAATCAGTGGTTAGACGGCCATGTTCATCTTTGATAATCAGGGTATCCAAAAAACTCACTTTTTGTCTATCACGGGTTATAGTAAATCTCAAACCATCACATGCCATGTTCAAATAGTTGAAGAACTCGGATAGAGTCTCATGTGACCCCGCCCACACGCAAAAAATGTCATCAATAAATCTTTTCCAAACAATAACATTCTTTTTATAATTATCTTGGTTGTATACATATGACTCTTCAAAAGCTGACATAAATGCATTTGCATAGGGCGGGGCCACATTCGACCCCATCGCGGTCCCCCGTTGCTGTAAGTAGTAAGTGTCTTCAAACATAAAGTAGTTTTCAAACAGAACCAAACGTAACATTTGTAAGAGAAACTCCTGTTGCAGCACAGAATAATTACTTTTACCCAATATATCCGCTACTGCCTTAATCCCCTTTTCATGGTCTATTGATGTGTATAGGCTCACAACATCTATTGTGACCAACCAACTATCCACCGGAATGGTGTTAAGATCTTTAACAATTTTCAAAAATTGTGTTGTATCCAACAAAAAGGACTGTGTATTCTTAATTAAGGGAGTAAGTATCTTCTCCAAAGTAATCGCTAAAGGGGACAAAATAGAGTCCACTGAGGACACAATAGGATGTCCAGGGGGTTTCACTAGTGTCTTATGCACCTTAGGTAGTATGTAAAATACTGGGGTAAATGGTGACTGTTTAAGCGGATACCAATGCAGCTGTTCATCAATGACACCCAATGCTCTGTAGTGATTTATCATTTTAGATATCTTGTCCTTAATAGAAAAGACGGGATCAGAGGCAAGGGGTTTATAGGTGTTAGTGTCTGATAGCTGCCGTGTTATCTCATCCACATATTTTATCCTGTCCATAAAACACTATGGAGCCCCCTTTATCGGCTGGTTTTATTACCAGGGATCTGTCCTACACAAGTGTCTTAATTGCCACTCTCTCCTTGGTTGTAATATTGTGGCATATTCGAAAATCCCCTCTCTTAATAGTCCGCAAATGAGACTCCACTTCTTTAGAAACAAATTGAACATAAGTTTCCACTGGGTGATACATTTTAGGCGGCATGAATGTGCTTTTAATTTTTAAGTCAAAGTCCTTCAAACCCAGTTGACCCTCGTTAGTATTCCTCAGTGGAGTAGTGGATACAGTTGTGTTCAAAATTATTCAACCCCCACTGAAATTTAGTGTTTTGGCCAGTTTGTCATTGATTTTGATCATTTCAGTCATCTTGTTTACAATTAAATCAAAGAGGCACTTGTAAGTCAGACAAATATAACATAACATTTATAATGAAATAACCACAAATGTCTTTTCTGTGCTCACATCATTATCAGTTTTATTCAACCCCCAAGTGACATTCAATCTTAGTACTTAGTACAACATCCTTTTCCAGTTATAACAGCTTTTAAACGTGAAGCAGAGCTTGACACAAGTGTCTTGCAGCAATCTACGGGTATCTTTGCCCATTCTTCATGGGCAAAAGCCTCCAGTTCAGTCACATTCTTAGGCTTGCGCGCTGCAACTGCTTTCTTTAAGTCCCACCAGAGGTTCTCAATTGGATTTAAGTCTGGTGACTTCGATGGCCACTTCAAAATGTTCCAGCCTTTAATCTGCAACCATGCTGTAGTGGACTTGGAGGTATGCTTGGGATCATTGTCCTGTTGAAAGGTCCAACGTCTCCCAAGCCTCAGGTTTGTGACGGACTGCATCACATTTTCATCCAATATCTCCTGGTACTGAAGAGAATTCATGGTACCTTGCACACGCTGAAGCTTCCCTGTACCTGTAGAAGCAAAACAGCCCCAAAGCATGATTGACCCCCCGCCATGCTTCACAGTAGGCAAGGTGTTCTTTTCGTCATAGGCCTTGTTCTTCCTCCTCCTCCAAACATAGCGTTGATCCATGGGCCCAAACAGTTCTAATTTTGTTTTATTAGTCCACAGAACACTATCCCAAAACTTTTGTGGTTTGTCCACATGACTTTTGGCATACTGCAGTCGACTCTTCTTATTCTTTGGAGACAGCAAGGAGGTGCGAATGGGAGTTCTGGCATGGAGGCAGTGTGCGCCTTATTGTCTGAGCTGAAACTTCAGTACCCGCATCTGACAAATCTTTTTTCAGTTCCTCAGCAGTCACACGGGGACTTTTCTCCACTTTGCGCTTCAGGTAGCGCACAGCAGTCAAAGTCAGCATCTTCTTTCTGCCACGACCAGGTAGCGTTTCAACAGTGCCCTTTGCCTTGAATTTGCGCATGATGCTTCCTATGGTGTCTCTTTGGATGTTTAACATCTTTGCAATCTTCTTATAGCCATTGCCCTTCCTGTGAAGAGAAATCACCTCTTCTCTTGTCTTCCTGGACCATTCTCTTGACTTCACCATGTCTGTAAACACACCAGTAAATGTCTAGAAGGAGCTGAGTATCACAGTCATTTTAAATCTGCCAAATTGGTGCGTATTATGCTTGATTGCTGCTCCTTGACATCGAATAGGTGTTTTCAATACCTGATCAAAAACACTTGAATGAACCTCTGTTCTTAAGAGTGGTAGTCTTTAAGGGGTTGAATAATTGTGTCAATACATTTAATACTGTATTACAAAAACAATTGATGTAATTTTAGTTGCATTTGGTTCTTTAAAAAGTCCTTGTAAGATTTCATTCTGAACACAATTACAAATGTACACAAAATTCCCTAAAACCCTTTACAGCATTGGGGGTTGAATAATTTTGAACACAACTGTATATATTCACTTGGCTCCGAATAATGGGCCTTAAGTCTGATCTTCCGGAAGAATTGTTGTAAGTCTATGTCTGTTTGGAAACTATCAAATGTCGTGGTTGGACTGAAGGTAAGGCCTTTCTGTAGAGCCCTCATCTGATTATGGTCAAGACTTTTAGATGACAAGTTTATCACAAGTGATTGCCCCTTACCTGAGAGCTGGTCTGCACTGCCTGGCTCTGTCCCGCCGTAGTTGTTCCGCCGGTGTTTGCGGCCCGCCCGTCTCCAACTCCTCGCGGGCGTCGGCCGTCTCTCTGGAAAAAAGACCGGGAATCTTGTGAGCCAGCTGACTCGCTCCCAGAACTTGAGAAATACGGATTTCTTCCAAACTTCCTGTAACCAGGTCGCTGCTGAGATGAGGTATCTTGCCATCTGTACACTTTGTTTAAAATATAATCCTCGTTATCACGTAGATACTTTGTACGCTTTTTTTCTTCAGTCTCCTTTTTGTATGTAGTAATATGAGCGTTCACTGTTTCTTTTAATTGGACAAACTCCTCAGCTGACAATGAGTCTTGAAGTTGTCTTTCCGTGCTGGTTATCTGTTCCTTTATTTCCACAATCGATCTGTGGATCCTATCAATGGTTAATAGCATTAAGTCTCTTGAGCACTTATTAATGATTTTCTCAAAATCGTTGCGATATTCAGCGTCCTTAGGAAAAAAAGTCGGACGCAAGTGCACACATAACCCTCTTGGAATCCTATTTGCTTTGCAGTATTCCACTAGTGTGCTGGCATGTAATTCATAGGAAGTTAACCTCCGAAGTTCTCTCTCCCAGCCCTTCTTCTTGTACTCACATGTAGGAATATTCAACTCCTACTCCGCAGGGAGGCATACTGGATACATACTCTGAATACGTTACATCCAAAAGGTTTAAATCGTGACTATGAGGTCACTAGATTATAGATAATAATGTCCGGTTATACTGTGGATTCATTGATTATATACTTATGTGCTTTATATATATTTTCTGTCTCCTTTTAGACACAGTCGACACGTTGATCCTGAACAGAAAGACACTACCCACTTTGTTTTTTGTTAAAATGAAACTATCCTGTTAATTGGTGCTGGGCATGTATCCACTCCTTTATGGGTGGATTACGTCACTGAGATTAGGATAGTACACCCTATATAAAGCTGCCTGATTCATTACTATGTACCTGTTGAGAAAGGCAGTGTGCCAAAACGCGTTGATTTGAATAAGTTTGTACAATAAAGAAGAAATTAATTCACCTGCATACACCTGTGCGATTGCTGGGATTCCTTCATACTGAACGTGGAGCTGGATGCTCCTTCCCGTTGCAGCACTACTCTGAACAAAGTGCCGGCTATTTTGATTTCGCTCCCTAGGGTTAGGCTTCAAAACAATAAAGGGGATGCGTAATGGTGGAGAATAAGTCGAGTCCAGACTTTACTTGCATTAACTTTCATACAAACAATATTCAGGCTTCCTCTCGGCTCCATCAGGCTTTGGCATAAACTGGCAGACACACTTGATAACTCTGCTTTCTCTCTTTGCTGTGCTAAACTCATTGAACCCCTCAGATGCTGCGTTCATCGCTGATCGCGGCATCCTAGATTAAAATTAAGGCTTTTCAGAGGCTAATCCAGCTAAAAAAAAAAAAAAAACATACTCACTTTATCCATTTGGTCACAGAGGGGACATTTTGGCCATCTAAATTGAAGACACCACGCGAAATCTCATGAGGTGTCATCACGCTGGCCAGGCGCGGTGACATCATCACTGATGGCCACAATGGCCTCATTGTGTGCAAACAGATGAGGTATGGTTTATGTAGTTTTTTACCATCATTTCAGGAAAAACAGATTTTTACCACGAAGCAAGAGGAAATTTGGCTTCATGGCGAATCGAATGTTCCTGAAATTCGGATCAAATTCCACTTTGGATTCTTTGATTCATTCAACACTAGTCCTGACTATTGTGCCCATATTTGGGCAGAGGATAGATGACTATTACTAATAGCAGCCATATCACAGAGTTCACAGGGCAGGGTGTGTTGGGCCACCCCATAATAATGGACCATTTACCAATCTACCATCACAGTTACATATTTGAGACCAAATAATACATTCCCTTTGAGCAGCATGTATCCCTTAGTTATTTTATTATTTTTATGCAGTAAGATTTTACTGCACTTTGGGCACTTCTGGCCACAGGCCCTTGTGCATTGCCCTAATTCCTGAATTGTCAGTCCAGCCCTGCTGCAAAATTTGCCTTCAACTCTCCTTTGGTTGATAATGGCACATTAGTATTGCAACAAGCTGTGGTACGTTACATAGCAGATGAGACTTCTAAAGATTGGTGAGGGCAGATTAACCTTTATGGGTCAGATAATGGCTGTCATTGGTGGTTGTCATCCAGCATCCATTAAAGCATGTAAGACCAAGATAACGCACACATTTCTAACTAGGATGTTAAAAGGCCTCACAAGAAGTCAATTCAGGGATTTATATTTCCAGGAAATAATTTGATTTTAGTGGGAGATACTCTTCATGCTTTAGTATGCTGTCTGTACTAAATGTGAAAGTAATAAGCATAGCACACAAATATACTAAGCACCAAACAGAACTATCCTACAAGGATTACATATTTGCATAAAATTCCATCCTTATTAAATTAGCTTTGTGAGATTTATAAAGCATGAAAATACATTAAGTTCATTATGAGCAGTCAGATATGATGGAGAGAACCACATATAATCACAGCACTGATGAAACAAATGCTGCATTGTGAAAGTAAAATCTAAATTTGTAAACACTTATATCATGGAAACTGCAAATATGATAATAACAATAATACTATGGAGGTATTTAAGGCCATTCACAACTAAGCCTGGTATTCTTCGGTTTGTGTGGAGTTTTATGGGTGTCTGAAACCTTTTCAATTTGAAGCATCATTAGACAACGCTTGGTAATTACTATGTACTTTAAAACAATAAACAAATGTGAATGTTATTTTCTCATTGCCATTGCTTTTTCGCAAAAAAAACCAAACCTAAATGCATAAACTGTATTACTAAAGAGTTTGTCCGGGATTTGTATATTGATGGGCTGTCCTCAGGAGAGGGCATCAATATCTAATCAGCAGGGGTCGGACAACGTGCTGATTAGTTGTTCTGCAGTAGCTTAGGCGCTGGAGCTACACAGCTCTATCCATTGTGTAGAGGAAGGAGATGGTTATGCAGCACGGAAAAGCTGTCAGCAGGATGGGAGTAGTAGTGGTGGCACAGATAGGAGTAGTCATGGTTCACAATGGCTGTCCTCACTCTGTCTCTCCCTGGGGTTGTGCGACAGTGACTGGAGGGAAACGATCGTTCTTCCCCTCAGGGCACACCATGGGCCTTTTGGGGACTCCCGCCTGCTGGTAGTTGGGGTGCCCTTGATGATTAACGGTTGACAGGGTGCAAGGAAAGTGCATAGCTGGCAAAAGGTTGAAGGAGTCATTAACTAGGCCCACTGGTTGCAATACATAAAGTTTCTTTTTACTGAATAAAGGGAGTAGTAGTTCATACAGCAGCAAAAGGCATAGGTGTGAGGTATGTTACAGAGTAGAATTCTCCCAATAGTTGTGTGTAAGCAGTAACAACAATAGTAGTTATCCTACAGGAGTCTCATTTTAAGCACCCTTTGCAGTCTCCCAAATAACCATAGGCATAAAGTTCAGTTCACATTAACTCAACGCAAGTGCAGATCTTATATCCAGATGGCCAGTTCATCCAGTGTGGCGAGCACCAGAGGCAATTATCCCTTTCCACAAGCAGTAAAGTTTCAAAAAGGTTGTCAGGACATATCCTCTTTTTCACCCAGGCAGCCCCTCTGAGATGAGCATCTGAGTATTTCAGCGCAGGGCAAGGGCTTTTTCATTAGATCCAGTGACGTACCGGGTCTCTGCTAGGTGGAGGCTTATGCCTAGCAGTGATTCCAGTGACGTCACCGGCACTGATGGGTGGGCTTTAGCACTGCCCTAGCCTGTAAAACCTCCCCTCGCTGTTCCTAGGCTTACTGGGTACCAACTGTTTTCCACTTTCTAGTACTGGCTGCACACACAGAAAATGGGTATACTTTAGCTTTGTTTGCATTTGCCTCAGTAACTGGTCTTTGCACCTAGTGTTCTACCATTTGGATATTGATGACTTATCCTTCAAATAAGTCATCATGTCATCAGTATCAGATTGTGTGGGTTCCAAGTGCCAGAAACACAGCAATGGACATAGTGGCAATGTAGTACCCCAGAACAGGGTACTGTGAAAAGAGCAGATGCCAGTTTAGCGCCACGAAAAACATCATTCCTTTTGAGAGAACAATTTCTTAAGGGAATTCATAGGCTATCCAGGATCCCAAGACCATGCATGTTAGCAAGGCATTCTCTGTTTTTGTCTATAGACATTGCTGTTTTTGGAAGGAATAACAGTTAACTGCACTAATGTTGATAGATTCGGATTTGTCCTGCTTTGGACAAATCTGAATCTTTTTGATGCTTTCAGTAAACATAATAGGGGTCCTTTATGACCAGATATACACCACTTTTGTGGCATATATCAGGCGCAGTCGCATGCCATGGTGCAGCAGAATCAGCGACTTCTTTCTCGTTTATACCAGTTCTAAAAAAGTGGGCCTGGTGTCGGTGGGGAAGGGGACGGTCCAGGAGGCCTGTCTTATTCATCATTTTCTTCGCCTGGTTTAAGCATAGAAAATCATCTAAATGTAAGAAGCTAGGAAGCTGGCTTACATTTAGACTGGTGCTGTATGCACCGAGGTTATGTAGAGGCTTGTGCCTATACATAGCTTTGGCAATCCGCTACCAGTGCAGGGCCAGAGCAAGGCCTTAATAATCACAGTACCTTCCTTATACTGTGCTGGCTCCACTGCAGCCAAATGAAGATGGCTGCTAGTAACGAAACACTGTGGAAGTCTTGCGCATGTGCCATGACTGTAAGTGGTGGAACATGATGAACTGTATTACAGAATAAATCCGAACCTGGATTTGTTATAGATTGCAATAGAGTCCAAGTTCGGATTTGTTCTGTCATACAGTTCAGTATGCACCACTACTTACTCTAATGGCGCATGCGCGAGACTCACATAGTCTCCCGTTACTGGCATTACTCACCTCATTGATCACATCACCTGCTACTGCTGTTCCAAGGCTAACTGGGTCCAAACTTAAGTATCAGCCATAGCAGAGCCAATACAATGTAATGAAGGTACGGCGATCAGGAACTCATAATGTTTACTGAAAGCACCAAAAAGATTAGGATTCATCCAAAGCAGGACAAATCCGAATTTGCCAACACTAAACTGCACCTTTCAACTTATGTATCGGTTTAGCCCAGGCATGCTCAACCTGCGGCCCTCCAGCTGTTGTAAAACTACAACTCCCACAATGCCCTGCTATAGGCAGATAGCAGTAGGCTGTTCAGGTATGCTGGGAGTTGTAGTTTTGCAACAGCTGGAGGGCCGCAGGTTGAGCATGCCTGGTTTAGCCAATCGTTTGATGATCTGCATCCCTTAGTTGGAAATTGGAGAGCGGATTCTACCATGGCAGGGGTCTGATCTGACATGGGGTGTAATTAACATTGGTGGTCTGATATGAGATCCGTTTGGTGGTCTGAGCTGAGGTCTAATTAACATGGAGGTCTGAGTGAGGGTCTGAGCTTAGGTCTGATTGACTTTAAGGGTCTGAGCTGAGGTCTGATTAAAAATATTTTTTTCTTATTTTCCTACTCTAAAACCTACAGTATGTAGTCATATGGGCAGTTGTGTCATATAGCAATTTGGAAAAATAATGATTTATAGAAGTGGTAGTGTCAGGGAATTTATTAACGCCCTATACCAATTTTCTGTAGTTGAAAAGTTACACAAGTCCAGTATAGTGCAAAAATGTGTGACTTTTTTCCCTTCTATGCCACACTTGCCACTTTTCAAAAAGTGAACAGTGTGGGTGGGAGGAAAAATAGCATATCCATGCTGGCTCGTTTCTAGCATAGTTTTTATTTTCTGGTACACAGCTCTCCCAAGATGCGTCTTTTAATCATTTTGATGCATCATTCACCAGCATATTCTTAATTAAGATCATCAGATCATCACACCAGCAGTTGGGGCAGTGTGTTTCTCCACAGCAAAGACAGGGTTGAAGATCTCACCACAAGGCCTCAATGTAAAGGATGCCATGACACCAAATTGCTTCTGCTAAGCACCTAAAAATGGTCCAGGTAAAGACAGGAGTGTGTTAGGAAGGTGTTGCCTGTGTCTGGATGGTGGACAACAAAACTGTGGGAACCACTCGTGCTTGTTGGTTGATCCAATGTGGTCAATTGATCTGTTTGGGCTGTCTGGATGATGTTTACCATTTGTGTGTGACCTCATATAACCATTACTCTCAACACATCCTAACGGCTAGGTCAGAATGGCCTAGATGGTGGACAGTTCGTTGAAACCACTATCCTACTTCTCTAAGACCAATTATACACTCCCTCTCAGAGTCTGTCAGCTGGGCAAAATGGCTTTGTATACATCATATAGGCATATCTAGCAAAGAAAGATCATTCACCAAGTGGTACACTACCCAAAAGTAGCCTCTAGGGGTCTATTTATAGGGTACCAGGAAAATAACTTTTACGCCTTCTTATGGCAAGACCCAGACCTGGAATCATTTACATATCTAATTTTGCAGCAATCCATCATTTCTATCTGGGTGTCTTATTATTTTTTTGTCAATGAGTATATTAGGGCACAGTAACATATGGCAAGTCCTTGAGAATCAGGCGTTGAGACATAAGTTATAATGTTAGCCAGCACCTCATCTATAGACAGCTGTTTCATGGTCATCATTGCAGAGCAGGGAGTACTGGCTTAACCGAGCTAGAGGCCTTGGTCAGGATTCAGGGGATACTATTTCTCCTTATGGAGAACGCCTATTCAGAGTGAGGAGTTTAAAAGGCCAGTCTAAAAGGCCTAAAACAGCTAACTACAAAAGATGTGCTGACTAACTTATTATCCAAGTCATGTCTCAAGGCCTGTTTAAAAGGTTGAGCATTGGCTTATCGGATAGCTACAGTACCTTACATTTAGTGCCAGTAGAAGTTCACCTTTCTTATCTTTTTGGAAAGAGCTGATTAGCTTTTCTTCCTATAATCAGAAGTTGTCGCTCTGGGATATAAGACAGCCATATTGTGTTCTATGAATTAGAAGCAGTTACCTCCTCAAAAGCAGCTTTATGTTTTATCCCAAGGTAATAAACAACTGTGTCTGGTCCAATAAAGACAAGGCTCATAAAGTTAGAAAGAAAAAGCAACATATTTAGTAAAATCGCTTCAGGGTATCAGCAAGACAGTAAATCTGTACCTTGGAAATTGCCTTCAACTCTGGCTTTATTGATTAGCAGGTTTTTGAAACTTATTTATAACATACAAAAAGCTAAGGCACAATGAAAAACATTTATTGAAGCTGCCATTGTCATAAGTGTGCTCAAAGTTACAAGAAAGGTTAAAAAACAAAGGTTTACAGCGTAGCATACCCGATTTTACAAAGATTGAGGGAGGAATTAGTCAGGAAGAACTTACAGGGCATTAATTAAATTTCCACTTCTGCCATGAGCCATAAAGAGAACAGATGTAGCAGGCCTGAATCTGTCATTGAACTGCTCCTTTTTAACTCAGTAGGTTTACCAGCAATTCTAAAGTAAACCAACACATATTCATATAAAGAATATATCACAGTCTCAGCATGCTGTTCTGACACACATAGCTTCATTAAATCTGATCGAAAATCAATTTGTGTTTGCAGAGATGAGAAAACTAAAGAGTCACTCTATTGCTGGGCCATTCAAAAATAAGGTTTGGACACACCTTTTCATTTCTGTAGTTTTTAATAATTTTCTACATTGTAGATTCATATTGAATACGTGAAATTGATGAAGGAACACCTACAAATGTAGTCGCCATTATTTTCACAGGCTTAACACGTTAACACAACAAATCGTGTTAAATTAACCATCCTGGCGCAGCTGTTGTCACAATAATGCTGGCTACATCTGTATGGAATTAACCACTTCAGCCCCCCTAGCTTAAACACCCTTAATGACCAGGCCACTTTTTACAATTCTGCACTACGCTACTTTCACCGTTTATTGCTCCGTCATACAACTTACCACCCAAATGAATTTTACCTCCTTTTCTTCTCACTAATAGAGCTTTCATTTGGTGGTATTTCATTGTTGCTGACATTTTTACTTTTTTTGCTATTAATAAAAATTTAACGACATTTTTGCAAAAAAATTACATTTTTCACTTTCTGTTGTAAAATTTTTCAAAATAAAAACTACATTTCTATATAAATTTTTCTCTAAATTTATTGTTCTACATGTCTTTGATAAAAAAATCAATAAGTGTATATTTATTGGTTTGGGTAAAAGTTATAGCGTTTACAAACTATGGTGCAAAAAGTGAATTTCGGCATTTTGAAGCAGCTCTGACTTTCTGAGCACCTGTCATGTTTCTTCAGGTGCTAGAATGTCAGGATAGTATAAATACCCCCCAAATGACACCATTTTAGAAGAAGACACCCCAAAGTATTCGCGGAGGGGCATGGTGAGTTCATGTATCATTTCATTTTTTTCACAAGTTAGCGGAAAATGACACTTTCTGAGAAAAAAAATATAATAAAGTTTCCATTTCTGCTAACTTCTGGCAAAAAAAAAAAATCTCAGACGGACTCACTATGCCCCTCAGTGAATACCTTGGGGTGTCTACTTTCGAAATGGGGTCATTTGTGGGGTGTGTTTACTGTTCTGGCATTTTGGGCGGGGCTAAATTGTGAGCAGCCCTGTAAAAGCTAAAGGTACTCGTTGGAATTTGGGCCCCTTTGCGCATCTAGGCTGCAAAAAGTGTCACTCATGTGGTATCGCCGTACTCAGGAGAAGTAGGGCAATGTGTTTTAGGGTGTATTTTTACATATACCCATGTTGGAGTGAGAGAAATATCTCTGTAAACTGACAACTTTGTATAAAAAATTTTAAAAAGTTGTCGTTTACAGAGATATTTCTCACCAAGCATGGTATATATAAAATACACCACTCAGCCTACTCTCCTGAGATACCACATGTGTCACTGTTTGCAGCCTGTGCAAGGCCCTAAGTTAATGAGTACCTTTAAGTTCTGAGGGCATTTTTACGCATTTAGATTCCAGACTTCTTCTCACGCTTTAGGGCCCCTAAAATGCCAGGGCAGTATAAATACCCCACATATGACCCCATTTTGGAAAGAAGACACCCCAAGGTATTCCGTGAGGAGGTATGGTGAGTTCATGTAAAATTTTATTTTTTGTCACAAGTTAGTGGAATATGAGACTTTATAAAAAACAAAATAAAAATAAAAATAATGTCAATTTCCGCTAACTTGTGCCAAAAAATAAAAATTCTGTGAACTCGCCATGCCCCTCACAGAATACCTTGGGGTGTCTTCTTTCCAAAATGGGGTCACTTGTGGGGTATTTATACTGCCCTGGCATTTAGGGGCCCTAAGCGTGAGAATCCAAATGCGTAAAAATGCCCTGTGAAATCCTAAAGGTACTCATTGGTTTTAGGGCCCCTTTGCGCATCTTGGCTGCAAAAAGTGTCACACATGTGGTATCGCCGTACTCAGGAGAAGTAGGGCAATGTGTTTTGGGGTGTATTTTTACATATACCCATGCTGGTGTGAGAAATATCGCTGTAAATGACAACTTTTACATTTTTTATTAAAAGTTGTCAATTTACAGAGATATTTCTCACCTAGCTATGGTATATGTAAAATACACCCAAGCTACTGCCCTACTTCTCTCAATCGGCGATACCACATGAGTGACACTTTTGCAGCCAAGATCGCAAAGGGCCCAAATTCCAATGATTACCTTTTAGGAGAGACATTTTTACGCATTTTTCTTCTCACGCTGTAGGGCCCCTAAAATGCCAGGACAGTACAAAAACCCCACATGTGACACCATTTTGGAAAGAAGACACCCCAAGGTATTCCATGAGGGGCATGGCGAGTTCATAGAAGATTTTATTTTTGGCACAAGTTAGCGGAAATTGATTTTTTATTATTTTTTCTCACAAAGTCTCCCTTTCCGCTAACTTTTGACTAAAAGTTAAATTTTTCCTGGACTCACTATGCCCCTCAGCGAATACCTTGGGGTGTCTTCTTTCCAAAATGGGGTCACATGTGGGGTATTTATTCTGCCCTGGCATTTTAGGGGCCCTAAAGCGTGAGAAGAAAAATGCGTAAAAATGCCCTCCTAAAAGGTACTCATTGGAATTTGGGCCCCTTTGCGCATCTTAGCTGCAAAAAGTGTCACACATGTGGTATCGCCGTACTCAGGAGAAGTAGGGCAATGTGTTTTGGGGTGTATTTTTACATATACCCATGCTGGGTGAGAGAAATATCTCTGTAAATTGACAACTTTGAATTAAAAAATGTAAAAAGTTGTCGTTTACAGCGATATTTTTCACACAAAGTATGGGTATATATAAAAATACACCCCAACTTCTCTACTATCTGAGCGATACCTATGTGCCACTTTTGCAGCCAAATGCGAAGGCCTAATTCCCATGAGTACCTTCAGGATTTCACAGGCCATTTTTACGCATTTGGATTCTCACGTTCTAGGACCCCTAAAATGCCAGGGCAGTATAAATACCCCACAAGTGACCCCATTTTGGAAAGAAGACACCCCAAGGTATTCTGTGAGGGGCATGGCGAGTTCAGAGAAAAAAAAAATTTTGGCACAAGTTAGCGGAAATTGATATATATATATTTTTTTTTTACAAACTCTCATATTCCACTAACTTGTGACAAAAAATAAAATTTACATGAACTCACCATACCCCTCACGGAATACCTTGGGGTGTCTTCTTTCTAAAATGGGGTCACATGTGAGGTTTTTGTACTGCTCTGGCATTTGAGGGTCTCCGCAATCATTACACGTATGGCCAGCATTAGGAGTTTTTGCGATTCTCCTTATATGGAGCATACGGGTAATGAGATTTTTTTTTTCCGTTCAGCCTCTGGGCTGAAAAAATAAATAAATAAACGGCACAGATTTTTTCATTCGCATCAATCATCGTGGATGGAAAAATCTGTGCCAAAATCAGTGACTGTGGTGGGCTGGTCACTAGCTACCTAACAAGTAGCTAACTAACTGGTGGTGATAAGGGACCCTTATGCCCCATTCACGCGTCCGGAATTCTGTTTGCGGAACGGAATTGCGGACCCATTCATTTCTATGGGGACAGACTTTGTCCCGTTCGGATCCGGAATTACGGATCCGCGCTTCCGGGTCTGCACTTCCGTTCCGCCGAAAAAATATAGAACATGTCCTATTCTTGTCCGCAATTGCGGACAAGAAAAAGCATTTTCTATATAGTTCTGGCAATGTGCGGATCTGCAAAATCACGGAAAGCACATTGCCGGTGTCCGTGTTTGAGGATCTGCGGATCCGTGGATCAGATCCGGCGGATCACGGATCCTCAAAACACATATGGACGTCTGAATGGAGCCTTACAAGGGGGTGATCAGTGACAGGGGGGTGATCAGGGGTCTAGATGGGGTGATCAAGGGGTTAATAGAGTGAGGGGTGGGGGGGTTAGTGTAGTGTTTGGTGCAACTTTACATAGATACCTGGTCCTCTGGTGGTCGATCCCAGTAAATGGGACCACCAGAGGACCAGGTAGCAGCTATATCAGACGCTGTTAACAAAACAGCGTCTGATATACATCTTTGATGCTTTTTATTTAGCATCTACAGCCTGCCAGCGATTCATCATCGCTGGCAGGCTGTAGCAGAACTCCTGAGACGCGCGCGCGCGTTCACAGGAAATCTCGCGTCTCGCGAGATGACGCGCCGATGCGTCATATCAGAACTACAGGACCGCCCGCCGGACGCATCCGTGCGTTAGGCGGTCCTGTAGTGGTTAAGTAGTAAACAAAAATGTGTTTAACAAACCAAAATGTTTCCTATAGAGATGAGAGAATCGATTCTTATGAATCAATTTGTTCACCAAGAAGAGTTCTTGAGCAGTGAGGGGAGGTCTTCCATGCTGAAGATGCCCTTGCATGCCTTTTGATTAACTGGAAATTGTATCTTAGCTTGTCACTGTACAGTGATCTTGCTAATAGACGATCAGAGGGCACATGACCACAACCCGATGCAAGATGCAGCAAAGTTTATTACGAGACAACGCGTTTCGGGGTCTTAACGACCCCTTTATCAAGTCTACAAAAAACAATACAATAAGAGATTTTTTGTATAAAATAATTAGTAAAATATAAAAAATATAAGTGTATATATATGTAAAAATTTGACAAATGGTATACAGAAGATGGTATGTATAAATGAAAGGAAATCTCAATCATTGCTTAAATAAATAAATAAATAAATGGACGATGGGACACATAGTAAATTGGTTATGTAAATGGATCTAAAATGTATATGTAATATTATACGGGGGGGGAGGGATCGTGGATATAAACTTATATGTTTAAATGGATATATAAAGGAAGGCTTTAAAAAATTAGATTAAACACATAGCTAAAAAATAGATAAAAATAGTTAAAAATAGTTAAAAATAGCCACGACTCCCTTTTTCAGCGCCACTGATGAACTATTTTTAACTATTTTTATCTATTTTTATCTATTTTTTAGCTATGTGTTTAAGCTAATTTTTTAAAGCCATCCTTTATACATCCATTTAAACATATAAGTTTATATCCATGATTCCCCCGTATAATATTACATATACATTTTAGATCCATTTACATAACCAATTTACTATGTGTCCAATCATCCACTTATTTATTTATTTATTTAAGCAATGATTGAGATTTCCTTTCATTTATACATATCACCTTCTGTATACCATTTGTCATATTTATATATATATATCTCCAACAAATTGGCGCAGCACTCCTTAGGTAAAAGTGAACAAAATAGTGTTTATTCACACATGTTAACACAGCAACGTTTCAGCTCTCTCACAGAGCCATTTTCAAGCACCATTGGATCATTGGTATACACTGGAGGAGTGCTGCCTGATTTTGGCTTTTATATATATCTATATCTATATCTATATCTATCTATCTATCTATCTATCTATCTATCTATCTATATATATATATACACATATATTTTTTATATTTTACTAATTATTTTATTTAAAAAATCTCTTATTGTATTGTTTTTTGTAGACTTGATAAAGGGGTCGTTAAGACCCCGAAACGCGTTGTCTTTTAATAAACTTTGTTGCATCCTGCACCGGGTTGTGGTCATGCGCCCTCTGATCATCCATTAGCAAGATCACTGTACAGTGACAAGCTAAGATACAATTTTCGATTTTCACCCAAGTGGCGACCCAGCCTTCGCCCCAGGGATATCCAGACGTTTCTGGCAGCTCCAACCCGCGATCTACTATCTCCACAACCTCCCTCCAATACAGTTGTACCCGATTTCGGTGCAACCTAAACAGGTGAGTTTATTATAACCACCTGATTTTGGAGGTAGCTGTTGTATCCAAACTTTCTTACCCTATGAGTGCCCCTCTCACCCTGTGGCCAAAACCTGACTGTCTTGATTAACTGGGTCAGACAATTGACCCAGCCCTGCCAATCTCTCGCCTGTGCCACTGCTCCAAGTAGGGACCTAAGAACCGAGGTAAGATGGTGTACACCTTATCAGGATGCCTCTATCATGTTATCATCACCATTGATGCCTTGCACAATTGAACTACTTGCCTATTACCATTGATGCCTTGCACGAGTGAACTACTACTTACCTTTGGTCCCCTGATGAACCAGCCTGTATAACACTGGGGAAACGCATAGGGACAAGTATTTTGCATATCTATCAGCAGGGTATAGGGGATAGCGAGGGCTTAGCCACCGAGAGGTGGGGTAACCCATTTTGGGGTGGGTGCTCCTTCTGTAGGCAGGGGTAGCCTCGTTAGGGACACATTAGGGAAAGATCCCTTTCCTGACCTCACCTCCATTTGCCAATTATCCTAGCCCTCAATCCCCAAAACTGTAAGTGTTTGTATCTTTATTTGTTTGGATGAATTTATCTTGAACACGTCCAAAGTAAGGCTCTGCTTTCTCTGTGTGGCAAAGTGTGTTATCAAATTTTTGTATATATATATATTTTGGGGTATTATTTTAATATCTAGAAGTAAAAGTTAAGTTTTGTATGAAAAGTCATTATTTTCTCTGTGATAGGTATTTATGTACTTTTCCACTCTATAGAATTCTGTCGGTGATAAGTATACATCACATCAGAACATTATGTAACAAGAAATAACTTTGCAAGTACCGTATTGCATCCTACCCTATTAGGAGATAGGAATACTGCATCCCACTTATTGTGAGATAAGCCGTCCTGGCATTCTTGACATGGAGTCTTTCTGCAGTACAGTATGCATACATTAAAAGATGCAAACCTGAGCAGGATATTTTCTCTTGAATGTGTTCTGTAAAAGAAGGGTTAAGCAATATGCACAATACAACAACAACAATAATAATAATAAGCCTAGGCATTTTCTAACTTTAGCAGATTGAAAAAATAGCATGGCATGTGGACAATAGGTAACAGAGGATAGCTAACATACTATACTGAATAGCAAGGGACTTAATTACATTAAAGTCCTTTCCCTAAGCATACTGTAATAACAAAGAGCACAGGGGGCTTAGCTGTGTTAAAGTCCATTCCCTGGCATAATGTCCAAACAAACAATGGCATTGGGGCTCAGGTACATGAGAATCTTTAGCAATGACAAACAGTCACATTGTGGCTCAAATGCTTTAGAGTCCTTAGCAATGGGTCCCAACTTTAAACATTACAATAAATTTCAGAGAACGGGTAAAGTGGAAATCTTTTCCCTGGGTGCCTCAATTTAACGATGCAAAACTTGAAGCACAAAGAGCTTTAGTTTGTCAGAGTCTTTCTTCGGGTACATAGTTTAAAATGTTGCAAATATCTCCGGTGTTAGGGCCCAACCTTAGAAGGAAAGGGTGGTGCAATGGCACTACTTGGATATAAAGTGTTAACTTTAAGCCACAGGATGAGAAAAACCTCTGAGGCAAGCTGTATGGGGCCAACATCACACACACAACAGGGCCAGTCTCTTATCTCAGTATCTCATGGCTTTCTTTTTCTTCAGTAGCTTGTCATGGCTCAAGCATGAGTGGAACCTAAAGCCGATGATGTAGTAGCAGGAACCTCCTACTTCTGGATCCCTGGATCTGAAATTCCACTGGCTGTGGTGACTGTAGCTCCTGAAAATACATTGGTGGACCATGGGTGACCACTGGTGGTAGGACTTGGTATGGTTGCAGGCTGTTCCAAGTGAGCATTGAGCACGCACAGGCTCCATAGGTGGTGGAAGCTTGAGCTCTGGGCATAGGGTCGTGTGGTAGGCTTCATAGTACTGGCTCACTGGGATTCCAGCATCATCCAAGGCAGGACATATGACACCCTTGGTTCCAAGGTGATGTTTATGGTGGGACTAACTGGATCATGTTGTCAGAGGTGCTGGTAGCACAAGAATTAAGGATTCTGGGTCAGGTAAAGCCTCTGGCTTGGTGAGAGGCCCATATGTAAGAGCACACTCGGCAGTCAGGCATTGAGCCATATGGCTCCACGAATGGAGCCTAGTCTTTCGGCCATACATCTGCTAGCCTGTCATGTTGGGTGAGCTTTGGCAAATGGGTCACCCCAGCAGCAAATGTCCATGAACACCATAAACAGGGGAAAATTTCACCTGATCCCCTGGGTACAGACTGTGCATGTGCACTAAGTAGGTATGGCGATTTCACCGACTACCAGCTCACTAGGAGTTCTTCCATGGACTTGTCATCTTTCAGGAAGCCAAATCAATGGTCAATAGAGAACCAGCAGGCTCCACAAATGGAGCCTAGTCCTCCGGTCATACGTCTGCTGGCCTGGTAGGTTGGATGAGCTTTGGAAAACGGGTTATCCCAGCAGCAAAATATGTATGAGGACCATCCACATGGGTAAATTCCACCTGATCCTCTGGGTACAGACTGTTCAGGAAGCCAAATTCACAGTCAACAGAGAACCAGCAGACTGTGTCTGATCTCAGGGACAGGGGTTGATCCACTATACGGATTATCTCTTCCTCCCGCTGGATTAGCTCTTTCAGGGTGGCCTGCAATCCACCCCACTCAAGTCCAGTTGGGGATAGGCCTCAGTCTACGAAAGGTAGCAGATGGCATAGCGATCCTCTTCGGCTAGGTGGTGCAGCAGACTCTCCAGCTGCGACCTCTACACTAGCCACAGTAATGCAGGTTCAAGCCAGACATCTTCAAGCTTCATCTGAAGTTCGTCTTCCACAGAGATCTCAGTCTCATCCCCCCAGATCATCTTGGCCCAGTTTGGCCAGACACTTGCTCCCACCATCTTGTCTTCAACACACAGGTAGCAAGGTCTCTTTCTGTGCCAAGTTGTATGCTGGAGGACTTCTGGCAGCAGGAGGTCTTTCTTCTTGTGCTGAAGAGCTTTTCCTGAAAACCAATGAATGATTCTGCTCTCTAAGGGTACCTTCACATTGGCATTTTTATTTTCTGGCATAGAGTTCCGTTGTCGGGGCACTATGCCGGAAAGAAAGTGATCAGGATTATCCCCATGCATTCTGAATGGAGAGAAATCCATTCAGGATGAAACAGGATGTCTTCCGTTCAGTATGTGAACGTTTTTTGGACGGAGAAAATACCGCAGCATGCTGCGGTTTTCTTTCCATCCTGGGATGCGGACCTAAATAGATCCAGCATGACACCCAATGTAAGTCAATGAGGACGGATCTGTTTCCTCTGGCACATTCTGCCACAATAGAAAAGGGATTCGTCCTCCATTGACTTTCAATGGAGTTCAAAACAGATACGTTTTGACAATGTTAAAAAATAGTTAAAGTTAATACAAGCGGATCCATTCAAACGGATGCATGCAGTTGTATTATCTATAACTAAATCGTTTTTTTCTGGCATAGAGCCCCGATGACGGAACTCTATGCCGGAAAACAAAAACACCAGTGTAAAGGCTACTACTAGGTAGGCTACTTTCACACTTGCGTTTTCCTGCATAGAGTTCCGTCATAGGGGCTCTATACCGGAAAGAAAATGATCAGTTTTACCCCCATGAATTCTGAATGGAGAGAAATCCGTTCAGGATGCATCAGGATGTCTTTAGTTCAGTCTTTTTGACATTTCAGGATGGAGATAATACCGCAGCATGCTGAGGTTTTATCTCGGTCCAAAATTCGGGAACACTTGCCGGAATGCCGGATCCGGCATTTTTTCCCATAGGAATGTATTAGTGCCGTATCCGGCATTCAAAATACCACAATGCCGGATCCGTCCTTCCGGTCTGGGCATGTGCAGACCGATAAAAATGTGAAAAAAATATATAACGGATCCGTCTCCCCACATAACAAGCGGAGAGACGTATCCGTTCTTGCAATGCATTTGTAAGACGGATCCGTAGCCGGATCCGTCTTCAAATGCTTTCCGTTTGCATGCAGATTGACGGATCGGGCAGGCAGTTCCGGCGACGGAACTGCTTGCCGGATCACTCTGCCGCAAGTGTGAAAGTACCCTTTGCTATGTACCCATGGGGAGCACAGTTTTGCCTGATGGACGGATTATGGATGTGAAGAAGATGTCTTATATGTGTTCTTTTTCTCTCTTACAGGTCTTCTTGGTATGGTGGCTCACATGATGTACACTCAAGTCCTTCAAGTTACTGTGAGTTTAGGACCTGAAGACTGGAGACCACATTCATGGGATTATGGGTGGTCTTTCTGGTAGGTATCAATGCAATATAGGATTTATATTCAAAAGTACATACTGTACGCAGGGGACATATCATTTTCATAAAAAAAAACAGAAACTTGGGTGTAGATCCAATGGTTTTCATTTTGTCAGCCTTAAAAATCTATAACTATAGACTAAGGTTATGTTTAGGGATGAGCGAATTTCATATTTTGAAGTTCGCATACGGGTTCGTGTGGTGGTATTTACTGAATTGAATTATGAATTCAGTTACTACGGACATAAGGCAATTCCATGACGGAATGCATAACGGAATGCCTTTAGAGGCATTCAGTTATTCATTCCGTCATAATAGAAGTCTATGGCCTGCATAACGGATCCGTCCGGTTTACGTTATGCTGGAGTCCTCAGTGCAGCCTCCACTGTCTACATCTTCCAGTCCCCACAATGTTTTCTTCTAGAGGAGCATGAGCATGGTCACATACACTGCTCCAGGCAATGACTGGCTTCAGTGGTGATTTGCTGCTTGTGGCTTTATCACCGCTGAAGCAAATCATTATTCCCAGAAAACCGTTTTACAGCTACTTCCACATAGTCAGTATATGGTCAGCATTTTGCCTCACTATTTGTAAGCCAAAAATACGTAGCAGTGGCTCCATATCATGGAAAAGGTCCAAAATCTTTCCATTATACCTTTTCTCTGCGGGTTTCAGTCCTGGTTTTAGCTTACACATACTGAGGCAAAACACTAACTAAGCACTGACTGTGTGAAAGGATCCTAAGATCCTACTCACACAATCAATGTTTGGTCAATGATTTCCAGTGTCAGTGATAGTTATCCAAAATCAGGAATGGAGCCTACACAGAGATAAGGAAATTGAAAGACTTGTTCCTGTTCTGTGTTTTTGACCCAAATCTGGTTTTGGCTCATAATCACTGATGGAAATGAGCCCCAGGATTCTTTCACAAACTCTGCAATCATTTATTTAATGTGTGCTTTTTTTACATGTGGTTTTTGTTTTGTTTTTTATTAATCACACATTCTTCAAAGGTTTTTTGGGTGTTTTTTTCCCTAAAGAAGTCTATAGAAAAATGGTTGAAAAAAAACACAATACCAGGTGTATGCAGTTTTGGGGAAAAAAAGCACAAATACAGAAAAAAAAGCATAGTTTGCATTGTGTTTCAAAATTCTCTATTAACTTACAGCACATATCTGGCCGCAACGTGTTTTTGTAAAAAAGTACAAAAGATTCCAAGAAGATGTCAGATAAATGTGACCTAAGACAACTTACAAACAACACTGTTATACATGAAGTTTGAGAGGTCATACCAATAAATAAAAACATATTTCCTAAATCCAAGAAATAAACATGGCTGGCTACAGACCTACAAGACCCCATGGCACAGAGGGCCTCTTAATGCCTGAACTGTAAATTTGTAATATAGTGTTCATAGACTGCCATGGGCCTATACTGAGCTTCAGAGTGCTGCTGGTTTATAAAAAAAAAATCAAAAAAATCATGCTTACACGGTACAGTTGAAAAGAATGTATGTTGATCAAGTTCAACCAAGGGGTGGGAGGGGGATGTGGAAGAAGGGTAGGAGAGTAGGGAACCAGAATTCTACACTAAGCATTACTGTTATTAGTTCTAAGAAATCCACTAAGTCTTTTTTAAAACTGTCAATCGTTCCTGCAGTCTTGTCACCTCAGGAGACTAAATTTTTTCTTCTCCAGATGGAGACAGTGCCCCCTTTGTCTTTTGATGGGTTTTTATATGGAACAGCATTTTACCATACTCAGTACAAGCCATTTATATATTTATATAGTTAATTATGTCCCCTCCTAGAGGCCACTTCCCAAAACTAAATACATTTAGTTATTTTAATTCACTCATAACCGATACCATGCCCCTTATCAGTTTTCTGTACTTTTTCAAACTCCAGGGCATCCTTTCTATGAACTGGTGCCCATAACTAAACAGCATATTCCAGATGAGGCAGCACTAGAACTTTGTAAAGTAGTAATATTACATGCCTTTCCCATAAGTCCATGCCTTTTCAATACATGACAATATTCGTCTGGCCTTAGAAGTTGCTGTATTATCTACAAGAACACTCAAATCCTTTTTTACGATGGTAGCCCATGCCAAGCTGCTGCCATTTCTCTGAGCAGACACGTATGGCACATCACTTAAATGCTCTCCATGCTGCTCTGCTGGCAGTCTGGACCCGCATACCCTCCTCTGCCTACCTGCACCAGGCCCGACCACCAGCATCCCATGTGGCCTCCTCTGTTGCAGGCCATGATCTGTGCTCTCCTTTAAGTTTTCCTGATTTAAGACACCCATGCCCCAGGGTCATAAAGGGTCAGCACATGTGCAATGGCTGGATTTGGGGTGGCCCCAACACTAGGCCGAGTCCCCTGAAACCAGCAAGGTGTAACCACATGTTGCTGCTCATCAGAAGGGATGGTAAGGTGTAATGCACCCCAATGGGAAAAAAGTCCATAGAGTCAGGGTGTGCAGTTAAACAGTGTGCTTCTTAACTGGAGGAACTCAAGTGAAAAACAATACAGGCAAGGTACTGAGCTGGCTTCTACAGTTTTCTCCCTGGACAAAGAAGGTTTCATGTTGAGGAAAGGCCTGAACTAGCTGTCCCCCTGTCTCCCAAAAGGCTGGTACCTTGGCCAAAGGATCTGTTGCTGAGTCATCTGGCTGGAGTCCTGGACAGACTGGTAGAGTTTCTTCTGCTAAACATATTCCCTATCTGTAGACAATAGGGGCTCTGACTACTTTCCTTATACACAGTTCCTAGCTGAACTAGAACCTTCTAGTGAGAGGGGTGGAGAGAAGAATCACAGCCTAAAATTAAACAATGTTACAATTTTAGTCTGTCATAGAATTGTATTTAATTTCAATGAATTTATATGGGAATGACTAAGAAGCTTTTCCAGACATACTCTACAGACATAAACAACAGAGCTAAACCAGTCAAAAGGTCAGTGTGTCTGGTGTTTTCCCTCCAAAACTTTTCATAGATTGAAGGTCATAAATTCTCTTAGCTGGCTGTAACTTGAATTCAAAAGATTTCAGAATTAATAAGCTTACACAGGCTAAGTGAATAAATATATTTACTAAGTGTGATTAAATATAAGATAACACAGACAAATTGCATACAGAATAATAAAAAGTAAATAAACATTACTAGCCTAAATATGCAATACGGGTAGCTATCCGGTCAGCAATGCTATAACACATTGCTGTCTACCACATTAGAGCACATGACAGACAACCCAGGGTATACAAGAGATAGGACAAATTAATACTTACATCCAAGTGTGTAACCAGAGTTATACAACTCACCCTGTAATCCCCCCGGTATGCATCACTCATGTCCTGTGATGTGTCTGAGATCACTACTCAGGAATGTAGCCTTATCAGCACATGGGGGATGGTACTACATTACAATGAATTACAAGGAATTTTCTTACACAGAATACTAAAAGTAATATAAAAGAGAGAAAATAAAAGGCGACAGAACCAATCAGTACTTAAAAATACTCTTACAATACACTGGTTGTGGATTAACCCTTTCCACAATGCAGTGTATCTATAGTGTAAAACAATGCAAATGATCTGGATAAATTGCAATAACTATATAAAAAACAGTACAAGTGAACACAACAGCAAAAATCACTTTAACCAGTAAAGGTGTGTTGTGTTATTCTGATTGTTTGCCCAAATACTAAACCTCTGTCGGTTAGCTGATTCTAATACTCCCCTGCTTGCCCTGACCTTAGATTGTCTACCATACTGACCCCTTGCTACCTGCTCTAACCTCAAATTAATTTAACGGGATCGCACAACCTCTGCCTTCCCTGACCTCTGCCTGTTTACTATGAATATTGTTAGATCCCTTGGTACTTCACACCAGTGTCACTGAACCCCGTGGGTCACCTACCAACTACACATGGACTATTGAAAGAGGTAGTAGCCTAGTGGCTGCCTTACAGTGAAGACCAAATCCCTGTATAGGGGTTAACGGGTATAAACCAGGGGAACACCAGAATAATCTCCTTAGGCCTAGCCCAAAGTCAACCAGTTAGTTGATACAGTGGTTCCACATCCACTGCCTGTTATCACCTTCTCTACAAGGGACTCTGTTAGCATTACTCCCCTTAGGACATATGTTGCATGTAGATTATTATTATTATTATTATTATCCTCATGCATAACCTTACATTTGTTTACATTGAATCTCATTTGCCAAGTGGAAGCCCAAACAATCATAGCGACCAAGTCTGTAGTTCACGGACATTTTCTATAGACTGCATAGTACAACATAGCTTGGTATCATCTGCAAAAATAAAAACATTGCTATTAATACCTTATCTCACCCTATATATCATTATTAAATAAGTTAAATAATAGTGAACCCAGCACTGAACCTTGGGGTGCACTACCTATTATGAAAACCATTCAAAGTAGGAATCATTGACCACAATTCTCTGGGCATGGTTATCAAGTCATTTTTCAAACCAAACCATACCTTCTAAACCTATAGGCCTTATTTTATTAAGCTGCTGTGAGGGACAGTGTTAGATGTAGTGTTGAGTGCAAATATTCGAATAGCGAATTTTTATTGCGAATATCGCAAATCCGATAATTCGCGAATATTGCGAATATATCGCTATATATTCGCAATTTCGAATATTCGTTTTTTTTTGTTTTTTTTTTATGTTAATCCTTGTTGCTCTCTGGTTGTCTTCCCACTTCCCAAAAGCTGTTCTTACCTGGCTCCCTGCCCGCTCCAGTCAATGCCACGTTGCCGCTTCTGCCGACTTCCTGTGTGCATGGGAACGCCTCCATGCTAAAATGTACTATTAGGATGTGAGAATCACGAGCTCACAAATCCAACTTAGTTGTAATCGCAATGCGATTAATATAACCTGAATTATTCGCATTGCGATATTCGTTATATTCTATCAATACAACCATTAGGAACCCAGCTTTAGGTTGAATTCGCAAGGCAAGCAATACAGGTTATATTAATCGCATTTCGAATTCAACTTAGAGCTGAGTTCCTAATGGTTGTATTGCTAGAATATAACGAAGATTGAGAATATAGTGCTATATTCGTGAATTCGTGATATTCGTCATCTTCGTTTTATTCTAGCAATACAACCATTAGGAACTTAGCTCTAAGATCAATTCGCAATGCGAGTATATGTTCGCTTCGCGAATGAAACTTAGAGCTGAGTTCCTAATGGTTGTATTGCTAGAATATAATGAAGATTGAAAATATAGTGCTATATTCGTGAATTCGTGATATTCAGAATCTTCGTTATATTCTAGCAATACAACCATTAGGAACTTAGCTCTAAGATAAATTCCCAATGCGAGTATATGTTCGCTTCGCGAATAAAACTTTGAGCTGAGTTCCTAATGGTCGTTGCTAGAATATAACGAAGATTGAGAATATAGTGCTTGTGCTGAGTTCCTAATGGTTGACAACTACAGTTTAGCGAACTTCTATTTTTAGTTCGGCGTCCAAAGTTCGGGTTCGGGTTATCGTAGCATCCCGTTATGGATTCCGCTACTGCGGACCATAGCGGCATTTGGAATCCATAAGGGGCTGCTTTATTGAACCCGAACCTTGGACAACCCTAAGGACCTGGGGTGACGTCACCGTCATGTGATCAGTGCAGGGGGCGTGGCTCAGCACTGGATTGGATAAGAGGTGATCCAGTACTGAGCCACGCCACCTGCACTGATCACATGACGTATTACTGTATTACTCGCATTGCGAATTCAACTTAGAGCTGGGTTCCTAATGGTTGTATTGCCAGAATATAACGAAGATATATAGAGAATATAGTGCTATATCGTGATATTCGTTATCTTCGTCAATTCTAGCAATACAAGTTACAACCGTTAGGAACTCAGCCTAGTTAACTGTGATGCGAATATAAGTTTGCGTAACATTCGCAATATATAGAATAATAATGAATATTTGATTTCGACGAATATATGATGAATATTAAATCGAATATTCGCGAAATATCGCGAAATCGAATATGGCACCTCCCACTCATCATTAGTTAGATGCCTTTTAAGTTTAAAAACACTATAACTAACAAAACATAGTATCACATTTTGTAATATGAAGGTATTCTTCTCTTCAAGCATTGCATCATAGAGGCACCATAATGCATCACTTGGAGTGTATACTAGAGATGAGCGGCAGGGGCAATATTCGAATTCACAATATTTTGAGAATATTTGGGTGAATATTCGTCATAAAGTCACGAATTCGATAATTCGCCATTATTTTCTTGATTGCGAAAATCGTCAATGTAATATGCACGTATTGCGCGCGCAATACAGGCATGGGTCACTTTTGCTACATTTTTCAAGCTGCTAGAAGTTTCCTGAGACTGGAATAAATGGTTGGCCCGGCAGAACATTACAATAGCTTTATATGCAGATTGGAGCAGAGTGCTCCAATATATTCACGATTACGCAAATCGGCAATTAATGGTGCGCATATTTTGGCACAATACATGCAACATCACCTTTTAGCAGGTCTGACTACATATTACTGATTGGTGCACTAAGTATTGTTGTGAACTTGTGACATCACGGTACTATGTCTGTAGCATATATGTATGGACAGCAGAACCTATCACACTACCTAACACCCTGCACTGGAACCTATCATCTACACTATATAACTATCTAACCTCCCTATCTAACTATCTAACTACACTTATTATCTCTCACTAACTATCTGTATTATTTATATAAGCTAACTATCTAACTATCTAATGTAATGTGACACAGGAAAGCAGAGGGCACAGCAATGACACTGCTGTCTCTCTCAGAACTGCAAAAAAATGCAGAAAATGGCTGCTGGGGAGGTTCTTATATAGTAAGGGGTAGGCAAGTTCCCTATTGGTTGCTAGGTATGTTGCTAAGCTCAGACAAAGACATTGCAGCCTTCTCATTGGCCCACAAGCAAGAAGCAGAAAGGGATCATGGGTTCAGATGAAAAAAAAACTAGAATATTCCCGAATTCGAATATTCGCGCCCAACATTAGTGTCTACACAACTTTAATATAGATGTGTAGAGACTCAGTGCCATGTGTATGGACCCTTTATCTTGAAAAGGTATGACATGCCACTTGCTGATAATATTTAATTAATTGTTTTTTTCCCCTCTACTATATGTATTCAGTACATGTATACAGTTTTCTACACTCATCGTGCTTTTTGTGTTTTCCAGCCTTGCTTGGTGTTCCTTCACATGTTGTATGGCAGCCTCTGTTACCACTCTGAATTCCTATACAAAAACAGTCATTGAGTTTGGACACAAGCATAAGATTTTTGAGCAAGCTCTGCAAGAAGAACAGTCATTCACAGATCACAATGCCCTTAAATACATCAATGAGCGACCAGTCCAATCTATTTCTAGCTCCCTAGAAATATCAGATGATGCAGCCAGAAGTATCAGAAAGTCTGTGATAGCTTCAACGTCAGTTGACCTTGGAGAAATACGGGAATCGTTGGGAGAAGAACAATGTTAATATGTGTCAATCTAGAATTTATAGTAATGTAATTATTTCTCTTAGTGTTTGACTGGTTAACAACAAAAATCTACAATCCTATACTTGACATTTTCTTTCTTCTCTTTTTTTTGTTTTGGAGAACAGTTTAACTCAAAAAGTGCATACATGAAGTCTGAATTTCCACTTCTGTTCTATCAAGTATTCAAGATGATGTATAAAGGGGGATAACTTACATCCTAAAGTGCCAGTGCTGTTTTTGTGACATCACATATTGTGTTTTCACAAATGCTCTCCAATAAAGTTGGCTTTGCCATCGTCTATCATAAAGTTCCAATAAAAAAAAAAAGTTATTAAAATTTTCTTACAACTTCACCTTCCATAAAGGGTATTGCAGTTTTGGAAGACTCGTTGAGGGAATCTGTTGGTTTGGTCTTTGCAGGTAAGTAAGGGATGTGTTTCACAAACACCACCCCAGTAAACATGCTCTGTTTATACCAGTCAAACCATTATAATGCAGGGTCAGCTTCGATCTCCAGCAAAAACAGAAATTAACATTAAAATACAGTAGATTCGTGGAGTTGTGTATTCTAAATGCAGACCTTACTAAGTTGTAGTGACAAATCATTTTACTCCCTAAAAGATAACCTTCTTTTCACAGCCTGCAGCCAATTCAAACAGTATAAAGATGTTCTTGGACAAGCTTTTTAAGGGGCTTTAGGTTACACTATTGCAACCTTCCTCTTTCAGTAAAATGCCATTTTTTTTTTGGCATGAATTCCGGAATTCAGGAAACCACAGTCTTGCACTTCAAAGAAGTTCAATAATACAATATTTTCCTGTTTTTTTCAGCAGCAATTCTCCCATGATCAGCTTGTATCTGAGCGACCTAAAATTGAAAAGACACTGGGGGAGATTTATCAAACTGGTGGCTTATTTGCTCATAGCATCCAATCAGATTCCACCTTTCATTTTCCAAAGGAGCTGTGAAAAATAAAAGGTGGAATCTGATTGGTTGCTATGGACAAGTAAGCCAGTTCGATAAATCTCCCCCATTGTCCAAACAGAACAACACAGGTGCAACAGTATGTGCCTTTAGGCCTTTTTTATACAGGCTATTTAAAATTGCACCGCAAAAAAAATTGTAAAACTGCAACAAAAATTCAGTAAGAAAAATGAGATATATGAAAATAAGTGACTGTGATTTTCTATACTTCTTGGAATGTCATAACTAAGTACATACTATGACATTAGGAATGTAAACTGCATAGAAACCACCACAAAGAAAAACATGTCCACTCATTGTTAAATATCTGTTGCTGTGCACAAAAATGCCCCCAAAAAACAGCACAAAAGTGACAAAAACTCTTTTAAGTCAATCTGGCCTTCAGACACCTTTGTTTGAAACAACAAAAAAGGCGAAATCAAGCCTCCAGTCTTCCTTACGCCACTCCGTGGTTGGCATACAGAACACCAATACTGTACATTTCATGCTTTGACTATATATTTTTTTTATATTTATATATATATAAATAGCATTGACTTCATGCTACTAATAAGTGCGGACCACCTATGTCCCTATTAGACTTGGCTATTTGCTTAAAGGGGTTGTGCCCAGTTTATAAATTATCCCCGACAGCATATATGATAACTGGCTGACAGCTGAAGGTCCAACCTCTGGAATGCCCTCTGATCATGAGAACAGAGGTCCCATTCCCCCGTTCCGATGAAGCGGCAGGTCATGCTTACGCACTGCTGCTCCATTCATTCTCTATGGGACCGCCAGGGTAAATCACTTGGCTATGTCTGTCACTCCCATAGAGAATGGATGGGGAATCGGTATGCAAACACAATCTGCTGCTCTATCGGAACGGGAGAGCAGTACCCCCATTCTCGTGATTGTGAGGGTCCCAGCAGTCGGACCCCCAGTGATTTGCTAGTTATCCACTATCCAGTAGATTGGGGATCACTTACAAATTTGGCAAAAGCTCTTTAACCGATTGTGGTGTAAAGAATTTTGTTGTTTTCACAGTACCCCTTTCAGGAGTATGGACTTTGTGCAGAAAATCACCAGTTCGTGTCCTCAGAGCAGTCTCTAATAGGAAAACAGCTTACACATGGCATTTCTGAAAATAGAATCTAAGCGCCGGACTGGCAGAGTTGATTACTACAGAGCAGGGGCGTTCATAAAAATTATTGGGCCCCATGGCAAAAATCTGAATTGGACCATGATTTTCATTGTTGTACTAATATGACAGAGCAGAACAGCGAATATCAGAAGCTCAGATGTGAACAAAGCCTAATATACACCTTAGCTGCTGCAGAACATCATAATAATGATAGGAGAACAACAAGTCTCACCATGACCAGTTTAAGCCTGTTTCACATTACCAGCAGTAGTTCCAGCAAACTGTTCTGGCAGAGTACAACCTGCCGTAGCTCTTTGGGCACAATGGGGTCAGCGCACCTTCCGATAAGCTCTAGCAATGCCGGATCCAGAAAGCTCCACTGCTGGCACTGTAAAACAAGTGAAAATTAGTGGGCAATACACGGAGGGATAAAAGAGGAGAGAACTACAACCCCCAGCATTACCAGACTGTTATTATACAGCATCAGTGATTATTAAAAGAGGATAGAAATACAACTCCCAGCATGTCCAGACTGTTATTGTAGGGCATCAGTGAACATTATATGGAGGGGGATACAGTAGGACAAAACTACAACTCCTAATATTAGAATGTAATGCGCTATCCCGGGACATCACTCACCTCTCTTCCAGGCACACACAGAAGTTCTTGCCCATGTAGTTTCACTACATTTTCCTCTTCACTACTGAGCTCCATGAGCTCCATCTGTCCTGCTCACATGACAATGACATCATCACAGGTCCCTCAGCTGTAAAACCACTTACTCTGTACTCTCTATGGCTGCCCTAATCACATGCCGATGACATCATCGCAGGTCCTTCTGCACCACTAGCTAGATTTTCACAGAGAGATACAGGTTAAAACAAAATAAAAACAGAAAACAATGAGATCTTCACAGGAAGGAACTGCGGACCCATGTTGCTCAGTTCTGAGCAGGTTTAAATTATCAGATATACAGTACTGTACAAACGTTTTAGGCTACTTTCACACTAGGATTTTAGTTTTTCGGTATTGAGATCCATCAAACGCTTCAGTTTTGTCCCCATTCATTGTCAATGGGGACAAAACTGAACAAAAACGGAATGCTCCAAAATGCATTCCGTTCCGTTTAGTTGCGCTCACATACTGGAGAGCAAACCGCGACATGTTGTAGTTTGCGTTCCCTCCTGGGATGCGGAGCAAGACGGATGACCCCCAATGCAAGTCAATGGGTACGGATCTGTTTTCTCTAAAACAAACTGCCATAATAGAAAACGGATCCGTCCTCCATTGACTTTCAATGGAGTTCATGACGGATCAGTCTTGGCAATGTTAAAGATAATACCACCGGATCCGTTCATAACAGATGCAGATGGTTGTATTATCAGTAATGGAAGCGTGTTTGCTGAACCTGCCAGATCCAGAAAAAACGCTAGTGTGAAAGTAGTCTAAGGCAAGTGTGTAAACAATGCTGTGAAGTAAAAATTCTTTAAAAAAATAGAAGTGTTAATTGTTTATGTTTGACAATGAACAATATGCAAAATGAATGAAAAAAACTGAATTCTAAATCAAATCAATATTTGATGTGAGACTACAATTGCTGAGACCCTTTAGTGTGACTAGGGATGTAATTTACTCATAGAACAGTTACCCTAGGGATATATGTCATGTTTGTTCACAATATTAGATTTAAAATGTTAATTTTATTTCTCTTTAGGGTCCATTCACACATCCGTGTGTGTTTTGCGCCGGCACTCTTATTGAAAATGCCTTTTCTTGTCCGCAATTGCAGACAAGAATAGGACAGGTTCTATTTTTTTGCAGAACGGAAGTGCAGACAATGTTTGCAAATATCAATGTAATTCAAAATGGATCCGTTTTGGACGGATACAAACGTTTGCATTATAGGTGCGGATCCGTCTGTGCAAATAAACAGACGGATCCGCACCAACGCAAGTGTGAAAGTACCCTAAGTAACTGGCTGAGTAATAGAAAACAGAGGGTGGTTATTAACGGTACACACTCAGATTGGGTCACTCTCACTAGTGGGTACCTCAGGGGTCAGTATTGGGCCCTATTCTCTTCAATATATTTATTAATGATCCTGTAGAAGGCTAGCACATTAAAATATCAATTTTTGCAGATGACACTAAACTGTGTAAAATAATTAACACTGAAGAGGACAGTTTTCTGCTACAGAGGGATCTGGATAGATTGGAGGCTTGGGCAGAGAAATGGCAGATGGGGTTTAACACTGACAAATGTAAAGTTATACACATGGGAAGGAATAATGCAAGTCACCAGTACATACTAAATGGTAAAACACTCAGTAACACTGACATGAAAAAGGATCTAGGAATTTTAACAAACAGCAAACTAAGCTGTAAAAACCAGTGTCAGGCAGCTACTGCCAAGGCCAATAAGATAATGGGTTGCATCAAAAGGACATGATGAGAACATAGTCATACCACTTTACAAATCACTAGTCAGACCACACATGGAGTACAGTGTACAGTTCTGGGCTCCTGTGAACAAGGCAGACATAGCAGAGCAGGAGAGTGTTCAGAGGAGGGCAACTAAAGTAGTAACTGGAATGGGGCATCTACAGTACCCTGAAAGGTTATCAAATTTAGGGTTGTTTACCTTAGAAAAAAGACGACTGAGGGGAGATCTAATAACTATGTATAAATATATCAGGGGTCAGTACATAGATCTCTCCCATCATCTATGTATCCCCAGGACTGTGACAAGGGGACATCCTCTGCGTCTGAAGGTTTGTACACAAACATAGAAAAGGATTCTTCATGGTAAGAGCAGTGAGACTATGGAACTCTCTGCCTGAGGAGGTGGTGATGGTGAGTACAATAAGGGAATTCAAGAGGGGACTGGATGTATTTCTGGACTGTAATAATATTACAGGCTATATCTACTGGAGAGGGGTCGTTAATCCAGGGAGTTATTCTGATTGCCTGATTGGAGTTGGGAAGGAATTTTTTTTCCCCTTAAGTGGGGAAAATTGGCTTCTGCCTCACAGGGGTTTTTTGCCTTCCTCTGGATCAACTTGTAGGAAACAGGCCGAACTGGATGGACAAATGTCTTTTTTCGGTCTTATATACTATGTTACTATGTATGCAGACGTAGCGTTCTATCATACATTCAATGACAGCAAGCACTCTGATGTACTCTATGAGAGTGTTGATGGTATAAAAATTCTCAATTCTTCAAAGAATAGTGAATATATCACACACTATTACTCTCCCTGTGGTATTTCAATTGGTATTGCAGCATTCCACTCATTCAAGCCTAGCATTCAGTGCTACATGTGCTCAATACAAGTGCTCTAGTAGAGTCTGCTGAGACTGCAGTCCACTCAATACTCAATACAATGAGGTGAGAGATGGTATTAGGACTGGATATAGGCTACATGCTTTTCAGGGACCTTTCCCTTCCTCAGTGGCAAGCAAAGACTGAGATTGCTACTGAGGACGGGGACACATCCCTGAAATGTGTCTAGTCTATATTCAGTCCAAATATCATGTCTCAACTTATTGGAGAATTGAACAAAATTGTATGATACAGTTATCAACAGTCCTGAGCATCTAACAGACAGCACAGAGGATCACAATCCCACATAAAAAAAGTCTCGAAGCAACACATGCGCACATGGAATGCAGGTACACTGAGGACTGAGAAGGAGCGAGTCGGCATTGAATGACCACACATCATCATCCTTCAGCTGTAGAAATTACTTTACAGCAAGCTATATTTCTGGTTATACATCCTGCAGAGGTACCACAGTGAGCTACAGCTAATATATCTATTCCAGCAGTGCACAGTGAGAAGTACTTGCAAAAGCTTCTGTATATATGCAGCATATGTAATAGGACATTGTTCATAACTAACGATCCTAATAGAAGCAAATGATGGTTCAACAATCATCATTGCTCCAATAAACAAATAGGGGGAGATTTATCAAACTGGTGTAAAGTAGAACTGGCTTAGTTGCTCAGAGCAAACAATCAGATTCCACCTTTCATTTTTGACGGCTCATTTGGAAAATGAAAGGTTGAATCTGAATGGTTGCTGTTGGCAACTAAAGCAGTATTCTCACGGTTCAGAAAAAGGCGCTAAAAATTATATTTTTTTTAAATAAATGATTTAAAATTGGAAGAAAAATTATACAAATCCTCAAAATGTAACAATTTATAATAAACAAAAGGACACTTGCTGGCTAAAGTGTGTCAAAGGAAAGACAGAAGACCGTGACAGTGGCAGGAGATCGGTGAGACTGGCAACACGTGGTGTGATCTGACAGGTTTTCCCTGTGGATCAATAGGGGTCTGTGTTGTTTCTGGTAATGGCCACACCCCTTGCCTCAGGTGTTGCTAATGTGCTCATTTAACCTTCCTTATTTATAGTTGGTTCTCCCACAATGCTGTGCGGTTTATAGCTTCAGTTTAAGTTGTGGATAGCTAGTGTGTGGGTATCGGCGAAGTTTCTGGTGCTCCCATAGCCTCTTTGAAGTTAAGTCTTTCCTTTCCCTTTTTGTATTTTGTTTGGGTTCTGTATGTTGCATTTCACTATTGTTTGTATTAGGCCTGAAGGAGACTCCTGTTCATCCTTTCTTTTGGAGGAACAGGTAGTCTCGTCCCTACCATTAGTACCAGGGTCCTATAGGGCTAGATAGGACTCAAGGTATCCCTCTGTATGAACACACCTACCTCTGGGGTCTGTTCATATTGGTAGTCAGTCAGGATTTTGATTAGGGCTTTACTAGGAGGTGTCCATCTTCCTTCCCTAGTTCTTAGGCCTGATTCCCTGTTCCCCCCTCCCATCTTATGCTTGGTGTGGTGTTTCTCTCCCACACCGAAGCGTGATAAACATATAAGTCCAATCTTTACTAGAAAAATCACTCTATCACTGTAAGGAGGCCAAAGCACGCGTCAAAAGTACCGCACAATAATTCAGTATTGCCTGATAACCCGATTGTGACTGGTTAGCTGTCACCAAAATATCAGTTACCCTGTGGGGACACAAAAGCAGCTGGGTAGGTAGTATAAAAAGGTATGGGAAAAAAAGGTAGTCAATATACAACCCTAGCTGGGGTGTATCCAGCTATAAGGAAACTGACAATCTACACCAGTATCGCCAGGGTTAATAGTCACATGTTGCTAGTAACTAGAGTTGAGCGAACCCGAATTTTCGGGTGTTCGTGACACCAACCGAACATTTTCATAAAAGTTCGGGTTCGGATCCGTTGTTCGGCAATTCTTCCCGCATTTTGAGTGCACAGCAGCCAATCAGCAAGCGCTTTACATCTTTTCCCTAAGAAGCCATCCCAGCCATGCCTACCAATAGTATGGCTGTGAATCGCTGAGTGCAGCATGTGACCCAGCCTCTTTAGATGCTGGAGTAACATAGTGCCGCACTTCACGCTGCTGGTGGTAGTCTAGGAACAGTTGTTTTACCACTGAGGAAGGGGTGAACTTGCAGACCCCGAAACGCGTCTGGTACCACATCCCCTGCAAACGTGACCAGATCCATCAAACATCCATTGGCAGTCATCCAGAAGGAAGTGGGCGTATCTGCCGATCGACATCCACGCAAATCGACGGCTGACACACGGAACAGGGCCAGAATAACCACGAGCCCACGTGTGGAGAAGCGAACCACTGGCGTGGTCTGCATAGAGGAAAGAAGCTCCCGATACCGCTAGAAACAATCGCAGGGAACCACGATACTCCCCACGATCTGGAAGACACTTACCCGATGACAACTGGAATAAAGGTACATTCGAGATCGCTTGCAAGCGAATGAATTAGCGGGACGCCGCTACTGTCTCCGTTGGAGCGTGACGCCGCTCTTTATAGGGGATATTATTACAATACCTCAATATTACCTACGGGCTGACACTGGCACAGAACTAAAGCAAAATCCAAGGGAGAGTGGATTTGATCATGGATATTTTCTCCTTGGAGATTCATGCTATTGATTTATTTATTTATTTAGGGCGATATAGTACACACAATTGATATCTTTGTTGTTATTTATTGATGCTAATTTTTGCTACTTTTAATGGATCCCTTTCAATTTATTGAATGCCATTTATAGTTTTTATATATATATTATTCTTTATTAATAAATATATTGACTCTTTATATGGTCTTAGATCTCTGTGAGTGCCCTACTTTACTATAATAACTCCCCCTTTTTTTTGGGTGAGTGAGCTCGATTAGGTAAGGTGCACCGCTTTGGTTGTCAGATACCCTTGTGCGACATCTATTTGTATTCCTAGTCTAGGAAAAGGTTGCTGCCTGTGGTCTCAGGGAGAGATTAGGGAAGAAATCTGTAGAACCTGTTGTTGTGCAATCCTCAAGATACAGAAAATATTGAGGGAGGGTGCTTCTGCAATCCTACATTTATGTACCCAGCCACTGCAAAGGAATTTATTTTTAAATTTATCCGTTACTGAGGTGGGGTTGGCGGCCATTTTAGCCACTGCAGTGTCCTTGGAACTGCATGTGACCTGCACGTGTGCCAGCCTGCCGGAGACATCAGTCTAATCCTTTTTGGTAGCTCAGTGAAGGAAAAAATGCTTTTTTTCTGGCAGGTCAAGTCCCCTAAATTACCTTTTGTATAATTAAGGTGTGACATAGTCCATTTGTGTAGTCTGGGACTTATGGTGCTATAGAGCACTTGTGCATACAACGCACAAAACCGTATGTTACATTTCAGCAGTCAAATAGTGCATCAGTGCATTTATGTGAAAAAAGCAGTAATCCTGATCCACACAGTAGTTTTAAATATACCACCCAAATACATTTCCGCAGTGAAATAGAGAATCAGTGTATTTTTAGGAAAAAAAGTGTTATTCCTGGTCCACAAAACAGTTGTGCATACAGCGTATAAATACATATTTTATATTTATGAAGGGAAATCAGTGTGTTTTAAGGAAAAAAAAACATGTTCTAGGCCCACAAAACAGTTGTGCATACAGAGTACAAATTCCTACATTTAATTTCCAGCAGTTAAATACTGCATTTGTGTGTTTTAGTGAAAAAAGCCGTGTTGTGGGTCCCCAAAGCAGTTGTGCATACAGCGTACAAATACCAATTTTAAATTGCAGCACCGAAATAGTTCATTAGTGTGTTTTACTTAAAAAACAGCCGTTTTCTAGGCCCACAAAACAGTTGTGCATAAAGCGTATAAATACCTACGTTTAATTTCCAGCCTTTAAATACTGCATTTGTGAATTTTGGTAAAAAAAGCCGTGTTCTGGGTCCCCAAACTAGTTGTGCATACAGCGTATAAATACCTACGTTTAATTTCCAGCAGTTAAATACTACATTTGTGTGTTTTAGTGAAAAAAGCTGTGTTGTGGGTCCCCAAAGCAGTTGTGCATACAGTGTACAAATACCAATTTTGAATTGCAGCACGGAAATAGTGCTTTAGTGTGTTTTACTGAAAAAAAGCCCTGTTCTAGGCCCGCAAAACAGTTGTTCATAAAGCGTAGAAATACCTACGTTTAATTTCCAGCAGTTAAATACTGCTTTTGTGAATTGACCGTCTGTTCAAAGTTAGGCCTGTCATTGACCACTTTAACACCAAGTTTGCTGAGGTGTACAACTCAGATAAAAATGTCTGTGTAGATTAGTCCTTATTACTCTTCAAAGGGAGGATTAGATTCTGCCAGTACCTGCCTAGCAAACAGGCAAGGTATGGCATAAAGATTTACAAACTTTGTGAGTGTAGCTCCGGGTACACCCACAAGTTCCGCATTTACAAAGGGAAAGATTCCAGGATAGAACCCCCAGAATGCCCCCCTGTCCTAGGAGTTAGTGGGAAGATTGTGTGGGACTCACTGCACCCACTGCGGGATAAGGGTTACCACCTCTATGTGGATAACTATTATACCAGCATACCCCTATTCACTTCACTAACTGCCAGAGGTACTGTGTCTTGCAGCACAGTGCGCAAAAATCAGAGAGGCCTCCCTAGATCCCTGGTAGGGCAACCACAGAGAATGAGTGCAAGTAGGGCTCTCCGCCATGAGAACATGCTGGTGGTTAAGTACAAGGACAAGAGGGACGTCCTTGTACTGACCACCATTCACACTAATGCCAGCTCCCCTGCTCCTGTGCGAGGTACCACTACCACTGTCCCCAAACCAGTTTGTATCCTGGACTACAACAGGCATATGGAAGGGGTGGATCTTTCAGATCAACCTTCAAAGCCCTACAGCGCCACACGAAAAAAGAAAGTGTGGTACAAAAAGCTGGCCGTACACATTGTACAGATGGCAATGTGCAATGCGTATGTGCTATTTCAGTCTGCAGGCAACAGAGGAACTTTTCTTCAGTTCCAAGAGTTGGTTTACAAGGCCCTAATTTTTCAAACCCAGGCCGGGGAGGGTCCCAGTACTTCTGGAATTCATGGTGCCCGTGTTGTACCAGGGCAACATTTCTCAGGTCAAGTCCCCCAGACAGCAAGGAAGGAAAGGACCCAAAAAAGATGCAGGGTGTGTTCCAAAAGGAGGATAAGGAAAGACACCATTTACCACTGCTAAACCTGCCCTGAAAAACCTAGCCTTTGCATGCAGGACTGTTTCAAAATCTACCACTCATCCATTGAGTATTAATTTAATTTAATCCTTTATGCTCCCTGTAGTATTTCCACTTTAAATCTCTTATTTAGGCTAGGTCTCTGACATTTGTCGCACGACATTTTGTTGCATTAATGTTGCGCCACAATTTTTATAATGGTAGTCTATGGTGTCGCATTGTGACATACGACATGCTGCGTCTGCGACATGACAGTCGCAAAAAATTCGAAATGGATTTTTCTGCGACTGTCGCATCTCAGTCGCAGCATGTAGCAGTGAGACATCATAGACTACCATTATAAAAATTGTCATGCGACATTGGTGGGACAAAATGTCGCTCGACAAATGTTGCAGTGTAGTTGTGCCCTATGTGTCGGGGACACATGTTGTCGTGTAGACCTAGCGTTAGTCCACCTTGCTTGCATATCCACTTTCCAACAACCAGTACATATTCTTTTATGTGAGACAACTATTAGGTCAAAAGTCCCCTTTCCACCCCTTCCAAAATGGGGTCACTTCTTGGGGTTTTTAATTTCTGGGGACCTCAGGAATTTTTTTAATGCGACATGGCACCTAAAATCCATGTCTGTTTAATCAGGCCTGCAAAAACCATATTTTGCACTTTGCCTCCAGAGCCCTGCTGTGCGCCCGCATACATAATTTATTGAGCACATATGGGGTGTTGCCGTATTCGGGGGAAATGGGGAACAAAATGTGGGGTGCATTTTGTCCTGTTATCCCTTGTGAAAGTGAAAAATGTGGGTGTAAAGCAACTTTTTCTGGAATTTTTTTTAATTTTTCCGTTTCACAGCAAAGAGTTTCCTAATTCTGTTAAACGCCTGATGGGTCAAAGTGCTCACAACACACCTTCAAATATTCCTTGAGGGGTGTAGTTTCTGGAATTGGGTCACTTTTTGGGGGTTTCCACTGTACCACCTCCGGGTGTCTTCATATGCAACAAAGCTCCCAATTACCATTCCAGCTAAATCTGCTCTCCAACAGCCCTATGGTGCTCCTTCCACTTTGAAGCATGCTGTGCGCCTATAAATCAGTTTTTGAGCACATATGGAGTGTTGCCATATTCAGGGGGAAATGGGGAACAAAATGTGGGGTGCATTTTGTCCTGTTACCCCTTGTGAAAGTAAAAAAATGTGGGTGTCAAGTTACTTTTTCTGAAAAAAATTATGGAGGTTTCCACTGTAGGGCCACCTCAGGGTGTCTTCATATGTGACATAGCTTCCAATTACCATTCCAGCTAAATCTGCTCTCCAAAAGCCCTATGTGCTCCTTCCACTCTGAAGCCTGCTGTGCGCCCATACATCAGTTTTTGAGCACACATGGGGTGTTGCTGTATTTAGGGAGAAATGGGGAACAAAATGTGGGGTGAATTTTGTCCTGTTACTCCTTGTGAAAGTGAAAAATGTGGGTGTAAAGCAACTTTGTCTGGAAAAAAAAATTATTTTTCCTTTTCATAGCCAAGCGTTTCCTAATTCTGTGAAAAGCCTGATGGGTCGAAGTGCTCACTATACACCTTGAAATATTCCTTGAGGGATGTAGTTTCCGGAATGGGGTCACTTTTTGGGGGTTTCCACTGTAGGGCCACCTCAGGGTGTCTTCATATGCGACATAGCTCCCAATTACCATTCCAGCTAAATCCGCTATCCAAAAGCCATATGGTGCTTCTACCTCTCTGAAGCCTGCTCTGCGCCCATACATAATTTTTTAGAACACATGGGGTGTTGCCGTATTCAGGGGGAAATGGGGAACAAAATGTGGGGTGCATTTTGTCCTGTTACCCCTTGTAAATGTGAAAAATGTGGGTGTAAAGCAACTTTGTCTGGAAAAAAAATTAATTTTTCCTTTTTTTATAGCCAAGTGTTTCCTAATTCTGTGAAATGCCTGGTGGGTCGAAGTGCTCACTACAGCCTGCTCTGCACCCATACATCAGTTTTTGAGAACACAAGGGGTGTTTCTGTAAACTCCAGATTCAGGGTAATAGATTTTGACGGGGTAGATCATGTGATATTTTTATAGAGCGTCGATACGGCAGTGGCAATACCTAATATGTCTACTTTTCTTTTTTTCCCTATTTTTTACAATTTAATTTTGGGGAAAGGATGCTTTGTTTTTTTTTTACTTAAAACTTTAATTTTTTAGTGCATAAAACTTTTTTTTCTTATTTTTTGTTAACTTTATTTTTTGTCTCACTCTGGGACTTCAACTTTTGGAGGTCTGATCCCCCCTACAATGCATTACAATAAATCTGTATTGTAATGCATTGGCTGTTACTGTATTACAAGTGTAATACACTTACAGCCTGCTTGCCTGTGAGATCAAGGGGGCTGGATCTTACAGACTTACAGGAAGGCAGCCACGATGCCTAAGGAAGACATGTTGCTGCCTTCCAAGCCACCTGGTCCCCGTGAAAGCAGCTCGGGGACGTGATGGACAGCCCACGTACCGCAGTCAGCGTTGACTGCGGCAGATCTAGGGTTAATGCGCAGGCCCAGTGGCGTAGCTACAGGGGTCGCAGCAGTCGCAATTGCCACCGGGCCCCCCACCGCCTCCTCCATCAAAATCCAGGCCACTACGGAGTACTAACTCTAATAGGGCGCAGCGCAGGCTGTGGGCGGCTCACGTGCCAGAGGGGGCGGAAGCAGAGAGTGAGTGACAGAGTGGGGTCTGAGGAGGCGTGGTTTCGGCGCATCTCCGGCTCCCAGACTCTCAGAACTCAGAAGCAGGTGGCAGGTGGCAGTGCGGTGGCAGTGCGGTGGTGCGCGGCGCAGCGGCGAGGTGAGTGAGTGTTAGGCCGGCCGGGGCAGTCACAGGCAGCGCAGCGCCCACCCCCCAGCGTGATAGGATGGGGAATGGGATCATGGAGTGGGACTCGGTCTGGGACTAGACTCTGTGGACTGTTGCTCACTGGCTGGGCAGTGGTGGGCAAGTGGGCACTACTCACTGTGTGTGTGTGCCAGGCCCAGGGGGCAGGCCACAGGCAAGCAGTGTGTGGGCCTGCTCCAGGCAGGGGCACTGGCCCTGGCCCCTGGGGCAGGCCAGGCAGTGACTGCTGTGACTGTGAGCCAGGAGGAGCACTGCAAGCAAGTGTGGGTGCCACTGTGCCAGCCTGCCAGGGGCAGGCTGCAGGCAGCGCCCCGGGCCCCCAGCGTGATGGGAGTGGGACTGTCTGTTGTTGACTGGCTGGGCACTTAATGACACTGTGTGTGTGCCAGGGGGTAGGCCGCAGGCAGGCAGTGTGTGCGCCTGCGCCAGGCAGGGGCACTGGCCCTGGGGCAGGCAGTGACTGTGAGGACTGCTGGACTGACCCATACACCAGCTATATACAATATTACCGGTCCGTCCGTATATAGACGATGTATGGGTCAGTCCAGCATTATTGCACACCATGTGCTGTCTGATGAATTTTTTCACTGCACATCTATCAAATTTTGCCCTGATTTTAATTTGTAAATATATTAGCAATTAAAATCAAGGCGAAATAAATTTGATAAATGTGCAGTGAAAAAATTCTTCAGACACCACATGGTGTGCAATAATGCTGGACTGACCCATACACTGGCTATATACGGTGTGTATACTTCTTGTATACTTCTTGTGTGTATACTTCTTGCGTTCTTGCATTGAAGCATGGGCGTAGCTATAGGGGGTGCAGAGGTAGCAGTCGCTCCCAGGCCCAGGAGCCTGAGGGGGCCCAAAGACCCTTGTGCCGCATAAGAAGACACAAAGCACTGAGGGAAGGGGGGCCCAAGCTGAACTCTTGCACCAGGGCCCATGAGCCGTTAGCTACACCCCTGCGCAGGCATCTGTGTTTTCACCGATGCCAGCGCATACAGCAGGGGTGTGGCTATCAGTGACTGCCGAACCCGTGCAGCTGAGGGCGCAGCTCCTGCTCCCGCCCGATCAGCATGTCGTAATACTACGGCGCTAGTATTTTAAACTCAGTAGCCATTTAGGCCTTTATTTTTCCCCAAAACTATTTTTTTTTTACTTTTTATTTTTATCTCCCACTAGCGGACTTAAACATGCAATTTTCTGCTCTCACATATAATACACTGGAATACTTCTGTAATAATAGCAACTGACATAATGCCTATTCGAGGTCTGATGCTGTCTGTTCATGGCAGGAATGGGGTCCATTGTTAGACCCCTGCCTGCCATAGCAATCCTCCGCACCCTAAGATCGCATTGCAGTGGGACTGATGAGGAGAAAGAGCATCCTACCTTTCTCTAACATCTTACATGCTGGAATCAGCCATGACTGTGGCATTTAAGAGATTCAACTGTTTCTACTTTGTTTATTAACAAGGTTCTTGAAACAAAGTCATAGTAAAGCGCTGGGTGAAAAAGGTTTAAAGGGTTGATCTGAAATTATTAGGAAAGGTCTGATTTTATCCCAGAAACAAAATCCATACATTGGGCCAGACTGTGGTCCTTTAAGTTATAATATTAATTGGTTCTGAGATGACCATTGTAAGTTGAAACAATTGTAACTTGAGTACGTAACTCGATAGAAAACTAGTAATTGGTTCTAAAGCCTAAAAATGTCATTCCAAAACAAGAAAAAGTGAAGTTTTAAGAAAAATAAGCAGATAACCAAGACCGATAAAGCAAGGCCCTACAGAAAACAGACAAAAATAGATGATGATGAATAACATTCTATGGTGATGACAGGGGCTTCTTCGGGGTTTTGCATAGTAAGGTGCCCAAAGAGCAGCTTATCCTGGCACAGACAGGGGGCAGGCAGAACATGTACTGCCCCCTGTACTAGACAACCAAAACAGGTGTTTTTCCAGTAAAATGTTCATGTCGATTGGTTGGATTTGAGTCTAAGGAATTGTATGTTCAATCTAGTTTCAACTTACGATGGCCCAGAAAAGACTATTGTATGTTGAAAATATTGTATCCTGAGGCCATTGTACCTTGAGGGACCCCTTTACTATCTAAAAGTCAGACAGTGTATACACTTAAAATGCTTTCACATGAGCCAAAACCAGGTGCACTGGCGGTGTGAAAGAGGCACTTGGATACCGGAGTTTTTTTTTTGTTTTTACGTTTTCATTTTTCTTCATTGTCTTCAAAGAGCCATAACTTTTTTTCCCTTTCACTTAGCTGAATGAGGGCTTGTTTTTTGCAGGACAGATTGTACCTGGGTATTTAATTAAATATATGACTATATGCACTTTATAGGTTGTTTTTAATGATCAGGTGTGTACAATGTGTACATTGGTAGCTGCCGTTGAGGGGCAGTACTTTTTAGACTATATATATGTATTGATTTCACTACAAATGTATGCTTGACAAAGACCACTTGCTGGTCGAAACGTTGCACTTTCTGGAGATACTTTTGCACATGTTGGAACCACTGTGAATAAAATTCACGTTTGGATATGCTGCCGTCAACTTGCTTACTTTTACTGATCTGAGGACCAAGAAGGATCTAAGGTCATGACAAGGCTGATGGATTCCAAGGACGAGTCTATTTAAACCGGTTTTGAGTGCTGCTCTACATAACTACTATTGCATACTTACTTTTACTGATCTGAGGACCAAGAAGGATCTAAGGTCATGACAAGGCTGATGCATTCCAAGGACGAGTCTATTTAAACCAGTTTTGAGTACTGCTCTACATAACTACTATTGCTTTTCTGGATCCTGAGAGCGAGTACCGGGAGCCCCATAGTTTGATTAACATAGAGGATAACCCAGGACCGGGTAAGACTCAGACTGTGGGCATTAATATGTGCATGTATTCTGAGGATGACATACGCATATTGATTAATAATGATGGAGGAGATGTTTCCTTTTTGAGCACACCCTCTATTGATTTGCTTAAAAGAAAACATGAACAGGAGTCTAAATGACTGATCACTACCGAATTACATCTTAATACCCTACGGGAATACTATAAAACCAAGAGGATACTATGGGGTCTGAGATCTCACCTGCGTCCGAATCTGTTCCCAAACAACTTTTGTAAGAAATTTGAATTTATGAATAACAAGCATTCCTTGGAAATGATGTTGTTAAATATAGAGTTCCTACATAATAATGTGAAGTTGATTAAGAGCTCTATTGGAAATGTGAAGAAACAAATAGAGGAATTGCTGGGAACCGAGGACTATACTAAACATAAAGACAAGTTGTTACAACATATACAACGTCATAAAACTATGGTGGAGAGGACCAAGAGGGACAAGTGGCACAGGGATCTGGAGGACTATCAGGCTGGTAAAATATTCAACTGGCAGGGGTCCCAGATACAAGGGAAACCCAGAAAGAGAAGGAATAGGAGGTTTGAAAGTGGCCAATTTGGTTTCTCCACCTGGGATTCAGAATCCACAGATGATCCTTCTAAGTCCACTTTTTTAGATGGAAGCAGACAAGGTCCAAAAGGAAATGTAGGAGAAGTGGTCGTAAACACCATAGGGCCCAGAAAAGAGACATCTTTACCACCCATTTTGAATCGTCCAAAGGACAATCAGGGAAGGACGACGAGACGGAATCAGAGGAAGTAAAGCAACTGGTTGTCAATATCTCATCATATGCTCTGTCAGAGACACGGGTGAATTTATTGAGAAAAGGGTTAACTTTTTGTCCCTCCATGTCAACTGATTGGTTTGAAGTTGAACTTGACTTACAGAGGTTCTTCAGAAGATTACGCCTAAAAGTTTTTTTTTCTGATAGTGTGAAGGGGGTTGATAGATTAAATAAGCATGAAAATATGATGTGTCTCAGTGATTTTGATCTTAGGAATAGGAGTGTTTTTGTTCCTCCACGTAATAATAATATCATTGAGTCCTATATCTCTATTGTATCAAGACAGATAGATCTGAAAATATAGATAAAAGGTTATTCCGCACACAATTTAACTAAACATGAGAATCTTGCCCTTAGAGAATTAGAATCGAATAAAAACATAATAATTAAGCCTGCTGACAAGGGGGGAGCGGTGGTAGTAATGAACACCAAGGATTATACAGATGAGGTTCATAGACAACTGAGTGAAGTGGAGGTATATCAAGTCCTTCCGGGTGATCCAAAGTTTGAAATTATGAGGGTTATAGATGGCATTGTGGACAAGGCGATCAAGGATAAGGTAATTGATGAGGGATTGGGTGAATTTTTGAAAATTCGGTATCCCATTACCCCTCTATTATATGTTTTATCCGAAATCCATAAGAGACTGGAGAACCCCCCTGGTAGAGCTATTGTCTCAGGGAGGGGTTCGGTATTTAGCACGACTGCAGTGTTCCTCGACCGCCTTCTCTGCAGGTTTGCCAGGGGGGCTCCCTCCTACATTAGGGATACCAGCCACTTTTTATTAAAATTGAGAGAGATTACACTACCGGATAAAATCTATCTGGTTTCTTTTGATGTGGTCTCTCTGTACACCTCTATAGAACATGATAGGGGATTGAGATCTGTCGATGTGGCGCTGACCAGCTCAGGACTCCCTCCTGAGGGTGCACAGTTTGTCCTCCAGCTTTTTGGTCTCAAATTTACTAGAACATCATCACGGACAGAATTACAATTTTTGTATGTAAAGGATTTATGTGGAAAATAGCAGTTTGAAAACTGACCTATTCCAGAAACCTACCGACAGAAATAATTATTTACAATTTGGCAGTAATCACCCTCGGCGCATGGTCGAGTCTCTCCCATGGAGCCAGCTCCTAAGGGTAAGGAGGGTGGTGTCTGACAATGACAAATTTGAAAGTCGGACTAAGGAAATGTGTGACAAATTTAGGCAAAGGGGTTACCCATGTAAGCTATTACATAGATCGTTGGATAGGTTAAACAAGATAGATCGTGAAAGCACATTAGTTCCCAATACAAAAATTAAAGGTATGACGAGAATACCATTTGTCTCTACATATGGTGAACATAGTGGTGGTATAGGTGCAATACTTAGAAAAGAATGGCATATATTGTAGAAGGGCTTACCCTCCATTGAGGAGTTTGGAGTTCCTCCACTTATGTCCTTCTGGAGATGTAACAACTTAAGAGACAAATTGGTAAAGACAGATATTGGTAGCAAACATAGGGATACACAAACATATTTGTCCCCAAGGAAAAAAGGCAATTTCCTGTGCCTTGAATGCTGCAATTGCGGCAATTTGATGAAAGGTGATACCTTCACACATCCCTACACAGGATTCAAATATAAGATTAGAGGACAATATACATGTAGATTCAAATGTGTGATCTAGATGATACAGTGTCCACGTAGTCCAGGGGCGTAGCTAGAAATGACTGGGCCCCACAGCAAATTTTGTTATGGGTGCCCCCCCGAACGTATAACACCCCCCCATAATGTGCCAGACTGCCAGTAGCCAATGCATCCTCCCCCCCCCATAATGTGCCAGTAGCCACCCAGCCATATAACCCCCCCCCATAATGTGCCAGTAGCCACCCAGCCATATAACACCCCCCCATAATGTGCCAGACTGCCAGTAGCCAATGCATCCCCCCCCCCCAATAGTCCATTAGTCTGAATTATTGATTTCCTCCCAATCCCCCCCCCCCCCCGGTGCCAGTAGCTAATGCACATTCAAATTATTAATCCGATTCCCCCAGGCAGCCCAACCAAAAATAATGTGGTCACAGACTCACAGACACAGACTCACACTCACTGTGACTGTGCTCTTACACCCCACGGTCCACCACGTCCGCTGTTCTGATGGCTTGTGCAGCTCAGCGGCGCGATGACGTCATCGCGCCGCCTGCGCAATGACGTCATCGCGCCGCCAGCCTCTCTGATAGGCTGCAGCAGGCCGTTCAACAGCACCGCCTCCTGTGACAGCCCGGGCCAAACTGTGAAAGGGGAGGGGGAACTGTGAAAGGGGGGGCCCGGGCCAAACTGTACTGAAAGGGGGGGGCGGGGGGCCCCGCTGGCACAGTCACAGTGGACAGTCTAACGGAGCGCAGGCGCAGCGCACAGTCTCGGCAGATAGCCTGCTGCTGCGCAGCGCCCAAACAGCTGATTACCGGGGGCAGGGAAGCAGAGGAGAGTGGACAAGTGCTGCCGGGCGCCGGGCCCCAGCCCGGGCCCCGAAGCAGCCGCTTCCCCTGCTTCCCCGGTAGTTACGCCCCTGACGTAGTCTGACTTATGTGGGAGAGGCAACAATGGAAATTAGGGAAAGGATCAACAGTCATAAAACCACAATTCGCAAAAAAATGCTTGATAAACCCGTGGCAAAACACATTGTGGAGAGCAGACACTCCGTGAATCAGTTGAGATTTAGAGTGATAGATTCAGTTGAGATCCCTAGAAGAGGTGGTAACAGAGAGATGATACTGAAAAGGAAGGAATTGAAGTGGATATATACATTAAAAACATTACAACCCCATGGCTTAAACATAGATTTTAATGTGAGTGGTATTGATTAATATATTGTCATTCACAGTTTAATGCTATTACCTGACTGTTTTTAACATTTGTTTTAATTTTTCACATATATGTATGTATTTTTTCTGAAGGGAGCATGGCCTTTGGCTTCTTCACCATGCAAGATACCTTTGTTTATATCTTTGCGCTAGTTGTATGATCCCAGGTGTCTTGACCCCCAGATGGGATTATCCCAGATATGTTTAAGGACTAGGGGAGTCCTGATCACTATGGGACTGCTGCAGCTGTCATTTTCTATTGTCTTGGATGGTGGGGTGTGAGGCTGCTTGCAGACCTTCCGATCTGCTGCAGCTGGCATTCTCCATTGCCTTGGACAGGGGAATGAGAGGTTGCTTGCAGACCTTTTGATCATGTGATGGGGATCCATGGAGATCAAGAAGCTGGGTTGGAGCACATGAACGGAGGATACACATGTCATGTTTAGATAGAGCGGACATGTGACCACATCTTATGACGTTTCGGATCAGGTGACTGGAATCTGGACACATGATCCCTGTTCAAGTATTGCGCCATTTGATGGCGCATGCGCAATGGGGGGTTTGAGACGCCATAGAGTTGAGGCATGGTGGATGGACGCCGGTAGCCACGGTCCATCCTTTTCACATGGGTATGTAATTAAATATATGATGATATGCACTTTATAGGTTGTTTTTAAATGATCAGGTGTGTATAATGTGTACTCATTGGTAGCTGCCGTTGAGGGGCAGTACTTTTTAGACTATATATATGTATTGATTTCACTACAAATGTATGCTTGACAAAGACCACTTGCTGGTCGAAACGTTGCACTTTCTGGAGATACTTTTGCACATGCTGGAACCACTGTGAATAAAATTCACGTTTTGGATATGCTACCGTCAACTTGCTTACTTTCACTTATCCTCGAGATAGGTCATCAATATCTGATCGGTGGGAGTCTGACACCTGACATCCCCGCTGATCAGCTCCATGTGATCACTGTTTCCTCTTCATTACACTACACATCATCTCTTTTGCACTCTCGAGACAATTGGCAGTGGATGGGTCAGCAATATAAACTTAATGGACCAGTTTATCACAGTGGCTGAAGCTGGACGATAAAGCTGGCACACCTATAAGCTACCTATTTTAAGCTTACATCATCTATTTTTTGGCTGCATATTACTCCCTCAAATGTGCCAAGTTTTAAACCACACCCATTGTCTGATAATTCATGCCCCTTTGTTGGATGAGGTGTAGTTTATAAAAGTGTCTAAAATGGGCACATTTTCAATAGTAAATCTTCCACATTTTGTCTGGTATCACAACTAATTGAACTAGGTGAATGAGGCTATGCTGTTAAACACAGGCATCCTTAAACTGCGGCCCTCCAGATGTTGTAAAACTACAACTCCCAGCATGCCCAGACAACCTACAGCTATCAGGCTACAGCAGGGCATAGTGAGAATTGTAGTTTTACAACATCTGGAGGGCCGCAGTTTGAGGATGTCTGCTGTAAAATAACAGGCACCATCCATAAACAAGCGTGAAACCGTATTTGAAAAAAGACAAAAATTAGCCCTTTAAGTCTCTGTAATATTTGCCAGTGGTAGGTTGCAGTCAAGATTAAGTCTATTTGCACAATGTTATTGAATAAAAAAAACATTTGATGTTCAAAGTTCAAACACCAAATCAAAAATGAAAAAACACTTTTATAAAAATTATCTGAATTATGAAACACAAATGCTTGCAAGTTAAAGAAAAAAAACTGAATCTATGACATTTACACTTATTATTGATGCAACCAAATTCCTGTCAGGGAAAATTCCTGCAAGTTAAAGGGTTGTCCTCTTTGAACAATTCTTTTAATATTCTTTGGAGCTTTTTGAGTTGTCTTCTTATAACAGGATGCGGCATTTCCTAAGGCGACAGCCATTAATGGAAGCCACTGCATTACTTTGGCAGTGTAAATGTCAGTTAGCATTGTAACTGTGGAATAGTATTCATTAACTAGAAAGCTCAGAGTGATAAACAGCACAGACAGCATTGTTGTAACACACTGCTGCTGCACTTTTGTACAGTAGTGACGGCGCACCATCACCAGCAGATAGCTAATGACTGACAGCTCTCCTCCAATGGAAACAGCCAGGATCAAAGTTAACTCTGATCCCAGTCATTTAAATCTTAGATTCCATATTAACTGTTAACCTCCAACACTACAACCTAATACTGTAAATGGAAGCTTGTGCCTAACAGAGGCCCTCTGGGCTGTCACATGTAGATACTTATTGCTTTATTTAATCTCCTAGCCATTTAATATACCTGTTCAATGGAAGCCACTTAGTACCCTGATCAGGCTTCGCTGACACACGTTGGTAAAGATTTTTAACATTCCATCCAGTTTCGTCTACAATGGTGATGCAGAGAAAAGGTAATTATCTCTACCTGACAAAAAAATCTTTCATTAGCTATGTATATGTCAGTTTCCTAATTTATTACTGGGTAGCTGAAGTCTACAATAATACCTACCCCATTGTGATTTGTGCTTTATCTAGTAGTACTAAGTCTTATGTGGTCTCTGCTTTATTAATGGTCTTCTCTACATACATTTCTGCCCAAAGTGACTCCACTTATTTATTTCCCTTGCTTTCAGTAGTACGGACTAGAGATGAGAGAAGCTTTCAAAAATTCTAATCAGACGATTCGCCGAATTTAAAAAAAAAAAAGTTTTATTCGATCCTGATTATTTTGTGATGAAGCACATTAAAAATCAGCTATTTCTGGCAGAAGCCAGCCTGTATATCATTGTACATCACTGTGCTTTGAAAAAACATGCATATCTAGTCCGCTGTGGTATTGAAACGGTTACTGTGCATCAGGGCAGTTGACAGACACCACTCTTAGAATCACTTATTTGGTCAGTTACGAGTCTAAAGTTGACCTAATAACTGTAACTGTCATTCTTTTTTTCTTTTTGCGATGTGTATGGGCAGTGATACTGACCATTTTTTAAAAATACTTTAATTACTGAAATTGTACATTTTAATTGGTAAAATAAAGTGGCCCATTTTAAGCCTCAGCAACGCTCCTCTGTCTCCTGTTTACATAACTGTGAAGACTTGCTTAACCCCTTAAGGACTCAGCCCTATTTCACCTAAAGGACTTGGCCATTTTTTGCAAATCTGACCAGTGTCACTTTATGTGGTGATAACTTTAAAACGCTTTTACTTATCCAGGCCATTTTGAGATTGTTTTTTCGTCACATATTGTACTTCATGACACTGGTAAAATTAAGTCGAAAAATTTTATTTTTATTTATAAAAAAATATCAAATTTACCAAAAATTTGGAAAAATTAGCAATTTTCCAAGTTTCAATTTCTCTACTTCTATAATACATAGTAATACCGCCCAAAAAAGTTATTGATTTACATTCCCCATATGTCTACTTCATGTATCGATCATTTTGGGAATGCCATTTTATTTTTTGGGGACGTTACAAGGCTTAGAAGTTTAGAAGCAAATCTTGAAATTTTTCAGAAATTTTCAAAAACCCACTTTTTAGGGACCAGTTCAGGTCTGAAGTCACTTTGTGAGGGGTGTCCAGACACCACTCTTAGAATGGTGGGCCTGGTTTTAGAAATAGAAACCATCCAAAAATGACCCCATTCTAGAAACTACACCCCTCAAGGTATTCAAAACTGATTTTACAAACGTCATTAACCCTTTAGGTTTCCCACAAGAGTTAATGGCAAATGGAGATAAAATTTCAGAATTAAGATTTTTTGGAAAATTTTCCGTTTGAATCCATTTTTTCCAGTAACAAAGCAAGGGTTAACAACCAAAGAAAACTCAATTTTTATTGCCCCGATTCTGTAGTTTTCAGAAACACCCCATATGTGGTCGTAAACTGCAGTATGGCCAAACGGCAGGGCACAGAAGTAAGGGAACGCCATATGGTTTTTGGAAGGCGGATTTTGCTTGACTGGTTTTTTGACACCATGTCCCATTTGAAGCCCCCAGATGCAACCCTAGAGTAGAATCTCCAAAAAAGTGACTCCATCTAAGAAAGTACACCCCTCAAGGTATTCAAAACCAGTTTTACAAACTTTGTTAACCCTTTAGGTGTTCCACAAGAGTTATTGGCAAATGGAGATGAAATTTCGGAATTTCTATTTTCTGTTACCTTGCCTCAAAAAAAGTGTAATATAGAGCAACCAAAAATCATATTTACCCTAAAATAATACAAACAAAACTGCCAACTTATCCCGTACTTTCCAAAATGGGGTCACTTTTTTGGAGTTTCTACTGTAGGGGTGCATCAGGGGGGCTTCAAATGGGACATGGTGTCAAATAACCAGTCCAGCAAAATCTGCCTTCCAAAAACCATATGGCGTTCCCTTCCTTCTACGCCCTGCCGTTTGGCCATACAGCAGTTTACGACCACATATGGGGTGTTTCTGCAAACTAGAGAATAGAGATGGCCCGAACTATTCGCCGGCGAACAGTTCCCGGCGAACATAGCTTGTTCGCGTTCGCCTCTGCCGGGCGAACATATGCGATGTTCGGTCCGCCCCCTATACATCATCATTGAGCAAACTTTGACCCTGTACCTCACAGTCAGCAGACACATTCTAGCCAATCAGCAGCATACCCTCCCTCCCAGACCCTCCCACCTCCTGCACAGCATCCATTTTAGATTCATTCTGAAGCTGCAGTCTTAGTGAGAGGAAGGAGAGTGTAATTGCTGCTGATTTAATTGGGAAATCGATAGCTAGGCTAGTGTATTCAGTGTCCACTCCAGTCCTGAAAGACTCATCTGATCTCTGCTGTAAGGACAGCGTCCTGACAGCACCCCAAAAGCCCTTTTAGGGCTGCAACATAAGTCTGCTTTTTTTCCTTTATATGCATATTGCAGTTGCCTGGCCTGCCTGTGTGTGAGGAGCTGCAGGCCCACAGACTGTAGTGTGCCCACTGCCAGTGCCCACCCCTGTCATTCCGTGTGGTACAGGACTTTGCATCAAAAAAGGCATTTAATTTTACACTTTAATCTAAGGTTAGTTGCCTGCCAGTGTGTGTCAGGCTGACTTCCAGTGACTGTAGTGTGCCCACTGCCAGTGCCTACCACTCATACCGGCTGGCAGAGGACTTTGCATCAAAAAGGCATTTCATTTTTACACTTTAGTGTAATTTCAGCTGCTTGCCTGCTGCTAGTGTGTGTCAGGCTGACTTCCACTGACTGTAGTGTGCCCACTGCCAGTGCCCACCCCTGTCATCCCATGTGGCACAGGACTTTGCATCAAAAAAGTCATTTAATTTTTACACTTTAATCTAAGTTTAGTTGCCTGCCAGTGTGTGTCAGGCTGACTTCCAGTGACTGTAGTGTGCCCACTGCCAGTGCCCACCCTGTCATCCCATGTGGCACAGGACTTTGCATCAAAAAAGGCATTTAATTTTTACACTTTAATCTAAGTTTAGTTGCCTGCCAGTGTGTGTCAGGCTGACTTCCAGTGACTGTAGTGTGCCCACTGCCAGTGCCCACCCCTGTCATCCCATGTGGCACAGGACTTTGCATCAAAAAAGGCATTTAATTTTTACACTTTAATCTAAGTTTAGTTGCCTGCCAGTGTGTGTCAGGCTGACTTCCAGTGACTGTAGTGTGCCCACTGCCAGTGCCCACCCCTGTCATCCCGTGTGGCACAGGACTTTGCATCAAAAAAAGGCATTTAATTTTTACACTTTAATCTAAGGTTAGTTGCCTGCCAGTGTGTGTCAGGCTGACTTCCAGTGACTGTAGTGTGCCCACTGCCAGTGCCTACCACTCATACCGGCTGGCAGAGGACTTTGCATCAAAATAGGCATTTAATTTTTACACTTTAATCTAAGGTTAGTTGCCTGCCAGTGTGTGTCAGGCTGACTTCCAGTGACTGTAGTGTGCCCACTGCCAGTGCCTACCACTCATACCGGCTGGCACAGGACTTTGCATAAAAAAGGCATTTAATTTTTACACATTAGTCTAATTTCAGTTGCTTGCCTGCTGCCAGTGCGTGTCAGGCCCACTTCCACTGACTGTAGTGTGCCCACTGCCAGTGCCAACCACTGATACCGGGTGGCACAGTAGCTTGCCGATAAATAAGGCATTTCATTTTTACACATTAGTCTAATTTCAGTTGCTTGCCTCCTGCCAGTGTGTGTCAGGCCCACCTCCACAGACTGTAGTGTGCCCACTGCCAGTGCCAACCACTGATACCGGGTGGCACAGTAGCTTGCCGATAAATAAGGCACTTCATTTTTACACATTAGTCTAATTTCAGTTGCTTGCCTCCTGCCAGTGTGTGTCAGGCCCACCTCCACAGACTGTAGTGTGCCCACTGCAAGTGCCAACCACTGATACCGGGTGGCACAGTAGCTTGCCGATAAATATGGCATTTCATTTTTACACATTAGTCTAATTTCAGTTGCTTGCCTCCTGCCAGTGTGTGTCAGGCCCACCTCCACAGACTGTAGTGTGCCCACTGCCAGTGCCAACCACTGATACCGGGTGGCACAGTAGCTTGACGATAAATAAGGCATTTCATTTTTACACATTAGTCTAATTTCAGTTGCTTGCCTGCTGCCAGTGTGTGTCAGGCCCACTTCCACAGACTGTAGTGTGCCCACTGCCAGTGCCCACCACTGATACAGGGTGGCACAGTACCACTTATCGAAAAAAATGACAGGCAGAGGCAGGCCACCCCGCAGGGGCCGTCGTGGTCGTGGTGCTGTGATTTCCACTGTCCCTGGAATAATGCCTAGTGTTCAGAGGCCATGTACCCTGAACCCGAAAAATTCTGAGGACGTAGTTGACTGGCTTAGACAGGACACCCAATCTTCAACAGCTTCCGCTAAGAACCTTGACGCACCATCTTCCTCCAGCTCAGCTTTGGTCACCTGCTCTCAAGTTACCACGCACCCGCCCGCCGCTGATAGGAATAGTACTAGTTAAGACACCACTCATATAGGGTGTCACAGCACATTGCTCTGTGCACGCGCAGTGCCCCAATTTGGGAGTATGAGGACCGACCAAGCTGCTTTTTCCATCTCCCGGTTCCTGAAATCAATTCAGTTTGGTGTATGAGAGTTTGGTCTGTCATTGTGAAGGCAGTCGAAGGTACCCGGCCTAAATTTTTTTCACAAAAGGCAATCCCTGATATGGGATGTAACAGGGATTAAACTGATGAGAATAGTACTACAGAAAATACCACTCATATCGAGTGTGACAGTAAATTGCACGGCGCAGGCGCAGTCACCGTGGATTAAAACAGAGTGGAGGGAGCCAGCGTTTTTAACCATCTCCCGTTCGAAAAATCTATTCAATAAATGGCCCCCAGATTGGGAACGTTAGAGGGATTAAACTGATGAGAATAGTACTACAGAAAATACCACTCATATCGGGTGTGACAGTAAATTGCACGGCGCAGACGCAGTGACCGTGGATTAAAACAGAGTGGAGGGAGCCAGCGTTTTTTAACCATCTCCCGTTCGAAAAATCTATTCAATAAATGGCCCCCAGATTGGGGATGTTAGAGGGATTAAACTGATGAGAATAGTACTACAGAAAATACCACTCATATCGGGTGTGAGAGTAAATTGCACGGTGCAGAAGCAGTGACCGTGGATTAAAACAAAGGGGAGGGAGCCAGCGTTTTTAACCATCTCCCGTTCGAAAAATCAATTCAATTGACCTTTTGGGGACCCTTGGTGTTGTACGTGGCTGGGTGGAGGAAGAAACCTTCAATGACATCACCGGGACGTGGCTAGCTTGGTATCCAACCTTGTGCAAATGGGGAGTTTACGGTTGTGCAAATGGACTGTTTGCGGTGCATTAAAAGGGGAGTTTGGTCTGTCAATGTCTGAGAATCGGGCGTAACCCTTACACTACCTGATCGATACAACATCATACCTGATCGTATACACACACTGGATGTTTTAAAGCACGTTATTCCAAACAATTTAGGAATGTTACGTGATTTATGCCCTTTATGGATTAAAACCCGACTCTGCGTCCACTACGTAATTTTCCATGGGAGTTTTGCCATGGATCCCCCTCCGGCATGCCACAGTCCAGGTGTTAGTCCCCTTGAAACAACTTTTCCATCACTATTGTGGCCAGAAAGAGTCCCTTTGGTTTTTAAAATTCGCCTGTCTATTGAAGTCTATGGCGGTTCGCCCGGTTCGCCTGTTCGCGAACATTTGCGGAAGTTCGCGTTCGCTGTTCGCGAACTGAAAATTTTATGTTCGCGACATCACTACTAGAGAATCTGGGCAATATATATTGAGTTTTGTTTGGCTGTTAACCCTTGCTTTTTTTACTGGAAAAATTGATTAAAATGGAAAATTTGCAAAAAAATAGCTATTTTCGGACCTATTTCTATAGAGCAGGTTGCTACGGACGCGGCAATACCAAATATGGCTACTTTTTGGGGGGTTTTGTTTCAGTTTTACATAATAAAGCATTTTTGAAAAAAATGATTTTTTTAGTGTCTTCACATTCTGAAAGCCATATATTTTTTTTATTTTTTGGGCGACTGTCTTATGTAGGGGCTCATTTTTTGCGGGATGAGATGGCGGTTTTATTGGAACTATCTTGGGGTGCATATGACATTTTGGTTGCCTGCTATTACACTTTTTGTGATGTAAGGTGACAAAAATGGCTCTTGACACCGTATTTTTTTTTTTTTTGTTCACCTGAGGGTTTTGGTCATGTGTTATTTTTATAGAGCAGGTTGCGACGGACGCGCCGATACCAAATATGTATACTTTTTATTTATTTATTTATTTAAGTTTTACACAATATTATCATTTTTTAAAACAAAACAAATCATGTTTTAGTGTCTCCATAGTCTGAGAGCCCTATTTTTATTTTTTTTTGGGGGTGATTGTCCTATGTGGGGTATCAATTTTTGCGGGATGAGATGACGGTTTGATTGGCACTATTTTTGGGTGCATATAACTTTTTAAACGCTTGCTATTACAGTTTTTGAGATGTGAGTTTTTTTTTTTACATTGTTTTTATTTTATTTTTTTAACAGTATTTACCTGAGGGGTTAGATAATGTGATATTTTTATAGAGCAGGTTTTTACGGACGCGGCGATACATAATATGTATACTTTTTATTTATTTATTTTACTTTAACACAATAATAGCATTTTAGAAAAAAAAAATTATGTTTTAGTGTCTCCATAGTCTGAGAGCCATATTTTTTTATTTTTTTGGGCGATTGTCCTATATAAGGACTCATTTTTTGCGGGATGAGATGGCGGTTTTATTGGTACTATTTTGGGAGGCATACGCCTTTTTGATCACTTGGTATTACACTTTTTGTGATGCAAGGTGACAAAAATGGCTTTTTACACCATTTTTTGTGATTTTTTTACGGTATTTGCGTGAGGGGTTAGGTCACGTGATATTTTTATAGAGGAGATTTTTACGGACACGGCAATACCTAATATGTGTAGTTTATTTTTTTAATTTTTATTCAGTGATATGTATTTTTCTGATTTTTTACTTTTTTTTTTTCACTTTTTTGACATTTTTTGGACCCAGACCCACTTGGTTCTTGTAGATCCAGTGGATCTAGTGTCTATATAATACAGAACAGTACACTATATAGTGTACTGTACTGTATTTTTTTATTTTCACAGTCTGGTCAGACTTCTGCCTTTAGCAGAAGTCTGACCAGAGTTACTATACCATAGCAAGCAGGACGCTTCTGAAAGCGTCCTGCTGCCATGGTAACCATCACCCGCTGACATTACAGAGCAGCGGGTGATGGGAAGAGAGGTGAGCTCCTCCCTCTACCATCCTAACCCATCAGGGGGCTGCAAAGGTACGGCAGCCCCCGATGGGAGAGGGAGGAGCTCCCTCCATGTTAACACCTTCTATACCGCGGTCCGTACGGACCGCGGTATAGAGGGTTAAACTGCTGACATCTGCAGCACAGATGTCAGCAGTTTATAGCAGGGGTCAGCAATGTGCTGACCCCCTGCTATACCCACTAGACACCAGGGAAATGCATTGAAAGGAGCGGGCGGGGATCGCACTGCGATCCGCCTGCCACCGCCGCCCGCGCCGCCCACCCGCACATCCGCCTCACCCCTGCACCGCCCGGGGGACACTAAGATGGCAGGGTGCAGGGGGTTAAAATTACAATAAGGGGCAGATTTTAGTCTCTGATCCGCGGTCACAGACCGCGGGGATCAGAGACTCACATAGCGCAACAAACCGCAGGTCTGAATTGACCTGCGGTTTGTTGCGATCGCCGACACGGGGGGGTCACAGGACCCCCCTCGGCATTGTCACAGGATGCCTGCTGAATGATTTCAGCAGGCATCCTGTTCCGATCACCGCCACGTGTGCAGCGGTGATCGGATCTTCTCAGGGCGTACATGTAATGTAAATGTTATGTAAACAGAAGACAGAGGAGCGTTGCTAAGGCTCAAAATGGGTCACTTTAGAGATATCTTTGTAAAGAAAATGTACAATTTCAGTAATTAAAGTATATTACAAAAATGGCCAGTATCACTGCCCATACATATTACAAAAATAAAAATAAATATTGACAGTTACACTTTAAGTGTGAAGTCAGCCTTAAAGTCAATTTAAAGGAAAATGGACCTAAGCGTGCTGTGGCCCAAGATTCTACTATAGAGTGAAAGAGTGCCCTCCATCAATACCGTCATCTGCTGATTCCACATAGATTGCTAAAGAACCTGTTCTGTTACACGCTGATACAAGTAGAGAGCCCATAACAGAGTGGAGAGGGTGTCAGCAGTAAGTTTGGGTTGACATCACTGTTTAAACTGTTTATTTTCCCTTTCTTCTGATCCATCACAAGAACAACACCAAAAAAAAGGAACCTGTGTTTTAAGCTTCCCCTTTCACACAGTCAGCATTTAGTCAGTAATTGGTCAGTATTGCTAAGGTAAAAAAACAGGAGTGGATCCAAAACAAAAATGACCCGATATTGGAATATTTGCATGTCTTCTGTGTTTTGGACCGACTCCTGCTTTTCGCTTCCAAATGATGAGCAAATCTGGATGCAAAATACTGACCGTGTGATAGAGGCCTTATGCACAATTTGCACGAGTTTTGGCTATTTGGCTCTGAAATTGGTATTATTCGGATGGTATTATTTAATGGCCTCTATAACACTGCCAGTATTTGGTCAGTTTTTTGCATCAGTATTGGCAAGGCAAACACATGAGTAAGTCCAAAACAGAGATGACATGTGATGTAAATATTTGCATGTCCTCTGGGTTTTGGACACACTCCTGCTTTAGGCTTTCCAATCATGATCAAATCATGATGCAAAATGCTGCCCGTGTGATAGAGGCCATATGGATGCTCCAAAGACAGGATCCCTTGTGTTTTTCATTATTCCATTCTTCTGACATATCAAAAGAAGGGTAAAATAAACAGTGATGTCAACAAGGCCAAACAGGGACACTTGTGGGAGTGGGGAGGATGGCAACAACATGAGGATACCGTGGCCCAGTAACAGAGTGGTGAGGGTGGCAACAGCATGAGGAGTCAACACAGTGGCCCAGTCATAGAGTGGGGAGGGTGGCAACAACATGAGGATACAGTGGTCCAGTCACAGAGTAGTGAGGGTGGCAACAGCATGAGGAGTCAACACAGTGGCCCAGTCACAAAGTGATGAAGGTGACAAAAGCATAAGGAGTCAACACAGTGGCCCAGTCACAGAGTGGGGAAATAGGTGGCAACAGCGGTGGCAGTAACAGCACCAGATAGTGGCAGTTGGAGAAGGTGGCAGCAGAGGCAGCAGGTGTGTGGCATCAGGCGAGTGGCAGCATCAGAATAGTGGCTGAAGCACGTGGCCAGAAATAACAGGCGATTTTTCACAATGTTTTGGTGTGGCATCTAGAATTATCTAGTCTGATGCATCAGGAAGTGGCGTGTGGAAATTCTGGATGTTCTATGCCTGATTCATCTTTACAAAGGTTAGTCTCTAAACAATTGTTTGTATGGAAAGGTAAGTTCTCTTTGTGGTAACTATGACCCCTGCCCGACTACTCGCTCTGACGCCACACTACTGACATGCAGAAAAGCTTGTCCAGGGCATACTTGGCCAGTTGCAGCCACAAATCATGTTTGGCTGCCCAGTAGTCCAGGGGATCTTGGATCTGGGGTGGCAGGGTGAAGTCCAAGTATGCCACTACCTGCTAGTTCAGATTCTGCTCCATATCCTGCTGGTGCTGGGTGGTTTCTTTAGTAGGCGAGTGAAGAAAACATCTCATTAGAGACTCCAGACTTACGTTCTTGCTGATAGAGCTGGTGCTGCTTTTACCGCAGCCTCCCCACCCCACCCCAGTCCAGCAGTCATGGCAATGGAGCGCGAGTGCAGAGGGCCCCCCGGTCAGACCTTCTTGATAGTAGTTATGTTTATCCTCCCTCTCAGAAGGTGGAAAAAAGGCCCCCATTTTGGACCGGTAGTGAGGGTCTAACATGGTGGAGAGCCAGTAGTCATCCCTCTGCCAAATGGGTATAATACGGCTGTCACTACGCAAGCAACTAGCATGCATCTGGCCATTTGCACAAGGGACTTTAAGGGACTCCTTGCCTCATTCTCACTTGTAAATTTCCAGTGTGTCAGGGTCATCTGCCTGGCCTTCCTCATCGCTCTCCAGCTACTCCTGCTCTTCTCCTGTCAATTGTGCAGATAAACCACCTATCCCTGTACACATTACTTGTGCGTGAATGTCCTCCTCCTCCTCCACCAGTTCTGCCCCCACAGGGCTCAGGTGGCTGTAAGATGTAGGTGCCACATTCCTGTCCCCTGGCTAGCCAGATTTATCACCATCTGCTCCAGGACACGAAGGAGTGGAATGACATAATTTATCCAGTAGTCCTGGCAACTAACAAATAAATTGGCCTCCTCAAAGGGCCTGAGCAAACGGCAGGTGTCATGTATGAGCTGCCACTGACTAACGTCAAAGTTACACAGGGGATTACTCCTGTTTGCCTGCATCATCAAGAAATTGTTCACAGCCTTTCTCTGCTCATATAGTCTGTCCAACATGTGGAGGGTGGAGATCCAACAGATGCAAACTTCCCATATGAGGCGATGCTGGGAAACACTCTTCTGCCTTTGCAACCCAAGGAGGGTGTGTTTTGCAGGGAAAGAGTGGCTGAAGTGCATGTACAGTTTCTGTCCATTTTCAAGATGTCTTGCAGTTGGCTGGAAGACTTCAGGAACCGCTTTACAACCCAATGAAAGATGTGTGCCATGCATGGCATGGGTCAGCCCTCCTTGATGCAGTGATGACATAATCTTCTTCCCGTTATCGGTGACCATGGTTCCTACTTCAGTTGGTGAGGAGAGAGTCAGGATTCGATTTCCTCTTGAAGAACGTGGAGCTGTTCCTCCCAGGTGTGACTCACTAAACAACGTGACAGCACATTTCTTTGCATATGTGGTATGCTGGAGGACCACTCTTAATTGTGCCTGCAGTGGAGGCTAAGTACAAGGTTGAGGATGAGGAGGCAAAGGTGGACATTGGCGCAGGACTCAAAGCTCACGAACGCAGAGCCCACATTGCCATCACCTGACCAAGTTGCTGGTGTGGCTGGCCAGGAGCCACATTTACTCAGCAGGCTGTAACAGACATATATTTTCTTTGACCATAGTTTACACGTCGGCGCTGCGATGAGCTACAGAAGACACCGGCCGGATAAAGGACTGTCCCACCTTCTGCTCAACATACGTGTGCAGGCCTGGTATAGCCTTTTTGGAGAAGTAATGACAGATTCAAACTCTCCACCTTGGCTCGGCACAAGCCACCAGTTCTCTGAAAGGTGCAGAGTCAACCTCATGGAAAGGGAGGGACTGTTGTACATTCAGCACATTCAGCTTCTGCGCCATTGGATGAGTGCATGCATACTGTTTTCTTTTCGCAATGGTCTCAGCGATCGATTGTTGGCGAAATGAGTGACAAGGAGGAGGAGGAGCATCAGGACCAGTAGATGATGGAAAGGAAACACTACTCCCTTCTGCTGAGGTGGTGGTGTCTTGGCTGCTGGAAAAGGGTTGTGACCTGCTAGGGGATGCCTCAGGCTGTACCACGACATTAGTGCAACGGTTTTCCCAAGCCACTTTATAATGATGCTCCTTGTGCTGATGCAGGGCCTTGGTGCCAGCATTGGCTGACGTCCTGGCATGGGTCAGCCCTCCTTGATGCAGTGATGACATAATCTTCTTCCCGTTATCGGTGACCATGGTTCCTACTTCAGTTGGTGAGGAGAGAGTCAGGATTCGATTTCCTCTTGAAGAACGTGGAGCTGTTCCTCCCAGGTGTGACTCACTAAACAACGTGACAGCACATTTCTTTGCATATGTGGTATGCTGGAGGACCACTCTTAATTGTGCCTGCAGTAGAGGCTAAGTACAAGGTTGAGGATGAGGAGGCAAAGGTGGACATTGGCGCAGGACTCAAAGCTCACGAACGCAGAGCCCACATTGCCATCACCTGACCAAGTTGCTGGTGTGGCTGGCCAGGAGCCACATTTACTCAGCAGGCTGTAACAGACATATATTTTCTTTGACCATAGTTTACACGTCGGCGCTGCGATGAGCTACAGAAGACACCGGCCGGATAAAGGACTGTCCCACCTTCTGCTCAACATACGTGTGCAGGCCTGGTATAGCCTTTTTGGAGAAGTAATGACAGATTCAAACTCTCCACCTTGGCTCGGCACAAGCCACCAGTTCTCTGAAAGGTGCAGAGTCAACCTCATGGAAAGGAGGGACTGTTGTACATTCAGCACATTCAGCTTCTGCGCCATTGGATGAGTGCATGCATACTGTTTTCTTTTCGCAATGGTCTCAGCGATCGATTGTTGGCGAAATGAGTGACAAGGAGGAGGAGGAGCATCAGGACCAGTAGATGATGGAAAGGAAACACTACTCCCTTCTGCTGAGGTGGTGGTGTCTTGGCTGCTGGAAAAGGGTTGTGACCTGCTAGGGGATGCCTCAGGCTGTACCACGACATTAGTGCAACGGTTTTCCCAAGCCACTTTATAATGATGCTCCTTGTGCTGATGCAGGGCCTTGGTGCCAGCATTGGCTGACGTCCTGGCATGGGTCAGCCCTCCTTGATGCAGTGATGACATAATCTTCTTCCCGTTATCGGTGACCATGGTTCCTACTTCAGTTGGTGAGGAGAGAGTCAGGATTCGATTTCCTCTTGAAGAACGTGGAGCTGTTCCTCCCAGGTGTGACTCACTAAACAACGTGACAGCACATTTCTTTGCATATGTGGTATGCTGGAGGACCACTCTTAATTGTGCCTGCAGTGGAGGCCAAGTACAAGGTTGAGGATGAGGAGGCAAAGGTGGACATTGGCGCAGGACTAATCAGTAGTATCAGTCCGCAATTTTACCCCAGAATCAAGGATGAATGTATTCACTTATGTATAAAAGAAGGCGAACACCCCAAAATCAGTAGTGTCAGGTCGTAATTTAACCCCAATTACAGACTCAAGTATAAATGAACGTGAACAACCTAAAATCAGTAGTATTAGAACGCTTTTTAACCCCAGTTAGTGCAGCAAGGTGTAAAAGTATGGCTTCTCTATTAGCCAAACGTTACACTCTTCTAGTGGCCCCTGCAATCTCCCTACAGTGTGGATAAAGTCTCTCTAGACTATTATATCCCTACACTCATTGCTGTCCCTAACATTTTTCAACTAAAGTCTTTCCTAATCACTTTCCCTAGCACTTGTCACATCTATCCTTATGTTCAGTTCATTGAAAAATGGCGGCGACCAGGCAGGATGATGCTTTTTATAAGGCTGTGACATGACAGGGGCTGGCTATCGGCTGATTGGCTGGCTGCACGGCATTATGGGTGTTCTCTCATTCCCGGGCTTCTTACTTTTACTTTGTTCAGATATTTAGATCTGTGCTGCCTATATCCAGAACTTCAAAGCAGCTGGGAGCACACAGACAATCACCACAAGCTGGCCAGGACATCTGGTTTTATTACATGTGTGTTTTATATAATATCCTGAAAGTTTAATAAATATCCTTGTCTAAACCTAGTGTTGCAGTACATCACTATCTAGGATCTTCTCTGGATTGTCTCTGAGAGGGATTACAGAATGAAGAAACCAGGAGAGTGAGAGACAATGTGGCCAGCTTGCAGTGATTGTGTGTGTGCTCATGTGATGAGGAGGAAACTGGTCTTCCCAGCTGACACATCGGCAGCACAGATCTAAATATCTGAACTTGTTTGCGGTGAAGGTGGCCTACTTTTAAAGGATCCTGCAGCACCAAAAAAACGTGGACAATAGGGTTTTTTATACTTTGAGTTTACTTTCACTTTGTAACATGTGCAGCAGCCATTTTGGGAAATACCCCATTCGTTACCTTGAAGTGCGAGTAAATTCAGCTTTGTGATTAATCAAATTTTTCCTGAAATTCGGATCGAATTCCACTTCATCAACTTCAATGCACTCAACAGTATTGTGGAATTTAAAGGGGTTTTCCAAGAGTTTTTTTTCACTGATGACCTATTCTCTAGATAGGTCATCAGTATGTGATCGGTAGGGGTCAGACACCCCTGCCAATCAGCTGTTTAAGAAGTAGTGCCGCAGCCTTCTAGTGGCTTTTCCTAGGGTATGTGATGTCACATTCATCTGCCACATGGGCTAGGGGCAGCTGAGCATCACTGAATCGAATGGGGCTGAGCTGCGATACCAAGAGCAGCCACTATACAATGTACGGTGCTGTGCTTGCTAAGCAGAGAGAAGGCCGTGGCACTACTAAATGCATCAGATATTGATGCCCTATCCACAGGTTAGGTCATCAGTAAAACAAACACTTGGAAAACCCCTTTAAGCAGGACTTTACATTAAAGCAAACCCTTCCCCGTTTTCAGTTTTTTGCAATCCTTTCTGAACAAACAGTACTGTACCCTGTAAATTAACTGTCCTGTTGTAGCTATCATTTAGCCAAGTCTCATTTTTTTCCAGTATGTCAAAATTTTCCCTGAACATTATGAACTCTAAGTCATCAATTTTATTTGTCAGAAAGCAATTTGGAGTTTTGGGCTGTTTTTTTTTTTTTTTTTTTAATCATATTCTTATTTACTATTCCATCTCTTCCCTCCATTACCCCCCTATTTGTATTACTACTTCCCATTTCTCTATCTATGCTACAATACTGTGGAAAAGTTTCAGGAAGGTGGTGGAAAATGCTACAAAGTAAGAATGGTTTAATAAATAGAATGTTACTAGCGTATTTTTATCAGTTAACAGAGTGCAAAGTGAATGGACAAAAAGAAATCTAAATCACATTAATATTTGGTGTGACCATACTTTGCCTTCAAACAGCATCAATTCTTCTAGCTACACTTGCACACAGTTTTTGAAATAACTCAGCAGAGGGGTTGTTCCAAACATCTTGGAGAACTAACCATTGATCTTCTGTGGAAAAATCCCAAATATTGTATGCTGGTTACCATATCTAACAAACCCCTTAATTAAATAATCCTCCAACATTCCAGCGATCTTCCTCCCCAGCACAACTACCCCCTCCTCATCCAGGTGCATCCCATCCCTACCATATAATTTGTAGCCAAGAGAGAGGTCAACCCAGTTCTCAAACCCAGGCTCTTCCTTTCTACAACAGTTCTTGAGCTACTTGTTTACATATCTAATCTCCCAAAGTTTGCATAATGGCTGTGCTTCTTTGTACAATCATAACTGTGAAGGATCAGTAATGTTTGAGATTCCCTGGTGATTTTTTCAACCATATTATTCCCTTCTTCCGCTGCAAAGCTAGATGCATTTCACACAGAAGCATGGGGCGTATCCATTCTATGTAAGTCTGCCAGCACTGTACTACTGTAATATACTTTCCCTTATTTTCAGTTGTGTTTGTTTTCAGCTCTGGAGCTCACAGAACAGATAAGGGGGATAATTCACACTTACAGAAAGGCAGGAGGCTCCTGTGATGTGCACAAGCTGTGTAGAAGCTCTGACACAGCCCCACTTCCTCTCTGCTGTCTTCTGAGTCTCTGTTACCAGGGACAGATCTTGCCTGACAACAGGTAGTGGACTGCAACTGACTTTGCAGCTTTTTTTTCAGGTGAATGCAGGCATATTTTTTAAATGAAGTGATTTAGAAATGTGCTATTTACGCCATTCTCTATTGAATGAAGTTGTGTGAAAGTACAGTGACTCTTTAACTCCTTAGCATATAATGACATACATGTACGCCATTATGCACTCACAATTGTTTGGCGCGGGCTGCTGCTCCATACACAGCCGGTGCCAGCTGTATAATACAGCAGGTACCCTGCCACAATGATGGGGAATAGCGATGGCGGAACACCATCATTTAACCCCTCGCGACATCTGTGGATAAGTTAGAGAGATGCTGCTCCCTCTGCCTTCCACATATTGGAACATGGGGAGGAAAAGTAAAAAATGCAAAAATGAAAATAGGCCCAGTTAATAGGAGTTAAGGACCTTCCAAGTACTCAAAGATCATGTTTTGTACTCTATAAACTTGATGTGCAATTATCATATTTATGAGTTTAGAAGATGAAAACCTATTTGACAATCCAGTTGTGTTGCAAATTAATCCCCTACTACCAGTATCTGCCAACTTTCTCTGTACTTTTACTGTCACAGAATGCGTTGTGCTGCAGCAGTGCTACCCCTGAACTGACATCATTATTTTCTGCCATGCTGGCAAACTTTTGGGGTGTGCTAATTCAGGACTCTACTCCTGGTCTCCTGTCATTGCGAGGTGTGGGAGGGAACACCACACCAAACACAAGCCCTGACTGCTAACCAAATGAACGGACCTCAGTGGTAGGACCGTTCATTCACTGGAACCCAAAGCTTGAATTACCCTGTAATGCCCTGAGGTAGTGATAGGGACCAAAGACAACCCGTTCCTTCCAGCTAAAGGAACAGGAGTCTTGACTCAGACCAGATACCAGAAAACAGGGGAAACAACACAAAACAAATACAAAGGAATAAGACACTTAACTCCAGCACAGGCCGGACTTAAGGCTGCAGGACTGGGGGTAGGCCTGGCATGACCCGGGTTTGGAGGGAGTGGGGTTGGGATGCTCGGGGTTAATGGAGGTGGGGGGGGGGGGGGCCGTTAAGGGTGGGGATTAGGGCTTATAAGGGGCAGTGAGGAGCGGGAATAGGATCAGCTCACATGGGATAGCAGTCTTGCAGCAGCCCCTGTCCTTGCTGCTGCATTACCTCTTGAGGTGCTTACCTTTGTGCCCATAATGGCTTCTGTAGAGGCGTTGCTGTCGCAGCTCCGGACGGCGGAGGAGAGCAGGGGACCCGAATGGCTCCAGGAGACAGTTAGAGGAATGCTGCGGGGGTCAGGGGATTCGGCCTCGACAGCCCCCCCTATTCGCCGGCCGCGGAGGACCAGGCCTCCGGCGCGCCTCAGTCCGGAGGAGACCCCGAGGGTCCGGCGCCGGGTAAGGCCTCAGGACCCTCGGTCGCGCAGCAGGTGGAAACCGTAGAGCCAGGCGGCGCTGCGGGAGGAATCCAATTGTACGGCGGGACCCTGGGCAGGAGAGACCTGACATCCCTGCCCCTGACTCAGCCCACGTGGGAGCGGGACCGGGATCGGCAGGTGGGTCTGGGCTGGCTCACCTGGCACAGCGTGGGAATGATGTCCAGGATCCATCAGAGGGACGGCGTGGTCAAGATGGCGGCCCTGAGCTGGTTTTCCTGAGCGGGCAGCACGGAGCTGGCTCATTGCCGACGTCTGATGGGGATCTGGCGGCCTCTAGTGGTCGAGCTGCTGTATTGCAAGCTCCGGCGTCTGTGTCAGCTGAAGAAATGGCGGCCTCCAGCGGTCGGGCTGCAGTATTGCAGGCTCCAGCATCTGCTTCAGCCAGGGAAATGGCGGCCTCTGGTGGTCGAGCTGCGGAGCGGCAGGCTCTGGCATCTCTAGCTGCTGGAAGGGGCACTGGTAGTGCTGAAGATGGGAGACCCTTTAGTAGAGAGATCAGCGCCAGTCAAGCTCCACGACGTCACGTTCCGGCTGGTGGAATCACAGCGTCCACGCAGCCAGGTGAGACACATGGGGAATCGTCAGTAGCGGGGGCAGTTTTGGGAGGGTCCTGGAATTGGGGAGGTGTACAAGGGTCTGTTGCAGGGGGTTGGAGGCATTGTTAGGGGGTTGAGGGATTTAGTACAAGGGTTGGTTACTGCGGGGTCAGGGACGGGGTCTCCGGTGGCGGCCTGGGGTGTACAGGGGAAGGGTCGGGGGTCAAGGGCGGACGGCTGGGTCGGTCAGTCCGGGGACTGTGGGACCGCGGGCGCGGGGTTCGGTGGGTCTTCAAGGGTTCCCGGGAACACCCGACGGATAGGACCGTGGGTAATGATAAGGAAGCGGGTACAGAGAAGGATGGGGTAGAACCGCGTCTGGATGATGGGGCGAGAGGAGAGGTTTACGTGTGCTTTGAAGGGCCGCTGGGGCCCACCTTAAACCGGAGTTGAAGGAAAAAATATGGAAAGGGACTACGTGGACATTTTCTCGTTGCTCCCGCTGGAGCGGTTCAATTTAGATAGGGATAGGAAGGAGGATAAGCGGAGGGAGGACGAGGACAAGAGGCGGTGCCGTTTGATTCCGCGGACTTTTTCAAACTGGACGCAGGCGTTCGTGATCCTGGCCAGTGTCATTGGGGAGAAGGCGCCGGAAAATTGTTCCGCGCTCTTCTGCTATCTGGATGCAATAGGTGAGGCGTATCGGACGTATGGGGGGATGGGGCGGTTACGGTACGACGAGCAATTTCGGCAACAGAAGGCTGCTCGCCCTACCATCAGGTGGGACCATAAGGACATCGGATTGTGGATGAGGGTGATGGCTCCGGTCAGGGGGGGGCAGTCCTTTCAGGGGGGAGCCGGGGGCTCTGTGCAAGCGGAGCGCTCGGCGTCCTCGCAAAAGGGATTATGCTTCCTGTTTAATGAAGGGGGATGCAAGTATGGGGACAAGTGCAAGTTTAAGCACGAGTGTTCCTCATGCGGTGGGAGTCATGGAGCACAGCGGTGCTTTAGAAGCCGGAAAGGGAAGGGTTGGGGTGATTCGGCTGGAAAAGGGGCAGACACCCATTCGGTTAACCGAGATGGTGCCCTTCCTAAATAGGTATCCGAATTCGGAAGCGGCCGGTTTTCTGTATCCCGTTTGTGGAGGGTGAAATTTTGCAGGGGACTAAGAACTTGAGGTCTGCTAGGGAGCTTCCAGGGGTGGTTACATAAAAATTGCAAAAAGAGGTGGCGTTGGGTCGCATGGCTGGTCCCTTTGGGGAACTGCCGATGCCGAGTTTGCGGGTGTCTCCATTGGGGGTCGTGCCGAAGAGGGAGCCCAATAAATTTCGCCTTATACATCACCTGTCGTTTCCAAAAGGGGGGGGTCGGTTAACGACGGTATTGCGCCGGAGTTGTGCTCGGTGGTGTATACGTCTTTTGACGAGGCGGTTCGTTGGGTTCGGCATTATGGATGGGGGGCGTTGCTGGCAAAAGTGGATATTGAGGCGGCTTTCCGTCTTCTTCCGGTTCATCCGGATTGTCAGCACTTGTTGGGTTGTTTTTGGGGTGGGGGTTTTTCATTGATCGTTGTTTGCCTATGGGTTGTTCGGTTTCGTGTTCTTACTTTGAGACATTTAGTACGTTTTTGGAATGGGTGGCGCGGGAATGGTCGGGTTGGGGTTCAATTATCCATTATTTGGATGATTTTTTGTTTATTGGGCCGCCAAATTCGAAAGGGTGCTCTGTGATGTTGCATTCATTCGAAGTTATGGCACAACTGTTTGGGGTTCCTTTGGCGTCCAAAAGACGGAGGGTCCTCGACGGCTCTGAGTTTCCTGGGGATAGTCATTGATACGGTGGCTATGGAGTGTAGGTTGCCGGAGGACAAGGTTGAGGATCTGCGGAGGGTGCTTGCGGCGTCTTGTGGGCGGAAAAAGCTGCGTCTGCGGGAATTGCAGTCCCTTCTGGGAAGCTTAACTTTGCCTGTCGGATAATGCCGATGGGGAGGATTTTTGTAGGAGGTTGGCACAAGCAACGGCAGGAGTGCAGGCCCCTCATCATTTTGTGCGGCTTACCCGGGAGCTACAGGGGACTTGTGGGTGTGGGCATCCTTTCTTACACAGTATAACGGCCGATCTTTGTGGATGGCGGACGGGGTGTCGGCAGCGGATCTCGACCTGTTTACGGATGCGGCAGGGGGTATGGGTTTGGGGCGTATTTACAGGGTCACTGGTGTGTAGGGGAGTGGCCTACGCAGTGGCAGAAGGAGGGCTGGGTTAAGAATTTGGTGTTGCTGGAACTCTTTCCCATTGTTGTGGCTGTGTCCATTTGGGGGAGCATTTCAGGAATAAGAAGGTGAGGTTCCACTGTGATAATTTGGGGGTTGTGGAGGCCATTAATCGGGTTTCGGCTTCTTCGCCTCCAGTTGTCTGCTTGCTTCAACATTTGGTTTTGAAGTGCTTATCCTTGAATGCTTGGATTGTAGCGTCCCATGTACCGGGGTGAGTAACTCAATTGCGGATGCTTTGTCTCGTTTTCAGTGGGAGCGGTTTCGGTGCTGGCGCCGGAGGTGGACGAACAAGGAGCGAGTTTCCCACGGGATCTGTGGAATCTGCCATTTGGTCAGCTGGCGACTTGGTGAGGGATCCTTGTCGGCAGGGAGTTGGGCGGCTTATGATAGGGCTTGGGGGCTATGGGAAGAATGGAGGGAGCGTTTTCGGGGTGTGAGATGGACGACGGGGCTTTGTTGTTGCTTTTGTGGGACACTGCAGAGAGGGGTTGGTCGGTGTCCAGAATAAATAAGTTTATGGCAGGGGTGGCTTTTGGGTGTAAGTGTCGGGGTATGGGGGACGTGACTAAATCATTCTGGGTGTTGCAGGCTTTGAAGGGTTGGAGGCGGCGGTCCCCGGGTGGGGATCAGCGTAGGCCAGTTTCCTTTGAGTTGTTGGGGGATATCTGGGAGCAGTTGGATAAGGTCTGTGTATCGGTTGGGGAAGTTAAGCTGTTTCAGTTGGCATTTTCGTTGGCTTTCTTTGGGGCGCTGCGCATTGGGGAATTGGTTAGCCCGAGCAAGTGCAGGGCGGGGGGACTGCAGAGTGAGGATGTGGTTTTGTTTAATGATAGGGTGGAATTTGTTATTAGGAGGTCAAAAACGGATCAGTTAGGTCGAGGTTGTCGGGTGGTTTTATATCAGGTGCCGGGGTCGGATGTGTGCCCCGTTCGTTGTTTGCGGCAGTTTTGGGGGTGTGGGAATGGTGGGAGGCGGACCGTTGTTGGTACATGACGACGGGTCCTTCCTTTCTCGGTTTCAGTTTATTGCGGTATTCCGAGCTTGTTTGAAAGGGTTGGGCAAGGACCCAGTGTTGTTTGGGGGGCATTCCTTCCGGATCGGTGCTGCCACGGAGGCGGCTAGGCGGGGTTTAAGTGAGGAGGCCATTCGGCGCATTGGGCGGTGGGAGTCTCTAAGGTTCCGGTCTTATGTTAGGCCGGCGTTGTTATAATACGGTGGGGAAGGTTACGGTTTTTGGCTGGGGGACGTGTGGGGAGCTGTTTTTGCTGTTATGTTTACGCATGGTTTATTGTGTTTCTTTCAGGTGGTTTGGCGTGCCTGGTGTGGATTATGGGGCACTCATACGTGTTTTGGGGAGCGTTGCGAGCAGCGGTCAGGCCAGATGGACGGCAGTTGGGATTTTCTAGAGAGGTGGCGGTGGTTCGCTGGTTGGGGATGAGAGGTATGTTGTGGAGCCGGGTTCTTCCGGAATTTTACAATTTTGCTAGGTTGGACTCATACCCCGGGGTTCTGGTGCTGCATGTAGGGGTAATGATTTGGGGGCGCCCTTTTCGAGAGCTTACGAAGGACATAAAGTTCGATTTGCTGCGCTTGTGGGCTCAGTGTCCTGGTATGGTTACGGTTTGGTCAGATATGGTGCCGCGTAAGCGATGGAGGGACGCTCGGTCAGTAGAGAGGTTGAACAAGGCCCGGATAAAGGTCAACAGGGTGGTGGGCCGTTTCGTTGTGAGGAATGGCGGTGTTGCGGTTCGGCATAGAGAGCTTGAGTCCGGAGAAGGGGCATTCTGGAGAGGAGATGGGGTTCATTTGAGCGCAGTGGGTATCGACTTGTGGTGTTCAGGTTTACAGGACGGAATTGAGGTAGCTTTACGGGTGTGGCGGGACGCAAGGAGGTGAGGTGTCACCCCCTTGGGTCGTTGGCGGGGGTGGGTCCTTGGAGTTAGTGGCTATGGTGGCTCTGGTGTGGTGGGGAGGGAGCCAAAGGGGCTCTGGACTCCCCAGGTATTGGATGTTGGGGTGTGATATGGCGGGTAGCTGCTTACGGTTGCCCATGGTTACCGGTTCTGCCTCCGAGCTGGCGTTCATCGGCTGGAGGTAATTTAATTTAGGGGCGTGGGCAGTTACCCGTCAGGTTTTAAGGGGCTCCAAGGACCCTCTCTGTGCTTGTGCCTTCTGGTGGGAAGGCCTTGGATTGGTTAGGTTATATATGTTATTTATGCTTAAATTATTATTATTATTAATAAAATGGCTGCTGTGGCCAATAAAATCCACCAGAGGAGTTGTGTCTTTATTGGTAAAGAAGCAGGGTGTAGAGCAAACAACTCGACAATACGCGGGTCATGAAGTAGAAGAACAAGCAGGAACACCAGAGGAGACAACACACACCAGCTCTTCCACTTGCAATGAAGCTATGCACCACCTGACTAGAGGTGTGGTCATTACCATCAACAACAAAGTGAAACTAAAAGAGGCTGTCAGATGACATCACGTGCAGTCAGTCTTTCAGACCTTCTAGCACCTAGCCTGGGAGTGACCATGACAGTACCCCCCTCTTCTACAGGTGGCCTCCGGACACCCAGGACTGACTTTCTCCGGATGAGCGATGTGAGAGGCCCTCACCAGACGACTAGCATTAATGTCAGGCGCTGGGACCCACATCCTCTCCTCAGGTCTGTAACCCCTCCAGTGCACAAGATACTGGAGGGATCTACGGGGAGTCAATTATCTTGGCGATTTCAAATTCCAAATTACGGTCAACCATTACAGGAGCAAGGGGCAAGGAGGACAGCACAACAGGTTCAACATATCTCTTCAACAGCGACCTATGGAAAACATTATGAATCTTCAAAGCTTGAGGAAGCTCAAGACGAAAGGTTACAGGGTTAATAACGGCAGTGATATTTTATGAACCAATGAACCTTGGACCGAACTTACAAGAAGGTATTTTCAACCTAATGTTTCTTGTGGACAGCCACACAGAATCCCCCACTTTCAGGACCGGGCCACTTATACGTCTTTCGTCAGCTATACGTTCATACTTCTTAATCATCTTTTTCAGATTATTTTGAATTCTCTGCCAGATAGATGACTAAGAAGAGGAAAATCTTTCACCTTCCAGTACACCAGAAAAAGTGCCAAATTGGGGGTGGAACCCATATGCCCTAAAGAATGGCCACTTATTAGTGGACTTTATAGCAAACTTGGCCAAAGCCAGGAACGATGACCACTCCTCCTGATCCTCAGAGACAAAACATCTCAAGTAAGTATCCAGATTCTTATTCGTGCGTTCAGTCTGTCCGTTCGACTGAGGATGAAAGGCCAAAGAGAAGGACAATTGTACCCCCAGATGACTACAGAACGCCTTCCAGAATTTGGAAACAAACTGAGTCCCTCTATCAGACACCACATCAGAGGGAATACCATGTAGTTTCACGATGTTGTCGGCAAACACCAGTGCAAGAGTTTTAGCATTAGGAATACCTGATAATGCTATAACGTGCACCATCTTACTAAATCGATCAACAACAACCAGAATTACAGTTTTCCCTGAAGAATTAGGTAAATCTGTAATAAAATCCATTTATAAATGAGTCCATGGTCTGGACGGGATGGGCAGCAGAAGCAAAGACCTAGAAGGCCGAGTATGTGACACCTTAGCATGTGCACAAGTACTGCAGGCTGACACATAGTCCTCAACACACTTACGCAACCCCAGCCACCAGAATCTACGAGATCAACAGTGGACCTGCTCCCAGGGTGTCCTGCGAAAACTGTACAGTGATGTTCCTCAAACACCTTGTGACATAATTCAGACGGAACAAACAACTTCCTTGGAGGACAAGAGTCCAGTGCATCTTCCTGAGCCTCCAACACCTCTGCCTTCAGGTTGGGATATAGGGCAAATATAACTACCCCTTCCGAATCACCTCCTCCAGGAAAGCCACGCGACAAAGCATTAGCCTTGGCGCTCTTAACCCCAGGGCGATAGATAACAATTAAATTATATCTGGTAAAAAACAGTGACAATCTGACCTGTGTTGGGTTCAGTTGTTTATCGGACTCCAAGTAAGCCAGATTTTTGTGATCAGTAAGCACAGTAATAGGATAAATTGCTCCTTCCAACCAATGACGCTATTCTTCGAAAGCCAACTTAATGGCCAGCAATTCCCTATTACCCACTTCATAATTTCTTTCAGCAGTCAAGAGTTTCTTAGAGAAAAATGCACATGGGCGCCATTTACTGGGTGAAGAACAATGCGACAAGACCGCTTCTACCCCAACTTCGGATGTGTCAAATTCTACAATGAACTGCTGTGATACATCCGGTTGCACCAGTATAGGGGCAGAAGCGAAACACTCTTTCATAGCTGAAAAGGCTTGTAAAGCCGCATCAGACCAAACATAGATATCAGCACCCTTCCTAGTCATGTCTGTTAAAGGTTTAACCGCAGTTCAGGATGAAATTAGGGTAGTAGTTGGTAAACCCCAAAAACCGCATAAGCACTTTCAGATTTTCAAGTCAATCCCAATCCCGCACAGCATGGACTTTCTCGGGATCCATACAAAAAAGTGAGGATGAGAGCAGGTAACCCAGGAATTGCACCTCCTGAACTGCAAATGCACACTTTTCCATCTTAGCATATAATTTATTCTCTCTTAGGATCTGTAACACCTGTCACACATGATCCTGATGAGTCTGCATATTGGGAGAATAAATTAATATGTCATCCAGATATACAACAACAAACCTTCCCACCAGATGATGAAAAATGTAATTGACAAAGTGTTGAAAAACCGCTGGAGCATTGGTTAACCCAAAAGGCATGACCAGATTCTCAAAATGACCCTCAGAGGTCTTAAATGCCAACTTCCATCCGTCCCCTACCTTGATCCTTACCAGATTATATGCCCCCTCAGATCCAATTTAGAGAACACCCTGGCACCGACAATCTGATTAAACAAATCCGGGATTAAAGGAAGGGGGTAAGGATCATGGACGGTAATACGGTTGAGCTCATGGAAGTCCAGACATGGCTTCAGGGTACCATCCTTTTTTTTTTTTTTACAAATTAAAACCCAGCAGCCTCTGGGGATTTGGATGGTCTGATATGTCCCTTCGCCAAACTCTCGGTGATATACTCTCGCATAGCCTTTCTTTCGGGTTCTGAAAGATTATACAACCGAGATTTGGGCAGTTTAGCTCTGGGAATAAGATTGACAGGACAATCATATTCCCGATGTGGAGGTAAGTCCTGGTTACCACTCTCAGAAAATACATCAGAAAATTTGGAAATGAACGAGGATACAGCTTTAGTGGTGACCACAGAAAACAATGTATTAAGACAGTTGTCTATGCAAAATTCACTCCAATCGAGAATCTGTCTTGCTTGCCAGTCGATGGTAGGGTTATGTTTGCTTAACCACGGTAGACCTAACACCAATGGAGCAGGCAGACACCCCAACACATAACATGAGATAGATTCCTGATGAAAATCACCCACTGTTAAATAAATGTCATTCACCACCTGTGACAGGCACTTGGTAAGAGCTGCTGAATGAATTGCAAAGACAGAAATACTTTTCTCTAATGCACTAGTAGTCAAACCATGCATACGAACGAACTGTCCATCAATCAAGTTAACCCCTGCCCCACTGTCGATAAATACTTTGATTTCCACAGTTTTGGACTCTAGCGCCACCCCGGCAGACAGAAGAAATCTGGTACTACCAGTAAAAGACAAAAGTAAGTTTTCTTGCTCTTCACCCACACCACCAATAGCACGGTAATTTAGGGATTAAACGTCTTTTTCTTGTTTTCACCTTGACACTGCAAGAACGGACAAATATTCACAAAATGTCCCTTCTTTCCACAACAAAAACATACTTCCTTCATATGACCAAAGCTCATACCTGCAGTCCCAGGAGTAGCTCCCCTAGCTGCATAGGCTCATCAAAAGGGGAAACCTCGAGAGTTTCTCCACCCAAAGTGTCAGAGGGAGCCGCCATCTCTTATTATAGTACCTCCTGAGAGTGAGGGACCTTAGATCTCTCTCTCAGATGTCTATCTATAGGTATAGCAAGTGACATGGCTGCCTCCAGACTCAGGATTCTCGTGAACGGCCATCCCGTCTTTCAGCCTCTCAGATAATCCTGGGCAGAATTGACTATGCAGAGCTGGATCTTTCCACTCTGTATCCGTAGCCAATCTCCTAAATTCAGAGTAGTAGATCTCCTCAGAACGCTTTCCCTGCCGCAAGCCACGCAACTTAGTCTTGGCCAGGGAAATCCGATCCGGGTCATCGTAAATCAAAGCCAGAGCTCTGAAAAACTCGTCCACCGACCAGAGGGACTGTGATCCGGTCGGCAAAGAAAAGACCCAAGTCTGGGCGTCTCCTTCAAGCAGCTGATGATACCCACTTATTGACTCTCATCGCCAGAAGAGCGAGGACGGAACTGAAAATATAATTTACATGACTCCCTAAACAGAGTGAAATTATCACTGCCCCCGGAAAACCTGTCTGGGAAAGCAACTTTAGGTTCAGGTCAGACCTGATTCCCACTGTCGGAACCAGCTGCCAGAGGTCTCTGGATCTGTGCGATGGTATTGCGGAGATCAGCTACCTCCAAATACAACCCCTGTAGTTGTCTGACCAGTGCAGGGATTGGATCCATCGCAGCACTGATACAAATAAAAATGGCGGTTTTGGCGGTGTATAATGTCACAGCGAGGTGTGGGAGGGAACACCACACCAAACACAAGAGGGTGGGGGGAAGCCATCTGGCCTGGAAGCTAGGGAGTGCAAAAGGTCACCACCTAATGAATTTTAACCCTAGCCCTGACTGCTAACAGAATGAACGGACCTCAGTGGTAGGACCATTCATTCACTGGAACCTAAAGCCTGAAATACCCTGTAATGCCCTGAGGTAGTGATAGGGCCCAAAGACATCACATTCCTTCCAGCTGAAGGAACAGGAGTCTCGACTCAGACCACATACCAGAAAACAGGGGAAACAACACAAAACAAATACTAGGGAATGAGACACTTAACTCCTGAAGTAGAAGAACAAGCAGGAACACCAGAGGAGACAACACACACCAGCTCTTTCACTTGCAATGAAGCTATACACCGCAAGGAGTGATGGGAGTAGCCAGACTAAATAGTAATGACCACTATGCTGCACGTGACTAGAGGTGTGGTCATTACCATCAACAACAAAGCACCTAGCCTGGGAGTGACCGTGAGAAACCACTTATCTCTACCACTCTGCTTAGTAACACTTTAGGCTAGTTTCACACTAGCGGAAGCCTTCTCCGGCAGGCTGTTCCAGGAGGTGAACAGCCTGCCGGATCCGTGCTGCCGCTAGTGCACACATGCCGCCAGAGTTCCGTCGGAAGCACGGCAAACATGCCGAGAGGCGGCCGGAATAAAACTACGACAGAAGGCTGCCGCTAGTGTGAAAGTCGCCTTAGCTAGCTACCTCATTTTACTGCACCTCTATGCTTTTGTTCTCCTATTGCATCTTCCCCAGCGACTGACTGCCTGTTACTAATAGATCTTACCATAGCAAGCTACCCAATTAGATCCAGGATCTGGGCTTCCTTGACATGCAACATGCACTTTCAAACAACTGTTCAAGAAATCTATACATTGCAAAAGACTTACACTGCACTATATTACTAATCGTGGTGCCTGCAGGGCTTTTTTTCCACTTAAAATAACGGATCTCAGATGGAAATGCTTGAAATACAGGATCTGTTTTTTTCTTTTTTTTCTGTTCTTCTGATGGATCAGAAGTATGGAAAACTAAACGGTGATGTAAACCCGGCCTTATACTCTCTCTGTATAATATCCACTTGTATCTAATAATAACAGTCTGGAGATGCTGGGAGATGTCATAGAAGCACAACAACAACAATCACCCTAGCTCCGAATCTGGCACTTCATGGACAACAATACCTGACAGATCCCACTGACTATGATGAGATCTGCCAGGCTATAAAATGTATGATCTGATCTGCGAATGAGACCCCAAACACAGATGTGATTAAAGCCTTATATGTTCTCTAGCATCAGATTATGATCTTCTGCAGCAGCTGAGGTATGTATTAGGAGTTCCTATAGCAGCTGAGTTGTGTATTATGAGGTTCTGCAGCAACATAGGTGTGAACTAGGCAATTCTGCAGCATCTGATGTGTGTATTATGAAGTTCTGCAGCAGCTGAGGTGTGTATTATGAAGTTCTGTAGCAGCTGAGGTATGTATTAGGAGGTTTTGCTGCAGTTGATGTGCTTATTATGAGGTTCTGCAGCAGTTAAGGTGTGTATTGTGAGGTTCTGCAGCAGCTGATGTATGTATTGTGAGGTTCTGTAGCAGCTAAGGTATGTGTTATGAGGTTCTGCAACAGCTGAGGTGTGTGTTAGGAGGTTCTGCAGCAGCTGAGGTGTGTGTTAGTAGGTTCTGCAGCAGCTAAGGTGTGTGTTAGGAGGTTCTGCAGCAGCTAAGATGTGTATTATGCAGGGGCGTTGCTAGGGTCTGAAAACATCCAGGGCACATGCCCACTGTACCACGCCCCCGTGAAGCCATGCCCCCACCCTGTGAAGCCACGCCCCCATCACTACCGGAAAGGGGGAGGGCCCTTCACAGTAGTTATTAACCCCTTTCAGCAGTCCCCCCTTCAGTGAATTATTCGGTTAATAACTACTGTGAAGGACCTAGCCGTCTGGGCAACCCCACAGATCATCCCCCCACCCCCCTTGTACTTTTTCCGCTACTTGCGGGCTACGTCGGCATGAGTTCAGTCACTTAGGTGCACAATCCAGTTCTGCGGCGCGTGATCCCGTGACCTACAGCGGCAGGTCTCGCGGGATCACGCGCTGCAGGACAGGATTGTGCACCGAAGTGACTGAACTCATGCCGCCACAGTCCGCAAGTAGCGGAGCAAGTACAAAGGGGGTGGGGAATAGCCAAATAAAAACAAAAATGCTACCAGGCCAGCATAACATTCGGGGCACTGGACAAAACATCCGGGGCTCAAGCCCCGAATGTTTTGACCTAACGACGCCCCTGGTATTATGAGTTTCTGCAGCAGCTGAGGTGTGTATTATGAGGTTATGCAGCAGCTGAGTAATTATGAGGTTCTGCAGCAGCTGAGATGTGTATTATGAGGTTCTGCAGCAGCTAAGGTGTGTATTATGAGGTTATGCAGCAGCTGAGGTGTGTATTATGAGGTTATGCAGCAGCTGAGTAATTATGAGGTTCTGCAGCAGCTGAGGTGTGTGTTAGGAGGTTCTGCAGCAGCTAAGGGATGTGTTATGATGTTCTGCAGCAGCTGAGGTGTGTATTATGAGGTTCTGCAGCAGCTAAGGTATGTGTTAGGAGGTTCTGTAGCAGCTGAGTTGTGTATTAGGACGTTCTGCAGCAGCTGAGGTGTGTATTAGGACGTTCTGCAGCAGCGGAGGTGTGTATTAGGCACTTCTGCAGCAGCTGAGGTATGTATTAGGAAGTTCTGCAGCAGCTGAGGTGTGTACTAGAAATTTCTGCAGCAGCAGCTAAGGTGTGTATTAGGAACTTCTGCAGCAGCTAAGGTGTGTATTAGGAACTTCTGCAGCAGCTGAGGTGTGTATTAGGAACTTCTGCAGCAGCTAAGGTGTGTATTAGGAACTTCTGCAGCAGCTGAGGTGTGTATTAGGAACTTCTGCAGCAGCTGAGGTGTGTATTAGGAAGTTCTGCAGCAGCTGAGTTGTGTATTAGGAACTTCTGCAGCAGCTGAGGTGTGTATTAGTAGGTTCTTCAGCAGTCAGAGAAACATCCTTTAAATCCTTTAGTTTTCTTTGTTTACACTTTGTAGAATGTCCCTGTGCTGTCACTCTGCCAGCACGTGTCACACTGTGACCTGACTGACCAGTCCGGACCTGCCATGATCCAGCAGCGTCACCAGTCCAGACTCCAGTCCAGCTCAGTGAAGATCTGCCCCAGGCCCTGACTGCGCTCTGCCAACAGCACAAACAGTATGTCAGCATAGGGTGGCCAGAGGTCCGGTTTTAGGCCGTACAGTCCAGTTTTCAGACTCCCTGTCCTCCGTCCGGCACAAAGCCTGGATGCACACAGGGATGTCCTTTTGAACAGCTCAGGCTCAGACAGCAGCACTGGTCTGTCTGAATATGAGCTACAGGGAAGAACGTTACCCTCCCCTGCAGCTGGACTGCGGTTGATTTTACCTTAATTTGTTAAATCCCTGTCGGAGGGAGAGTGACCTAACCAGATTTGTGCGTGGCTTAGCTGAGCCACCCTAATTGGGGAGGAGGTGAAGCAGGAGCAAGCACAGTCCATGAGGAAAGGATGACACATTATATAAAGTAACAGCAGTGGGCACAATTAATCGAGTAAGGCTAGGTAATCACCTGCAATCAGATTTCAGTATTCTGTTCCAGCATACCAGCAGAATTCCAGAATTGCCAGTTCCAGCATATGCCAAACACTGCTGGCACCTGCCAGATCCTATTCACAATAATGGGGTCAGTCGAGATCCCGAATGCAGCGTTATTTTGCCCTTTGTTTTTGCCAGAATCTGCAACGAAGGCTTCTGCTGGAACCTCTGCAGCAGATGTGCACGTATCCTAAGGGATTTATGGGTCACTGACAAGGGGGTTCAATTCAGATTCTTGCCATAGGGCCCAGTGATTTCTATGTACGCCCCTGGGTATAGTCATGGTGGAGTGCTATTATTAGCCGTTATATAATGTTATTATTGGTAATTTTGATCTAGGTAAACTGTAGGCATGATTCCATAAAAATGGCGTACCATAGGTTAGGGGACAAAATACTTGACTTGCCCCAGGTGCTGGCAACCCACCCTATGCCATTGACCCCATGTGCTACAATAAAGTCCTAGTACCTACTGTATTTTGCACACGGCTGTGGTTTTGTGTGCTGGTCTTGTGAAGATAAACCACTATACTGGAGTTCCTTACACAGAGCTAGAGGCAGCCAAGCTTGGCCTAAGTCTGGCATGTTTTTAGCCTGTGCGAATGGTACTCTCAAGATAAAATAGATGGCATTCACACTTGAAGGTGCCACTCTTTCAAGAGTATATTAGCAACTAATCAAAAATCAGAGAAAAAGATACAAAACATCCTGCGCAATGTAATAAATAAATAAGCGGATATGCATGCCTACATTTATAAAAGAAAAGTCACAGAAAATAATGCACAATAAATGCAAACATTATATTTGGGAGTCTTTTTTTGTAAATTTTTTCTCCTCCTATCCCACAGGCAACCTTATTTAGGTGGTACATATAGCTGTGCAGGCTCTTCCTCTCATTGGTTGGTTGGTGCACACTATAGGAAGCAGCACACTATATGTGCAGGGTCTGCTGTCCTGAATATACAGGGTGGGCCATTTATATGGATACACCTTAATAAAATGGGAATGGTTGGTGATATTAACTTCCTGTTTGTGGCACATTAGTATATGTGAGGGGGGAAACTTTTCAAGATGGGTGGTGACCATGGCGGCCATTTTGAAGTTGGCCATTTTGAATCCAACTTTTGTTTTTTCAATAGGAAGTGGGTCATGTGACACATCAAACTTATTGGTAATTTCACAAAAAAAACAATGGTGTGCTTGGTTTTAACGTAACTTTATTCTTTCATGAGTTATTTACAAGTTTCTCTTTGTTTACAGCCATTGACATGTCGCCGAGGTTAACACGTGAGGAGCGGATAGAAATTGTGTTAATGTCTGGTGAACGCAGTAACCGGGTCATTGCAGCAGATTTCAATGCAAGACACCCTACGAGACCACCCATCTCCCATGCTACAGTTAGCAAACTGCTTGCTAAGTTTCTTGAAACTGGTTCAGTGTTGGATTTGCCAAAATGTGGACGCATGAAATCTGTCACTAATGAAGAAACATCAGTGGCTGTCCTAGCTTCATTCAGCAAGAGCCCACAGCGTAGCACTCGCCGCATGTCACTGGAAAGTGGCATTAGTCGAACATCCCTTTGGCCGATATTAGCTACTCACAAATGGCACCCTTACAAACTTCAGCTACTGCAGCATCTCAACGAGGATGACCCAGATCGGCGCACTGAATTTGCAGAATGGGCAAACAAAAATTGGAACAGGACCCAGAAGATTTAATTCAGTGATGAGGCAAACTTTTATGTGAATGGTGAAGTTAACAAACAAAACCACCGCTATTGGTGTGACACTAACCCACATTGGACAGATCCCTCCAAGACTGTTGGAACAAAAAAAATTATGGTATGGTGTGGTATATGGGGTACAAAGATAGTGGGGCGATTCTTCATCAATGGAAACCTCAAGGCCACTGGATATGCGAAATTGCTACATGATGATGTGTTTCCCTCTTTATGCACTAAAGCTGGCACGTTCCCTGAGTTTTTCCAGCAAGATGGTGCACCACCACATTATGGGTGTCAGGTCCGAGCATTCCTAGATGAACAGTTTCCTGGAAAGTGGATTGGTCGTCATAGGCCAGTTGAATGGCCCCCAAGGTCTCCCGATCTGACCCCCTTAGACTTTTATCTTTGGGGTCATCTGAAGGCAATTGTCTATGCTGTGAAGATACGAGATGTGCAGCACCTGAAACTACGGATACTGGAAGCCTGTGCTAGCATTTCTCCTGCGGTGTTGCTATAAGTGTATGAATAGTGGGAGAAGAGGGTTGCATTGACAATCCAACACAATGGGCAGCACATTGAACACATTTTATAAGTGGTCAGAAACTTGTAAATAACTCATGAAAGAATAGTTACGTTAAAACCAAGCACACCATTGTTTTTCTTGTGAAATTCCCAATAATGATGTGTCATATGACCCTCTTCCTATTGAAAAAACAAAAGTTGGATTCAAAATGGCCACCATGGTCACCACTCATCTTGAAAAGTTTCCCCCCTCACATATACTAATGTGCCACAAACAGGAAGTTAATATCACCAACCATTCCCATTTTATTAAGCTGTATCCATATAAATGGCCCACCCTGTAGATGCCCAATGGCATAGGTAGGTTTAGAGTAGGACCTGCCTGGCTGAGACCACCTTGGCAATGGTAGGCGGGCACAGAGATGTTTTGATCAAAATATATTGGCTGACAGTCTCAGATTTTATTATATCAGAGTGAGGACTTAGTCCATATATAATGTTTGCATCTATTATGTTACTGCTTTATTTTCTGTGATTTATAGAGGTAGATCTGACCCTGCCAGTTTTTGGGAGGTTCTGGCTGTTGCGCTTGCTGCCACCATCATAGTCCTCACCTTCCCACCATTTTTATCAGATTGTGATATACCATTGTGGGCTCCTTGAGCAGGACCCCAGACATGGCGGTATCTGCAATTGTTTAATCTTTTATATACAATATTATGTAATGTCATGTGATGCAATGCCATTTATTCCAGCAGAGGAGGTGATGGTTAGCAATGGTTGGCAAGAACAGGTCTAACCACCCTGTTCCTCCCCTCTTGGTATGAGTGTGCTAATCGCACTTCCTGCCAGTAGTAGTAGTTTTAATGTAGTGAGACAAGGAAAGCAGAGGAGAAGGGAGTTCCTATTCCGATACTGGGGGAGTGAGGAAGCACATGTCAGAGCCCCACACCCCAGGACGGTATCTTATTCCCTTATGAGACCAACGATCCAGAGGGAAACCCAGGAACCAGATATTCTTCTCCTGTGAGACAACACTCCAGAGAGACCAGCAAATCCAGCTTAAAGAAAGCATCTGTACGAAAGCAGAGTGATCAGCGAAACACAGCTTTACAAACACTGCTGCTAGGTGAGGGACTACAGCTCAGACACCACCATCTACCTAAACACATCGCAAGGCCAGACTAATGTCAAGCCTGTATTATAATTATAAGCCCCTATTGAGATCCATTGAGGCGAGTCTCCAGAAATGGTCCTTGCTCCAAATCTCCTGGTTTGGCAAAATTAACGCCCTCAAGATGGACATATTGCCCAGAATATTATACCTCTTTCAGATGGTCCCATTAAGTTCTATACTGCTGGTTCAGCACCCAGACATGCTATTTCTCTGGTCTACAATCTACTGATCATTGAGGAGATGGGGCACTAAATACCCTACCATAAGCACCTAGGTTCATTTCTGCATGGGTGGGAGAATTAGGCTCACTACAGAGCAGTGGTGCAGGTCATTACTGTTGACCCACAAACTGTCAGTATCATGTAGGTTACAAGAACTTAATTACAAGATACGGATGCGATGGTATAGAACACCTGTGAAGCTCCACCAGTTTAACCCCTCAGTACCTGTTACATGCTGGCGCTGCACATCTGCTGTTGGTACAATGCTGAACATATGGTGGGAATGCCCATGTGTAGCCCAACTTTGGCAAGAGGTGTTTGCCCTCTATAACTCTCTCTACTGGTCTTTTATAACACCCTCACCAAAGATCGCACTCTTGCCTATCTTCCCAGGATGGATTTAACACATCAAAAAGGGAAACTTGAGACTTTTTGTCTTAGTTATGAGACAAATAATATGCAAATGGAGATCAACTTAGAGTCTTTAGAGACTGACCTGGGTGACTGCACTGGATTCTCTTGTTTGCATAGAGGAACTCAGGGCAGAAGATCATAATATGGCTTATCCCTTTGCAATGGTTTGGTCACCCTGGCTTCAGTTTCGCAAATTTCTGTCTTTCTCAAACTGGTTAGACAACGGCGTTGGCCCTACTCAGGTAACTTAAATTATCGCTACTCTCCAACTTACTCTCTCTTATCCAATCCTACCCCATGTTTCTGTCTGGTCTTATATGTTTGTTCGTCTCCCTTCAATTTTCAGTTCTCTGATTGAATGATTGTCTTCTTTTGACATGTTCTTTATAATTTATTGTGTTTAGCAATACCCTATGTTTTCAATGACTCACGGTGTAAGAAAGTGTCTTAACAGGCAATGTTGCTTATATAATGTATTTTTCCCTTTATAAGACGCACCTAATGATAAGACGCACCTAGGTTTTTGAGGAGAAAAAAAATATATATATACTTTGAACCAAAAGGTGTGCTTTTGGTGGGTTTTAAACTAATTGTGGTCTGTGGATGACACTATTATGGGGGGTCTGTGGATGATACTGTTATGGAGGGGATCTGTGGATGACGCATTGTTATTGGGGATCTGTGGATGGCACTGTTATGGGGGATCTGTGGATGACACACGGTTATGGGGAAATCTCAGGGATGATGCATTGTTATCGAGGATCTGAGGATGACACTGTTATGGGGGATCTGTGGATGACACTGTTATGGGGGATCTGTGCATGACACTGTTATGGGGGGATCTGTGGATGACACTGTTATGGGGGGATCTGTGGATGACACTGTTATGGGGGGATCTGTGGATGACACTGTTATGGGGGATCTGTGCATGACACTGTTATGGGGGGATCTGTGGATGACACTGTTATGGGGGGATCTGTGAATGACACTGTTATGGGGGGGAATCTGTGGATGACACATAGTATCTTATAGTGACCCCATTATACCAGGCCCCGCTCACAGCAGTCTTTACATGTAAAGTCTGTTTATTCAATCCTTAACCAGTGACTCTGGTTTGTTAAACTAGCATAATCTTCTGTAGTAGTACTCACTATCAAAGCTGCGGGCAGGCCGGCAATGTAAAGGCATTCATTCATTCATGCTCCTCCTGCTCCATTCATGAAGTGGGAGGAGCATGAATGAGTAAGTGAGGTTACGCTGCCGGCCTGCCTGCCGCTTTGATAGTGAGTACTACTACAGAGGATTATGCTAGTTTAACATACCAGAGCCACTGCTTAAGGATTTAATAAACATATTTTACTTGTAAAGACTGCTGTGAGAGGGGCACGGTGTAATGGAGTACAGTGACTGCACCGGGCCCCGCTGCGAGTGCAACAGCAGTTGCCGGCCTCCAACCCCTCCTCCCACCCCGCTTACTGTAACTGATACATGTGCAGCATAGTGGCCGGCAATGTATAAATTGCACCATTCGCTTTATAAGACGCACTGCCATCCCCCCCCCCCCCCCCACACACACACACACACACTTTTGGGGGGAGAAAAGTGCGTCCTATAAAGCGAAAAATACGGTACTCTGTTTTTCTATTGTTAACAATTATTTAATAATTGATTTATAAAAAAGAGATTAAACCATAATATCAAGCCTGTATTAAAGTGGACACCTATATCCACAAGTGCTTGCTAGTGTCAACCTATTGCCTAACCAGCCACCATACCTCCCCATCTAGCGCAGGAGAAACTGCACTTTGTATTTACATAGTAACATAGTATATGAGACCGAAAAAAGACATTTGTCCATCCAGTTCGGCCTGTATCCTACAAGTTGATCCAGAGGAAGGCAAAAAACCCTGTGAGGCAGAAGCCAATTTTCCCCACTTAAGGGGAAAAAAATTCCTTCCCGACTCCAATCAGGCAATCAGAATAACTCCCTGGATCAACGACCCCTCTCTAGTAGCTGTAGCCTGTAATATTATTACACTACAGAAATAAATCCAGTCCCCTCTTGAATTCCTTTATTGTACTCACCATCACCACCTCCTCAGGCAGAGTTCCATAGTCTCACTGCTCTTACAGTGAAGAATCCTTTTCTATGTTCATGTACAAACCTTCTTTCCTCCAGACGCAGAGGATGTCCCCTTGTCACAGTCACAGTCCCGTGGATAAATAGATGATGGGAAAGATCTCTGTACTGACCCCTGATATATTTATACATAGTTATTAGATCTCCCCTCAGTCGTCTTTTTTCTAAAGTGAATAACCCTAATTTTGATAACCTTTCAGGGTACTGTAGATCCCTCATTCCAGTTATTACTTTAGTTGCCCTCCTCTGAACCCTCTCCAGCTCTGCTATGTCTGTCTTGTTCACAGGAGCCCAGAACTGTACACTGTACTCCATGTGTGGTATGACTAGTGATTTGTAAAGTGGTAGGACTATGTTCTCATCACGGGCGTCTATGCCCCTTTTGATGCAACCCATTATCTTATTGGCCTTGGCAGTAGCTGCCTGACACTGGGTTTTTGCAGCTTAATTTGCTGTTTATTAAAATTCCTAGATCCTTTTCCATGTCAGTGTTACCGAGTGTTTTACCATTTAACATGTACGGGTGACTTGCATTATTCCTTCCCATGTGCATAACTTTACATTTGTCAGTGTTAAACCTCATCTGCCATTTTTCTGCCCAAACCTCCAATCTATCCAGATCCCTCTGTAGCAGAAAACTGTCCTCTTCAGTGTTAATTACTTTACACAGTTTAGTGTCATCTGCAAAAATAGATATTTTACTGTGCAAGCCTTCTACAAGATCATTATTCATTAATAAATATATTGAAGAGAATAGGGCCCAATACTGACCCCTGAGGTACCCCACTAGTTACAGTGACCCAATCTGAGTATCTACCATTAATAACCACCCTCTGTTTTCTGTTTTCTCCCAGTCCGAGCATCCTCATTTTATATACTAACCTTTTATGAGTACTGAAGAGAAAAAAAAAACCTGAGTATCAATTGCCCAAATAAATTAACTTTATTGAATACAAATATTAAAATACATATACATAATGCACAGGAAGGTGGCAATGGAAAAGCGCCACCCTGGACTACAGCGCCATCGTATACAGAGTTATTGCATAAGAACCCCTATGTAATTGTTCTAAGTATAAACATGCGATGGAGCCAAGAGAGACCAGGGTGGCGCTACCCTGGTCTCTCTTGGCTCCATCCGTCACTCGGTAAGACTGTTTATTCCCCTGATCTTTGTCCATGCTTGTATGATTGTCCCCCATATGTAGGGGTGCAGGTCGGAGATGGTCACTTGGATATGCGGACAAGGCAGTGGCAATCATTAGTCTCGCATGTTTATACTTAGAACAATTACATAGGGGTTCTTATGCAATAACTCTGTATACGATGGCGCTGTAGTCCAGGGTGGCGCTTTTCCATTGCCACCTTCCTGTGCATTATGTATATGTATTTTAATATTTGTATTCAATAAAGTTAATTTATTTGGGCAATTGATACTCAGGTTTTTTTTTTTCTCTTCAGTATTTGTATTTTTTCTGAGGTATTGCCATTTACTATGTAGTAGAGAGCCATGACATGTAGCCCCGGTCTGTTTGGCCTTTATTTAAATGAGGGCAGGGTCTCTCTCCTAGGTTATGGTTTATGTTAACCTTTTATGAGGTACGGTGTCAAATGCTTTGGAGAAGTCCAGATATACGACATCCATTGATTCGCCGCTGTCAAGTCTAGAACTTACCTCCTCATAGAAGCTGATTAAATTCGTTTGGCATGACCGATCCCTCATGAAGCCATGCTGATATGGCGTTATTTGCTTATTTTCATTGAGATACTCCAAAATAGCATCTCTTAGAAACTCTTCAAACAGTTTACCAACAAAAGATGTTAAACTTACCGGCCTATAATTTCCAGGCTCTGTTTTCGGACCCTTTTTGAATATTGGCACCACATTTGCTATGCGCCAATCCTGTGGAACATTCCCTGTTATTATAGAGTCCGTAAATATCAGAAATAATGGTCTGGCTATGACATCACTTAATTCCCTTAGGATACGGGGGTGTATGCCATCCGGTCCTGGCGATTTGTCTATTTTAATCTTTTTAAGTCGCTGTTGTACTTCTTCCTGGGTCAGACAGGGCACTTTTAATGGGGGATTTACTTTTACATTCTGCATTTCATCTGACAGTTTATTTTCCTCAGTGAATATAGTGGAGAAAAAAAATGTATAATAGTTTTGCTTTATCCTCGGCGCTCTCTGCAACACCCCCCTCATTGCTATGTAGAGGGCCGACACCTTCAGATTTATATTTTTTACTATTTATATAATTGAAGAACATTTTAGGGTTAGTTTTACTCTCTTTGGCAATTAATCTCTCGGTCTCTAGTTTGGCAAATTTTATTAGTTTTTTACATATTTTATTTTTTTCCTTATAGTTTATCAGTGCTTCCTGACTCCCCTCCTGTTTTAGTGATTTATATGCTTTCTTTTTGTCATTTATTGCCTTCTTTACGGTTCCATTTATCCATATTGGTTTCTTATTGCTCCTTAGCCTTTTATTCCTATAAGGTATGTACCTCTCACAATTAGATGTTACAATGCTTTTAAAAATCTCCCATTTTATGGTTGTATTTTTATTTTTGAGGACTTTGTCCCAGCTAGTTAGGCCTATGACCTCGCTTAGTTGGCTAAATTTTGCTTTTTTGAAGTTTGGTATTTTTGTTCCTCCCTTTAGAAACTCTCGTTTGAAGGATAATTGGAAGGTTATAACTTTATGGTCACTATTTCCCAGGTGTCCCCCAACTTGCACATCTGTTGTTCTATCAGGTCTATTGGTTAATACTAAGTCCAGTATGGCCGTCCCTCTAGTGGGGTCCTGAACCAGTTGGGAAAGGAAATTGTCTTTGGCTATTGCCAAGAACCTGTTTCCTTTTGGGATGTACAGCTTTCAGTTTCCCAGTCTATATCTGGGTAGTTGAAGTCCCCCATGATAACGACTTCATTATGATTTGCCGCCTCGTCTATCTCGTTTAGTAATAGATTTTCTGTGGACTCTGGTATATTAGGTGGTTTATAATAAACTCCTATTAGTATTTTATTATTGTTTTTTGCTCCATGTATTTCTACCCACAGTGACTCCACATGTTCATGTCCCTCAGAGATGTATTCTCGAATTACGGGATTTAGACACGACTTTACATAGAGGCAGACCCCTCCACTTCTCCGGTTTTGACGATCCTTTCTAAACAGATTGTAACCTTTTATATTAACTGCCCAGTCATAGCTATCATCCAGCCATGTCTTAGTTATTCCCACTACGTCATAGTCCTCCTCACACATAACTAATTCCAGTTCACCAGTCTTGTTAGTCAGGCTTCTGGCATTAGTATACATATATTTGACAGGTTTATGTGTATTTTTTACCCTACATCTTTCATTCTGAGCTGTTCTAGTCCCCCCCTTCCATTCCTCCCCCAGACACACTACCTCGCCCCTGGTCTCTATCTGCACTATCTTCCCCTCCTATAACGTAATTACCCTCCCCCCCAGTCCCTAGTTTAAACACTCCTCCAACCTTCTAGCCATCTTTCTCCCCAACACAGCTGCCCCTTCCCCATTTAGGTGCAGCCCGTCCCTATGGTAGAGCCTGTAGCCAACAGAGAAGTCGGCCCAGTTCTCCAGGAACCCGAACCCCTCCTTTCTACACCAGTTCTTGAGCCACTTGTTAACCTCCCTAATCTACCGCTGCCTTTCTTGTGTGGCTCGTGGTACAGGCAGTATTTCAGAAAATACTACTTTTGAGGTCCTTGCCCTAAGCTTTTGACCTAAATCCCTGAAATCATTTTTAAGGACTCTCCACCTTCCTCTAACTTTGTCATTGGTTCTGATATGGACCATGACCGCTGGATCTTCTCCAGACCCTCCCAGTAATCTGTCAACCCGATCCGCGATGTGTCATACTCTAGCGCCAGGAAGACAGCACACTGTTCGGCGATCACGATCTTTGTGACAGATTGCCCTATCTGTACCCCTAATAATTGAGTCTCCCACTACCAGCACCTGTCTGGCCTGCCCTGCTCTCCTGGTCCCCTGTTTACTGGAGCTGACATTCCCCTGACTGGCAGAGGAAGTGTCTGGCTGCAGCGGTGCCGTCCCTGAACTGTCATCCCCCTCATCTGCCAACCGTGCAAACTTGTTGGGGTGTGTCAGATCAGGGCTAGCCTCCCCTGGCACTCTTCCCTCTACCCTGCATTCTTTCTGTTACCCAGCTAACTACCTCACTCTCCTCACACTCCTCGCTACCACCCTCCCCCACATCTACCCTATAGAGTGCTTGCTCAGTGAGCAGCAAACTCTTTTCAAATTGTCAGTGGCTTTCAGTGTTGCAACTCGCCTGTTTAGAGACTCGATGTGCGTTTCCAAACGGGTAATTTGCTCACATTTTGAACAAACATATACACCTTCGAACGGCTGTTCCAGGACTGCATACATCATACAAGATGTGCACTGGACGGCGCTGTCAATAATGGAAGTCATACTAAATAGGGATTACACAGGAAAAGAGAGGGAAAAAAATAAATAAATACAATATAGAGCAGTGATATCAAGATTCTTACTTACTGTGGTCCCTTACAGCAGTAGGAAGACTAGCTAGAATCAAACCAACTGTATACAAGGATGATATAATGAATCTCTGTTTCTTGCGCCTTTTCTCAAACTCCGGTTTCTTTAACTCCACTTATGAAAGCAGCCACTTAATAATGCAGGCCTCAGGTAGAGCAGGCTCTGGAAGAGTTGAGTGGTCTAATTTATAGCACCTGTTAGGCCAAGCCACTCCCCCTCACCAAGCAGAGAAAAAAAAAACTGCTTTAAATGACACTACACAACAGAGAGAAAAAAAGCGGTTTTAAATGGCTGAACTAAACTGCAAGTACTTAACTTTCTAGGTAAGCAGCTTCACACCACAGTCAGACACTTGCAGTCCCAACAAAAAGACACTCAGCAGTGTTTATTGCTACTGGATGTGCCACAAGTTATATATTGCAGTGAAAAGAGACTGTTATATGTTTACTTCTGAACAGATTATTCAAACTACCTTTCCACTGCACCAATCCCCAGGGAGCACATTGTGATACAATATCTCATCAGGGCCACTACCACTCCCATCCTCTGCACTGTCTCCTCAGGGGCTCGTTGCACTTGGCACCCTCCAGATTCCATGCCCTGTATTTTCCCTGAGTGCCACTGTTACTACCACTCCCCCTACCTGTCACTGATGTTCCCATGACAGGTGACAGGTGGCAGGAGATTGGCAAGACTGGCAACACGTGCTTTGATCTGACAGGTTTCCTTGTGAATCAATAGGTGTCTGTGTTGTTTCTGGTAATGGCCACACCCCTTGCCTCAGGTGTTGCTAATGTGGTCATTTAACCTTCCCCTGACAAAGCCATCTGGCAAAAAGTGTTGCGTAAGTGGAGGACACTGGAATGGGTCTTAGGCTGGAAGAGCTCTTTCCATGTACTATATAGGTTGTATAGCATACTTCAGTGGTGACTTTTGAGACATCTAATATAGAATGTACTCTTATTTTTGATTGCCCCTATATGCACTGCTCCTTTAGGGGGCTCATAATTGGATTTGCACATTTACACATCCATCTACTATTGTTATCACAATTTTATGTATACATACCTGAGTATGCTCATGGATTTGTTTGCTCCTTGTTTCATCTTAGAATCATGATTAGCCTCCCTCCATGGTCCCCTTTTTGTACATGTTTTCATTCCACTGAATCATGTAGACTCCATTGCTCATGTTCTTTTACTGATTGTATTTAAATAAAGTTCTATATTTTTGACAAATAGACGGTTGTGTTTAGTTTCATGACCTGGGTATACATATTTAATATAGGTTTGTGGCTTTCTTATTTATAGTTGCTACTCCCACTATGCTGTGCGGTTTATAGCTTCTGCTTTGAGTTGTGGATTGCTGGTGTGTGGATCTCAGCGGAGTTCCTGGTGCTTCCATTGCTCCTTTGAAGTTAAGTCTTTAATTTCCCTTTTGGTATTTTGTTTGTGTTCTGTGTGTTGTATTACCCTGTCTTTCGTATTAAGGCTTGAGAGAGACTCCTGTTCGTACTTCCTCTTGGAGATACAGGTTGTCTCAGTCCTGACATTAGTCCATGGTCCTACAGGGTCAGTTAGGACACTAGGTTCCGATGTATCAACTCACCTACCTCTGGGGTCTGTTCATACTGGTAGTTAGTCAGGACCTTGATTAGGGTTTTATAAGAAGGTGTCCATCTCCTTTCCCTAGTTTTCAGGCTCTATTCCCTCACCCCTTTCCCTCCTTTGTTCGGAGTGGTCTTTTCCTCCCACACCCGAACGTGACACTACCACCATGTCTACAAGTGCCACTACTATTACTACTATTGGCTGGCTGTCTGGTGCTGTTACTACCCATATTCTGATTGTGGGAGGACAATGTATGGGCCTTTTGTTTTGCACTCTTCCATTTTCCAAACATTTTATTATGAGACCTACAAATGAACAGTTATTTTTTTGGTACACACAGATTATTATACGGTACTAGCAAACCTGCAAGTGGTTTTCTGTAATTTAAAAATAGGGGTGCAGTTAAATGTCCCCAAATCTTTCTCCTTCCACAAACACTTCACACTGCTATTGACAATTTACAATCGTAATAATGCAAATTTTGCAGTGAAACGTGTTCGAACTACTCTTATGCAAGAATACCGACCCTTCACTAAAACTCTGGAGTGATATTGTATTTTTTTTTGCAGTGATGATATATGTCTTTTGAACTTTATGATGCTGTGATGTAGAAAGGCCTTTACTAACATGGTTTTACCATATTGTTCGCCCTATAAGATGCATTTTCCCCCCAAAAGTGGGGAAAATGATAGTGCATCTTATGGGGTAAATACTAATGACCGCTTTCATTAGTACAGCAGGATCAGGGTTTGAAAAATATGGAGCTCAATATGCTGGCTGCACTTATTGTTCTCTGGTCTCTGTCTGCTGGCACCACATGCTGCGCTGTGACCTGTGTATAGCGTGAGGACATTGGCGAACTCTGTAACCTCATGCTGTGCAATGTCAGGTAACAACACAGCATGGCAGGAAGAGGATCTCTAGGGTGGCGGCGGTGTCTGGTGCTGATTTGAGAAACACTGGGGGTCTAATTTGAGGTTTGAGAATCACTTGGAATCTGATTAGGGGTCTCATCAACACTGGGGGTCTGATTGGGAGTCTGACATGAGGTCTGAGAAACACTGGTGGCGTGATCTGAGGTCTGATTAATATTGGGGGCCTGATCTTAGGTCTGATTATCGTTGGTGGTCTGATCTTAGGTCTGATTATCGTTGGTGGTCTGATCTGAGGTCTGATGAAACATTTTTTTTTTCTTATTTTCCTCTTCTAAAACCAAGGGGCGTTTTATGGGCTGACACATCTTATAGGGCAAAAATATTGCTTTTGCTGCTGTAGCCACTCATTATCCTGCAGCAATGTACAAACTGTTCATTAACACTACTATGATAATAGTTATCATTTGAATGCTTTTTAGAAAGAATAACACACATTCACTAACACTTGGGTTTGACAATGATATACATCTTTGAGCTAGATGCTGTGATGCAGTAATGCCTTCCATAACATGGTTATAATTTGCATTACTGATGTGAAATGCACCTGGTGCTATATCCTATCAATCCATTATCATGCAGCAATATACGTTTTTTCCTAAGAATTACATGTGTTTACTAATACTTGGGTGTGACAATGCAATTGTTTTACAGTGATGATATGTGTTTTTTGAACCAGACACTGTAATGCAGTAATGCTTCATTAACATGTGTAAGGGATCGCTCTCTCAAGCAGGGTGGCGATGACAGATTCCTCCTCTAACAATGGGGTTAAAGTCCAAATGGTGTTTTATTTTGGCACTTCAGCACCAGCACAACCATAAACACCTGCCTGTCTGGGCTCTACCTAATACATAGGTCTTCTCTCTAACTCACCCCTCAAGCGCCGTTCACACAAGGGGTGTGATCCGGCTTTTCTCAGCCATACAGTCTAGCAGCCTCCTGGTTGTGACCACACCAGTACCTTGGGGGATATGGTCCAAGGGTCCTCCCGACTCTGACAGTGTGACACCTCTTTCCTCAGGCATCCCTGGGTCCCCCAAAACTCAGGCTTTCACACAGCCTTGTGCCCCCCCCCCCCAGCCCTCCTGGGTGGGACCACACAGAACCTCTGTAGGCTTCCTTTTCCAAGTCCACTCTCACAGTCATACACAGAGGGTTGTTTTATCCCTCCATGATTATCTTTGCAGGCCTCACCTGTGATCTCCTTAGCTAAAAGAAATAAGTGTACTGGAAGGGTGTGGCCTGGCATGTCGCACTATCAAACCTACCCACCAATCCAAATAAAATCCAGCCCAGAACAGAATGTAGACAAACATGTCTCCACAAACTACACTTTGCTGAAACCACTGCAGCTTTCCGGATTTCAGTTATCTCACCCAGCTGAGGTATCTGGGTGGGATATACACGCCCTCCAGCACTATACTGTACACATTACCACATATCCCCCCTTCTTTTTCAGACCAGAGGTCTGGGCATTTTTCCACATCGCACTGTGTCCTCCAGAAAATGTGGCCAGTGTCACTCTTTTCCCTTTGTTCTGCCCCACCCAAGCCAGAAGAGCTTGGTTTGTCACAAACACAGATTTTCTACCCAGTAGATAATATCTAAGGGACTCCAGTGCCCATCAAATGGCCAGACACACTCGTTCTACTCTTTAACGAGTGACAATGATGTGCTCTCGCACTCAATGATGTGCTCACTCTCTTTGTCTCTCTATTTCTATCTCTCTGTGCCTCTGGAGTTCATGCTCCCTGCAGCGTCAGACGATTTCTCCTACTCCAACTCATCGGCCTTAGCTTCTTCAGCCTTTATGTTTTTGGACTCTCCATTCTCCTTGTTAGCCTGCTCATCCTTCTCGGGCATGGCATCATATACCTGCACTCTTAACTCCTCCCTTTCTTTCTCATCAAGGTTGGAGGCACTGGGGATATTGGGGTTCTTATCAGACTCTTCATCATCCTCTTCTATCATTCCCTTCAGAGTGTTACCGAAAACATTGTTCTCCATTCGTGCAAGTGCCAGGAGAGCCATCTCATATAGTAGAAGGCATCTGCACACTGGTCGGCCATCTTCCTGTATTTCTTCCCCAGAAGGTTGCTGGCTTCCTTAAAGGCATTGACGGCGGAGGGGATGTCTTTCATTACCAAGTCCCGGTTACTCACTGCCATGAGTCTCTTGGCTTCTACATCCATATCAGCCCCATCAACTTGTTTAGCAGAAACTTCTTCCATCTTCTCTGCCTCAGCCGACACTGCAGTGTCACCATTTCCAGACCCATCCTCAACAGGCTCTGGCTTGGACTTCTTGGCATCTTTCAGAGGACTCTCCTCCTCAGGTTTACTATTTACTTTCTTCTGTACTAGATGAGAGATGTCTGATACACAATTGGTTCCCCGTACAATGCAGTCTCTGCTCTTTTCTGCTGCAGCAGCCGATGTAGAAGTACCACCGTTCACTTTTGGAAACCCTGAGGAAGTTCCAGCCTGGGTCCCTTTTCTGCAGTTTTCTGTGCCTTCTTTGGAGCCTTTAATCTTCTCCTTGATATCAGGCAGTAGTCCCTTCAGTTCGTCCATCTCCTTCTGGGTCTTCTCCTTTGACTCCTCTGAAGTCTTCTCCAGTTTCTCTGTGAAGACAGCTAGTCTCTTCTCTATCGTATCTATGGACTTTGTGGAGAGAGAGAACACATCCTCATGTTTGCAGCTGTACTGATATGCAAGGGATATGCCAGGGATATGGTAGGGAGTCTCTGCCAGCAGTCGGCCATGCTCTTCTAGATGCTCCTTTTGGATGGTCAGACCTGCTAGGAAGTCTTCCACTGAGTATAGCTCTCGGCACTATACTGACGTCCCCCCACTTAATCAGGTTCATGTCCTGAACCCGCTCAGGCTCTCTTTCATGTGCCTGTTTCACATTTTATGTCACAACACCTTCATCAACCCTGCACCTGAGCTCACTAACCATAGTACACTGTGGAGACTGCTTATCCACACCTGGTACTTGTTGTACACCCTCTAGAACCACCACGCTTTCCTGCCCATTTGCCACAGTGGGTTCCCTCAGTAGTGTGCTCTCAACATCAATCAGCATTTCTAAATCACATACATTTTTACCACCAGGGGGAGCTTTTTCCCCTATCACAACCTGCAAAGGAAAGAGGGTGTAATCATCATCACATATTTCACATGAGCCCCATTTTCATTAAGCATTTCAATTAGCTTGCCAGGTTTACTCTGCACCATTGTTTTCAATGGTCATTTCACTTACACCTTCATTTAAATGGACAGGTACAGGTCCTGCAGGAGTTTTGTCATTTACTGCAGAAGTGTCTCCATTTCCCCACAACTCCCAGAACAAGGGGAAATTGCGTCCCAACATTACACCATGCATGAGCCTTTTTGCAACATGGTTACAGTATAATTTGCATTACTGATGTGACGTGCATTTGCTGCTGTATTTACCCATTATCATGCAGCAATGTACAATGTGTTCATTAACACAGCTATGAAAATAGTTATGAATGCCATATTAATTTTGCGGTAAAATTAACACTTTTATCAAAGAATACCACATGTTCACTTAAACTCAGGTGTGACAATGCACTTTTTTGCAGTGATGATATGTGTCTTTTGAACTAGATGTTGTGATCTAGTAACACCTTTACAAACAAGGTTACAAATTGTATCACTAATGTGAAATCCGTTTGCTGTATCTACCTGTTGGCTTATTCATGCTGTATGTCAGCCTCTGAGCCAATCAAGGCAAGTCCTCCTTTCCACTTCCTCCCAGTGTCATGCAACTATCCTTCTTCTTCCTCTCTTGTGGTTTTTACCTGCCAATTCTCACGGTAATATGGTGCTGGGCCAGCAAGAATCATTCAGAACAAATCTGATTAGTTTAGAATCGATTTGATCATTCTTACAGTGTACACTATGGAGCACTATGGTTGTTTTCAGTGTTTACTTAAAGCGAAGGGGGACTTTGTGAAGCAGATCACAGCAGAGAGCACTTCACAGTGAGGCTCTGCCTCCAGGTCACTTATAGTAGCAGTACCTGTCAGAATAAAACTTTATATTCACACTACTCCAGATAATGAAAGTTCCATAGACAGTAGTCAATATAGAAAGAGGTAATGGTGGCACTGTCTAGCACCCGAACGCAAGAAGGGACTCCAAAATCGGCCTATTCAACCTCCACGGACCGGGGTGACTGGTGTGTGCAGACAATGAATATCCAAGCAAAGTAAAAATAGATCCGCGGCACTCACCATCCAATTATAGTAGTTACTTTATTGCAGAGTTCTTGTTACAAGAACTCTGCAATAAAGTAACTACTATAATCGGATGGTGAGTGCCGCGGATCTATTTTTACTTTGTTTGGATATTCCATAGACAGTAGGTTTTTACTGCTTTCAATAGCACCCACCTAGTTAGTATTAGTTTAACAAGGTCAAAACAGATGACAGACCCCTTTTACATGAAAATTTGTAAACAGTGGTGGTTTTGACACAGAGGGCACTTCTGGGGTAGTACAGAATGGGGGCATTATAAATACAGGGGGCACTGCTGGGGAACATCATAATACATGGGGCACTACTGGGGCAGTATATAGAGGGACATTATAATTACAGGGGCACTTCTGGTAGACATTATAATAATACATGTGGCATTACTGGGGGCAGTACACAAGGGGCACCTCTGGGGGACATAATAATAAAGGGGGTACTACTGAAGTAGTACAAAAGGGGGAATTATAAATATGGGGACACTGCTGGGTGACATTAAACATACTAGCAGCACTACAGGAGGAAATTATAAATACTAGTGGCACTACAGTGGCCATTCTAAATACTAGGGGCACTACAGGGGAAGCATTATAAATATGGGGAATTATAGCTGAATTATTATTACTGGAGTACTATAGAGGCATTATTAATACTGGGGTACTCGGTAGGTATTTTGGGAGTATTATTATTATTGGGCACAATATGGAGGGCATTTCAACTAATGAGGCACTTTTTGGGCTCCAATTGGAGGAAGTATTACTAATGTGGGAACTCTGGGAGAGTATTACTATTTGTAGGACTTTTGGGAGCAGTTTGGGGACTATCTGTATGGCACTGTTATTTTATTAGTATAGTATTTGGGGGGTATTGGGGAGCACAATGGGACAGTATTGTAGCTGGCAGCAGTATCCTACTGTTGGGGCACCAGGAAGGAAAGGGATGATAGAAAAGTGAGGATCCTAAGATGTCCAAGTGGCAAACTCTGCACAGGCGAGATGTGGCTGCAATAATTTGTCATGGCGGTCTGGTCTGAATGGAGAAGATAAGGAAACAGAACGTCTACATCAGAGATGACTTCACTGCATGTATAGTGCTGTATATCATTTCCAACTGAAATATGCCTTCAGCAGAAAGGCTAGAGGTGTGAGGGGTTGGATTGAGAATTTGGCATGGGTAAGGACGCCATTTCAATTTTCACCGCATGCAGCAGAAAAGATAGATTTGTCCCTGGCCACAGCTTTCAACTGTATCTGCATCCTAAGGACTTTCAGGGAACCGCTGCCAAGAATAGCGATTCCTAACTGCTTATCCTGATAAGGGTCCCCAGGCATAATTTTGCCCCAAAAATACTGAGTCCACCCCTGGTTCTAAACAACATGATATTCATTTTACACGATTGCAGTAGAGGGTATGTTTATTTCAAAGCATATTCAATGTCCAATTAAATATTTTTGCTACAATCAATTGTAGGTTCTCAAACTACAAATAAAGAAACTCTTCTGCTTCCATTAATTACTGTACTAATTGAAATTAGCTACCTTGTTATGTAACCTTATGTAACACTTACTGTTGTGCTTGTTCTAATGAATTCTACATTGATATGTTGATCAGCAAATTGTGCTTTGCACATGGACTAGGAGAACAGCAACATGAAAGATGTTCAGCTTCTGCCATTAATCTAAGTGGTACGCAACCAGTACCAAGCATTTGCTCATCAATAAGACTATCGATTCTAATAGCTACAAGAAATGAAAATAGATTGATGTCCGCGTACTTCCACAGCAGGATTAATCTATCATATCCAGATGAACAGCATCAAGGAGTTTTCTGCATTATAGAGTAACCATTTATTTCTCTCAGGGCTCATGCACATGAGCATTGGCTGCTTTGTGGTCTGCAAATTGCAGATCCGCAAAACACCGGCCGCATGCTTTTCGTATTTTGCTGAAAGGCCAGCCCCTAATAGAATAGTCCTATCCTTGTCCATAATGCGGATAATTAATTGCTGGTAATTTGGTTTTCTGTAGTCCATGACAGCACCAGGAGTGAGGGTCTGCTGCCCAGGACAGATATAAAAAAGGAGGAGCCTCTCCCTCATTCAGTAGTTCCAAAGACAAGAGACCACCTTCCATTCATCCATATCTTCCACTGGTACGACCAGTCTGTACTCTTGTTGGTATGTTTTCTATTTCCCCATTTTTTTTTTCTGCACACCCAGTGACAATTAAAAGCTTCATGCATGGATAGAGTGAATCTGTGCAGGTACACCCCACCAACTGGTAACACCCCGCTGTACCCTTACTGAAGGCTAATAGCAATTCATTCATAACTTCTAGTAGAAATAATAAAGGAATGGCACATCATAGAGCCATAAGAATAGATACACCAGAAGTGTTATTACATGGGGAATACATGAAGCTATTAAAACAGGCATGTCAGGAGTGGTGACAGGTCCTCTTTAATCATGGCAGAAACATTTTTATGAATACAAAATGCCCTTTCCTTTGTTCCAGTCTCTCAAACATTACGTCCTGAACAGAACGTACTTCCTTAGCCTCTTCAATATTCACGGTAGCCCTCACCACTTTCAATAGCTGATCTACATCATGAATCACAAAAATAGGTCTACCACCTTTTTCTGAAACAAGTCTGAATTTACTTCACCACTCTCTGGATAATCCTCAATTTTGTCCGAACTAGAAATCTGAGAATTTGTCCCTAGAATCGATATGTTTATGATTACACTGTTTACTTTTTTGATACTAGGGCAAAATTACCTTACTCTCTGAAGATTCTCTTCATACATTTAACCATAAAGATTTCTCTACAATGGTGTTTTTAATGTATGTTCTGCATAAAGCCTTAAGATAAGGCCTCTTTCACACGACCGTATGGCTGTTTCAGTATTTTGGGGTCCGCAAAAAAACCCAATGATATCCGCGTGCATTCCGTTTTTTGCGGAACTGAACATCTGGCCCCTAATAGAACAGTACTATCCTTGTCTGTGATGTGGACAAGAATAGGACAAGTTCTATCTTTTAACGGAATGGAAAAACGGAAATACGGAAACTAAATGCACACGGAAACACTTCATTTTTTTTTTTGCGGACCCATTGAAATGAATGATTCCGTATAGAGACCGTATACGGAACGCAAAAAACGGCCCGTACACAAAAAATGTTCGTGTAAAAGAGACCTAAGAAGGAGTTAACTCAGTCTTACATAACCCACATTCTTTGTGACGAGTTTTTTCTGTCTTGTTTTTAAGTTTATGTTAGAAAGATGTAGCATGAAAAGGTATAAGCGAACTTTCCTATACCATATCATTATCAAAAAATCCATACTCTTAAATCATACCACAGGTGTTGGACTAACTGGGTCCCTCTGGGCTTCATCAGAGCTCTCCATGCTGAGATATCCGCTGTAGCCTTGGATCTGGATGTACCCTGCAAAGATCCTCAGGCTGTTTGGAGCAAAAGAAGAGACGCCAGGAAACTACTGTGTGCCTGCCACGTCACCGCTCGTCACTTCCGGCCTTTTAAACATGCTGCCAGCAGGAATCAGAAGTTCATGTTAAGCCATGCCCCCTCAATCATTTAACTTCTTGCCTGCCAGTGAAGAAAGCCAGGCGCCGAAAGTAAGAAACAAACCCTGCGCGCATGTATATCATGCGCCGGGAGCCCGTCACTGCCTCTTCAATAATTTGTTAGGAATTCCTCTTATCCACTATATGCCATAATATAGGGGGGGGAATCAACCCGATCTTCAAGGTGTGTGTAGCGGGAACTCAACCGACGCACACCTCTGTCCAGCCAGTCTGTGTTGCAGGGAGAAACTACCCCCCTAAGCACACCTTGTATCTGCAATATCTGCAGGTTGTCCTTCCCAGGAAAGGAAATCACTAAATGAGGAAGAGGCTCCTCTTTTTCATATCTGTAGGATTCCTGTCCTGGAAGGCAGACCCTTTCTCCTGGTGCTGTCTAGAGATGTCCCGAACTATTCGCCGGTGAACAGTTCCCGGCGAACATAGCTTGTTCGCGTCCACCGCGGTGGGCAAACATATACGATGTTCGCGTTCGCCCCTATACTTTATCATTGAGCAAACTTTGACCCTGTACCTCACAGTCAGCAGACACATTCCAGCCAATCAGCATACCCTCCCTCCCAGACCCTCCCACCTCCTATCTAAACGCAAGGACAGCATCCATCTTAGATTCGTTCTGAAGCTGCAGTGTTAGTAATTGTAAATCGCAATGCGATTAACATAACCTGTATTATTCGCATTGCGATTACAACTTAGAGCTGAGTTCCTAATGGTTGTATTGCTAGAATATAATGAAGATAACGAATATAGCGCTATATACTCAATCTTCGTTATATTCTAGCAATACAACCATTAGGAACTCAGCTCTAAGTTGTAATCGCAATGCGAATAATACAGGTTATATTAATCGCATTGCGAATCCAACTTCTAATTCCTAATGGTTGTATTGCTAGAATTATATAACGAAGATTGAGAATATAGCGCTATATTCTCAATCTTCATTATATACTAGCAATACAACCATTAGGAACCCAGCTCTAAGTTAAATTTCGCAAATAAGATGTACCAAACAGCTTGTGCATGTTCGCCGCTGCGGGCAAACATATGCGATGTTCGGTCCACCCCCTATTCGTCATCATTGACTAAACTTTACCCTGTACCTCACAGTCAGCAGACACATTCCAGCCAATCAGCAGCATACTCTCCCTACCAGACCCTCCCATCTCCTGAACAGCATCCATTTTAGATTCATTCAGAAGCTGCAGTCTTAGTGAGAGGAGGGACAGTGTAGCTGCTGCTTATTTAATAGGGAAATCGATAGCTAGGCTAGTGTATTCAGTGTCCACTCCAGTCCTGAAAGACTCATCAGATCTCTGCTGTAAGGACAGTGTCCTGACAGCACCCCATAAAGCCCTTTTTAGGGCTAGTACATCAGTCTCACCCCCAGACCCTCCCACCTCCTATCAAAAAGCAAGGACGGCATCCATCTTAGATTTATTCTGAAGCTGCAGTGTTAGTAGTTGTAATCCCAATGCGATTAATATAACCTGCATTAATCGCATTGCGATTACAACTTAGAGCGGGGTTCCTAATGGTTGTATTGCTAGAATATAATGAAGATTGAGAATATAGCGCTATATTCTCAATCTTCGTTATATTCTAGCCCTAAGTTGAATTCGCAATGCGATTAATGCAGGTTATATTAATCGCATTGTGAATTCAACTTACCACACTCTGCGTCAACTACGTAATTTTCCATGGGAGTTTTGCCATGGATCCCCCTCCGGCATGCCACAGTCCAGGTGTTAGTCCCCTTGAAACAACTTTTCCATCACTATTGTGGCCACAAAGAGTCCCTGTGGGTTTTAAAATTCGCCTGTCTATTGAAGTCTATGGCGGTTCGCCCTGTTCGCGAACATTTGCATAAATTCATGTTCGCGAACGGAAAATTTTATGTTCGCGACATCTCTAGTGCTGTCATACGATGCAGGGGAAAAAATCATATTCACCTGCTCCCTGATACTCTGGTCCAGAACCCTGGTTCAGCTCAGTGATCTTCCAGTCCCCAGACTTTTTACGTACTGATTGAGTCAGGCGCATGCTGGGTCATATGTTGCTTGGGAACACATGACCTCTGAGGCCAGTCATAGGCTGCAGCAGTGCACGTGACCCCATCTGTAACCGAGCCGGAAGTAAATAGAAGATCACCAAATGGAGCCAAGGCCAGAGCAGCAGGGGAGAAGGGAAGTATGATTTTTTTCAATAGGTACTACATGGTTTAGAGGGCTAGATAAAATAGCCATAATCCTTGAAAACCCTTTAAAGGGTTTTTCTTTTGAATATAATATTCTTATTACAGCTCTTACTCATGCCTGCAGGATAGTGTCAGATTGCGATGCCTTGGGCCCAGTAAATTATTCTGGAAATCATGTTTGAGCTTCAAGCCACAGAGACTGGATGCGAGGTTTGCTGAGTAAAGCGTGGTGTGGAAGAGTACAGTGAAGAGCAAGAAACAGACAAGTGCACAGTTTAAAGCATGTTGCACATTCGGAAGCCCAGATTCTGGATCTAAATGCGCTGCTTTCACTCAGAACCATTGCAAACATGGATAGAGGTTTAGGCTTACATGCACATGGCCGTCACACAGTCATTTTTAGCACCAATGAAAGTCTATGTGGTTATTCACATGGCCATTTTTTTAACAGCCAGTAAACAGCAGCCATCAAAAAATTGGCCATGTCCTAATGTTGGCCGTTTTCACTCAGCTAAGTGCAGGTCCTTCGGCAGATCCTTTTCAATGAAGAGAGGAGCAACTGCCTCTGAGCATGAAAGTGGACGAGGTATATATTTTTTTTTTGCTAAAACAAAACATTACATCTGGGAGCCACTATGGGGTGCATTATTACAGATGGGGGCACTATGGGGTGCATTATTACAGATGGGGGCCACTATGGGGTGCATTATTACTAGTGGAGGCCACTATGGGGGACATCCTTACAGATGGGAGTCACTATGGGGGACATAATTACAGATGGGAGTCACTATGCGGGACATCCTTACAGATGGGAGTCACTATGGGGGATGTTATTACAGATGGAGGCCACTATGGGGGACATCATTGCAGATGGGAGTCACTATGGGGGACATTATTACAGATGGGAGTCACTATGCGGGATATTATTACAGATGGAGGCCACTATGAGGGACATCATTACAGATGGGAGTCACTATGCAGGACATTATTCCAGATAGGAGTCACTATGGGGGACATCATTATAGATGGGAGTCACTATGCAGGACATTATTACAGATGGAGGCCACTATGGGGGACATAATTACAGATGGGAGTCCCTACGGGGACATAATTACAGATCGGAGTCACTATGGGGACATCATTACAGATGGGAGTCACTATGCGGGACATCATTACAGATGGGAGTCACTACGGGGGACATCATTACAGATGGGAGTCACTATGCGGGACATTATTACAGATGGAGGCCACTATAGGGGAAATTATTACAGATGGAGGCCACTATGGGGGACATTATTACAGATGGAGGCCACTATGGGACATTATTACAGATGGAGGCCACTATGGGTGACATTATTACAGATGGAGGCCACTATGGGTGACATTATTACAGAGCTAAATAGCAGCCATCAAAAAATTGGACATGTCCTAATGTTGGCCGTTTTAACTCAGCTAAGAGCAGGTCCTTCGGCAGATCCTTTTCAATGAAGAGAGAAGTAACTGCCTCTGAGCATGAAAGTGGATGAGGTATATTTTTTTTCTTTTTGCTAAAACAAAACATTACATCTGGTAGCCACTATGGGGTGCATTATTACAGATGGGGGCCACTATGGGGTGCATTATTACAGATGGAGGCAACTATCGGGGACATCATTACAGATGGGAGTCACTATCGGGGACATTATTACAGATGGAGGCCACTATCGGGGACATCATTACAGATGGGAGTCACTATAGAGGACATTACTACAGATGAAGGCCACTATGGGGGACATCATTACAGATGGGAGTCAATATGGTGGACATTATTACAGATGGAGGCCACTATGAGGGACATCATTACAGATAGGAGTCACTATGCGGGACATTATTACAGATAGGAGTCACTATGGGGGACATCATTACAGATGGGAGTCACTATGGGGGACATTATTACAGATGGGAGTCACTATGCGGGACATTATTACAGTTGGGAGTCACTATGGGGGACATAATTACAGATGGGAGTCACTATGCGGGACATCATTACAGATGGGAGTCACTATGGGGGACATCATTACAGATGGGAGTCACTATGGGGACATCATTACAGATGGGAGTCACTATGCGGGACATTATTATAGATAGAGGCCACTATGGGGGGCATTATTATTGCTGGGGGCCATTATGGGGAACATTATGTGTACTTTAGGCACTGCAGGGGCTGGGATCCTTATAAAAAAAAAAAAAAGTGGACAGACGGACAGAAAATGGATGCACATAAAAGTGGGATGGGTTTGTCTGTTTGCAAAATCCAATTTAAGGCCAATGCTAAATCACAGCATTGAGGAAGGCCTTGACAATGTTGACTCCTTTGGGTTTATACCCATGGAGCAGCTGATATCAATGAACTATTAACCCTTTCCAGACCTGCGCACCCCATAGTCTCAATTTAAAACAAGAAATTATTCTATATTACTGATTTTACATTATTATTGCACCTGGGCTGCTTAAATGGTGATATTCAATGCTAATCAAATACCATTCCACTTTAAATGGTTATAATTTTGTATTTCATACTATTGACGTCATGTCCCATATATATTTTTATCACATTGGTTTTAATTTACATCTATTTGTATGGATTCTTCAAGCCCTTGTCATGTGTTCTTTGTGGAATATAATGTCATCACTCGCATCTATGTATTAATTCAATGATGGCTATATAGCCATCAATTAACACAATGGACAATCTAATGATTGCCAGTTATAGTCACCCAGGGTGACTTAAAAAAAGTTTTTACAAATATAAAAAAAAATATAAAAGTTCAAATCACCCCCCTTTCCTTAAAATAAAAATACCTAACCTAAAAAAAATAAACATCATGCGCGTGGCCGCGTGCAAAAATGCCCATACAATTAAGATATAACAATATTAATGTCATATGCAAATGGAGTAATGGGAAAAAAAATGAAAACAGCCAATTCGCTAATCTTTGTCACTTCAACTCCCCAATAATTTTTTTATAAAAAGTGATTAAAAAGTCGCAAACACTTCAAATTGGTGTACCCAGATTGACATGCTTGCATGCAGCCAGCCAGCCCTGTGATGTCGCAGCCCTATCAGCCATCTTACAGTCAGACATTTTCCAGCGTTCAGAGTGCTAGGGACAGACGTGTTAAGGCGCTAGGGACAGCAAGTGGAAAAGATTGTGGAAAAAAAAAGAAAACACGATTTGTAAGTGCAGGGAAAGGATAGGGAGGAATCATTTCACAGCATCTTAGTGCAGGGAGAGAGGTCAGAAGGTGCTAGGGACATTGATAGGAAAGTGATTTACAAGTGCAGGGAACGATTATTTGGGGATCCAAATAGTCATTAGACAGCTCTGTCATTCCAGCTTTATGTTATTGGGCTGCAAGTGTTATCTTGAAAAGCCTTTAGTAGCTTATATCTTAGTATTTTATTCAGTACTTCAAAAAACATATATACGCATTTCACTTCTGCAGTTATTTCTGGTGAAATCGTATAGGGGCGTATTTCAGTGCAACAAGAATAATAGATACGCACTACACTGTTGCAGTTATTTCTGGTGAAAGACTATAGGGGTGTGTTTCAGTTCTACATGAAAAATATATATGCACTTCACTCTTACATTTTTTTCTGGTCAAAGCGTATAGTGGCCTATTTCAGTCCAACAAGAAATATATATTCTCAGGTCACTTCTGCAGTTATTTCTCGTGAAAGCGTATAGGCGTGTATTTCTAAAAAATATATATATATATATATATGCACTGCACTGTTGCAGTTATTTCTGTTGAATGTATATAGGAGCGTATTTCAGTAAAAATATAAAAATATATACGCACTGCACTTTTACAGTTATTTCTGGTGAAAGTGTATAGGAGCGTATATCAGTACTACAATAAAAATATATACGCTCTTCACTCTTTAATAGTTTTTTGGTTAAAGCATATAGTGGCCTATTTCAGTCCAACAAGCAATATATATTCTCTAGTCACTTCTGCAGTTATTTCTGGTGAAAGCGTATAGGGGCGTATTTCAGTAAAAAAAGAAATATATATACACGCTGCACTGTTGCAGTTATTTCTGGTGAAAGCATATAGGGGCGTATTTCAGTACTTCAAGAAATAAATATATGCACTTCACTCATTTTTTTTCTGGTCAAAGTGTATCAGGGCCAATTTCAGTGCAGCAAGAAATATATATTCTTAGTGCACTGCTGCAGTGATTTCTGTTGAAAGCATATAGGGCGTATTTCAGTACTTTAAGAAATGTATATACGCACTTCAATCTTTAATTTTTTTCTGGTCAAAGCGTATAGTGGCCTATTTCAGTCCAACAAGAAATATATATTCTCAATTCACTGCTGCAGTTATTTCTGGTGAAAGCGTATAGTGGCCATTTTCAGTGCAACAAGAAATATATATTCTCAGTGCACTGCTGCAGTAATTTCTGTTGAAAGCGTATAGGGGCGTATTTCAGTACTACTACAAAAATATATATATTTTTCTGGTCAAAGAGTATAGGGTGCTATTTTAGTACAACAAGAAAAATACATTCTCAGTGCATTTCCACAGTTAATTGTGGTGAAAGCTTTTAGTGGCCTAGCGGCCTAAGAAAAATATGTTCGTCGCTTTTAGGGGTGTTTTAATTTCCGTTTAATTTGTTTAGTTCAGCTACAAGTATGACAGGCAGAAAAGTGCCAGATCCTGCACAGGGGAGTGGCATAGGCCTGAAGGTTTCTGGCGCAAGCATAGGTCGCAGCAGAGTAAGGGGTCGTGGCAGACGTAGTAGCAGCGAGAGGCATGAGCTCCCGGTGTCATCTAGCGGTTCTTGATTGGTTAACTCGGTCATCCACGTCATTCCAAGTAACATCAGACACCCCCAGCCAACAATCGGTGGGTTCGTCAGACACAACCCTAAGTTGGCATGGCCCGGAAGCAGGCCCTGTTCCCTCACCTGTCCTCAACCTGCCTCTGGCCTTTTCTATTCCTTCACCATGAGAAGTGCTACATGCAGTCGGCTCAGCTTCACTTTTCAGTAAGAATGAGCTACTAGATGACAGTCAGCAGCTACTGCCCAGCCAAGATGTGGTGGAGACATCCACCACTTCCTCCACTAGGTGGGAAAGTAGTGATGAGGAGAGTGGCACGGGAGGTTGTGTTGCGATGGTCAGGCTCCTGACCCAGAGGCCGTTGAGGAGAACATCAGTGAGGTGCTGACACTACTCGATGATGATAAAGCCGATCACACTTGGGAGCCGAGTAAAGAAGGGGCTTCCTCATCATCAGGAGAAGAGGGTGGCAGCTTGCCTGTCAGGCAGCGGCTGAGCCAGCAAATCGCTAGCGTGGCCGGGAGTCAGCAGGGTGGCAGCAGTGGGAGGTCGGGAGCCAAACAGACACAGGGTAGACCACCTACTTTGCAGCAGCCTACCTGCCCGGAAAGGAGTGGTGCACGGGTTCATGGAAGAAGCGGCAATAGCAGTCAGCCAGTGAGTAGTGTTGGGGGGAAATCAGGTACTTGGCGGTGTGTCAGTTTTTTGTGAAGCTTCCAGAGGAGGAGTCCCAAGCCATCATTTCTTTGCCAAAAAGGCAATACCTGACATGTACATGTATGTAGCACAGAAGGTGAGCCAGTCCTTGAGCCTGTCGGTGTCTGCCAAAGTGCACGGCAGCGCCAACATGTGCCGCTGTAACTGAACATTACTAAGGGACTATTAGATATTTGTGTTCTGATTATCCATTCCTCTGAAGTGTCTATCTAATATCTTTGTTGTATGGGGAGAATCGCCCAGAGTAAGGGACATTATTACGACATCCCATGGTCCATCATATGGCTCTCATTCTGCATGATTCCCTAACATTGTAAGACAATATATTTGACTACTGACAGACTGTGCTGTGACTTTTTGCACTTTATCACACAGGTGGTGGGTACTATTCTGTGTCAGGGCCTCATTAGGGACACTAGGAGGTTCCAGACACGGGATCGCCCCTATTGGGGCGGCTATTCCGTTTGTAGGCAGAGTCTATAGTAGGTAGTGGACAGAATAGAGACATCAACTCTCTGGTCCAGTGCTACTCTCCCCCTACTCAGATTGGAGGTCTCTCTGATACTTTGTTTATCTTTTAAGGTTGTAATAAAAGTTATATTTTATAGTGATAATATTTCGGTGATCCGCTGTAACTACTGTCAGGGACAATACATGCCTTGGACAGGTCACGCCTCTTCCGCTTCCACATTGTCACGCCGTTGATCCTGCAACAATGTCCGCCTCTGCCTTCTCATCCTCCACCATGTCCTCAGCCTCCACTGCAGGGACAAGTCACAGTGCTTCTCCAGCGTACTACATGTGCAGGGCTCGGCGGTGTCACGCTGTTCTGTACCTGGTTTGCCTTCGCGAACGGAGTCACACAGGGGAGGAACTGCTCCGTGTGATGCATCAAGAAATCGAATCCCAGCTTTCTCTGTGACAACTAGAAATCGGAACCATGCTAAACCGACAACAGGAAGAACATGGTGCCTGTGCTGCGTCAAGGAAGACTGAGCCATGCGCCCTGCATGGCACATGTGTTCAATCTGGTTGTCAAGCGGTTCCTGAAGTCTTCCACCCATCTGCAAGACATCCTAAAAATGGCCAGGAAACTTTGCATGCACTTCAGCCGCTCGTAAAATAAACAGTCACTGCAGCTCTCACCCACACCTTGGAGACACAGGGAAAGCAGATCTGAACAACGGTCCCAAATAATTCAGAAAAAAAAAGAAGGTTCCTTGCTCCACGTGCAATTTCTTTTATTTAGCTTCCAAAAAACCGGACATCATTGGCAGAGAGGTACTGTGATGCGTTTCAGGCTACATCATCTCTCGCCCTTCATCAAGACATGTACAAAAACTAAAATCATGGCTATAAATACAGCGGTCAGCTAATCCTCCCGACCTGAGGTACCCACCCACAGGTGAGGAATGCATGGGGGGGGAGGGGAACCTGACCAAGAGCACAGAGAATAGCCTTTCCAATCTGAATAGTCACTTATACTGCAATGTTAAATCATATTTCTTATTTAACCCATTCGGAGCGCAAGTTCCTAAATTAAACATCCAGTAGGTTTCTCTACTAAGGAGTTTCTGTCTGCGGTCCCCACCCCTGATTGGCATTGTTACTCTTTCAACACCCTGTACAAAAAATGCAGAGGTGTCCCTCTTATGAACAGATCCAAAATGGAATGTCGCTGCTGATACATTGCGGGCATGGGTGTGCGCAGCCTTTTGCATTAGAGTGTGCACCTTAAAGCACAAACACACACGTCGCGGACGTGTGTATGTATGTATATATTATATACACATACACACATACACACACACACACAAATATATATATATACACAAATACACTGTGCATACATACATAGAGACCCGCACTATCAATATAATGAAGGGAGAAGAAATCATTTTTAAACTTACCTGTATTTTTCGCCCTATAAGACTCTCCGGCCCATAAGACACACCTACTGTAGGTTTTAGAAGAGAACAATAAGAAAAAAATATTTTTCATTACACATAAGGTCAGACCACCAATCAGACCCCCAATGGTAATCAGACCTCAGATAAGAGCCCCAGTGCCTCATATCAGCCCCCAGTGCCTCTTTAGCCCCACTTCAGTCCCCCTCTTTAGTCCCCCAGTGCCTCATATCAGCCCCTCAGCAGCCTCTCTTCAGCCCCCAGTGCCTCATATCAGCCCCCCAGCAGCCTCTCTTCAGCCCACAGTGCCTCATATCAGCCCTCAGTGCCTCATATCAGTCCCCAATGCCCCTCTTCAGCCCCCCAGTGCCTCATATCAGCCCCCCAGTGCCTCATATCAGCCCCGTGCCCCTCTTCAGGCCCCTAGCAGCCTCTGTTCAGCCCTCAGTGCCTCATATCAGCCCCCAATTCCTTATATCAGCCCCCAGTTCCTCATATTAGCCCCCAATGCCCCTCTTCAGCCCCCCAGTGCCCATCTTCAGCCACCCAGTGCCTCATATCAGCCCCCTGTGCCCATCTTCATTCAGCCCCCCAGCAGCCTCTCTTTAGCCCCCCAGTGCCTCATATCAGCACCCAGTGCCTCATATCAGCCCCCCAGCAGCCTCTTTTCAGTCCCCAGCGCCTTATATCAGCCCCCAGTTTCTCATATCAGCCCTCAGTGCCTCATATCAGTCCCCAATGCCCCTCTTCAGCCCCCCGTGCACCTCTTCAGCCCCCTAGCAGCCTCTCTTCAGCCCTCAGTGCCTCATATCAGCCCCCAGTACCTCATATCAGCCCCCCAGTGCTCCTTTTCAGACACCTAGTGCCTCATATCAGCCCCCAGTGCCCCTTTTCAGCCCCCCAGCAGCCTATTTTCAGCCCCCTAGTGCCTATCAGCCCCAATGCCTCTCTTCAGCCCCCCCCCGTGCCTCATCTCAGCCCCCAGTGCCTCATATCAGCCCCCAGTGCCCCACTTCAGCCCTCCAGCAGCCTCTCTTCAGCCCCCAGTGCCTCATATCAGCCTCCAGTGTCCCTCTCTAGCCCCCCAGCAGCCTCTCTTCAGACCCCCAGCAGCAACCTCTCTTCAGCCCCCAATGCCCATCTTCAGCCCCCACCCAGTGCCTCATATCAGCCCCCAATGCCCCTCTTTAGCCCCCAGTAGCCTCTCTACAGCCCCTTCCAGTGCCTCATATCAGCCCCCAGTGCCCCTCTTCAGCCCCTAGTGCCTCATATCAACCCCCAGTGCCCCTCTTTAGCCCCCCAGCAGCCTCTCTTCATCCCTCCAGTGCCTCATATCAGCACCCAGTGCCTCATATCAGCCCCCAGTGCCCCTCTTAAGCCCCCCAGTGCCCCTTTTCAGCCCCTCAGTGCCTCATATCAGCCCCTGGTGCTCATATCAGCCCCCAGCAGCCTTTTTCAGCCCCCAGGGCCTCATATCAGCCCCCAGTCCTCCTCTTAAGCCCCCCAGTGCCTCATATCAGCCCCTGGTGCCTCATATCAGGACCCCTGTGCCCCTCTTCAGCCCCCAAGCAGCCTTTCTTCAGCCACCCATATCAGCCCCTAATGCCCCTCTTCAGCCCCCCAGTGCCCCTCTTCAGCCCCCCAGTGCCTCATATCAGCCCCAAGTGCCCCTCTTCAGCCCCCCAGTGCCCCTCTGCAGCCCCCCATTAGCCTCTCTTCAGCCCCCCAGTACCCCTCTTCAGACACCCAGTGCCCCTCTTCAGCCCACCAGTGCCTCATATTAGCCCCCAGTGCCTCTCTTTAGTCACCCAGCAGCCTCCAGTGCCTCATATCAGCCCCCCAGCAGCCTCTCTTCAGGCCCCAGCAGCCTCTATTCAGCCACCAGTGCCTCATACCAGCCCCCAAATAAAATAAAATAAAAACACTTACCGTTCCTGCTCTGGACGCCGCTGCTCCTAAACGCCCACACTCGGTAATCCTCTTGTACAGACTGCTGTGTGGGCACGCACAGTGTGATGTCACAGCGCGTCCTCACACTGGACGCAGCCTTCATAGTTGAGCGCCGAGGACCAGGAAGGAAGATGTGAGTATAGCGCTTCCTGGCCCTGACAGAACTTCGAGTCGGCTTAACTAGCGTGTGCCCAGGCACACCAGGCACATGCGCATGCCTATAATTGCGGATTAAAAATTGTGGGACATCACTTCAGTGTTTTCGTATTCTTATTTTCAGTTGATTTGTTGTGCATCCCACATATTGGAACCTGCACAGTCTGCATGTGATCACATACACTACATATTCCATATTGCAGTTTATGTATTGCCGCACCTCATGTGCACTGTGGTTAAATGTCGAGACCACATTTTTACTGACTGACATGTGTTGGCAGCATATACATCTTTTGCTTCCACATTTGTAACTTCCCTTAGTTCTTAACCATATGGGGGGACATGGGGTGTTGTCCAAAAATAAGCTGGGGTTCACTCTTTGTTCGACCGTCGTGGCCCTCCTCGATATACACCTAACACCCGCTGCAGCCACATCCCTCCAGCCATCATCAAATGTAATAACCGGGAGGTGCTTCCATAAAAATATTGCAGATCTGGTGGTACTCCTTACTATAGCTTGTCATGAAAGTGACCGGCTCCAGTTTTCCACATTTTTTATGTTCGTGATTTTTATTTTTATTTTTCACCTTTTGAGAAAACAAAAGAGACTCCCTATTTTTTCGTATGGTGAACTTTTTCGCTTCAAGGATATTTGCAAGCGAATATCCCCTGGTCTGCAACCTAGCTATAATCTCAGAAGCTTCTCTGAAAAAAAGATCTAAGGTGGAGCAATTTCGTTGCGCCCTCAACATCTCCTCTTTGGGAATGTTCTTGGTGACATGCGGGGGGTGGCAGGATGGCGCATGGAGTATAGTATTCCCTGATGTTTTTTACGATGGGTGCAAATATCCACCTTTTCACCCACCGAATCACCATATAAATGTAGATCCAGGAATACAATCTCAAAAGGGTCACTAACCATGGACAGTGTAATAGAGGGAACACAATTATTCAGGTATTCTATGAGAGGAGTCAGATTTTCCACGTCATCCTGCCATACCCACAACATGTCATCAATAAAACGTCCATACCATTTGATGGAAGTTAAATAAGGGTTGGTACAGGGTGTTGAAAGAGTAACAATGCCAATCTGGGGTGGGGACCGCAGACAGAAACTCCTTAGTAGAGAAACCTACTGGATGTTTAATTTAGGAACTTGGGCTCCGAATGGGTTAAATAAGAAATATGATTTAACATTGCAGTATAAGTGACTATTCAGATTGGGAATGCTATTCTCTGTGCTCTTGGTCAGGTTCCCCTCCCTCCCTCCCTGCGCTTTGCTCACCTATGGGTGGGTACCTCAGGTGGGGATGATTAACTGACCAGGAGGGAGTGTCATACCGCAGTATTTATAACTATGATTTTAGTTTTTGTACATGTCTTGATGAAGGGCGAGAGATGATGTAGCCCGAAATGCGTCACAGTACTTGTCTGCCATTGATGTCCGTTTTTTTGGCTAAATAAAAGAAATTGCACGTAGAGCAGGAACCTTCTTTTCTTTTTTGGGCTTCAGCCACTTGTATACCGCAAAGCACACCCTCCTTGAGCTGCAGTGGCAGAATGGCATCCCCCAACATAGGCTGATATGCGATGTTTCCATCTGTTGGAATTCCATCCTCCTTGGACCCACTATATGAACAGAGAAAGGCATCAACGATTTCTTGATGATGCAAGCGGACAGGAGTACTCCCCTGTGCAACTTCGATGTTAGCCAGTGGCAGCTCATGCGTGACACCTGCTGTTTGCTCAGGCCCTTTGAGGAGGCCATGTTTTTTGTCAGTTGCCAGGACTATGGCATAAACATTGTCATTCCAATGCTTCATGTCCCGGAACAGATGCTGGAAACAATGGCTGGTCAGGGGACAGGAGACATGGCGCCTAGATCTCATGGCCACATGAGCCCTGTGGGGCTGAACTGGAAGAGGAGGAGAAGGACATTGGAGCACAGGCAATGTGTAGCCAAATGGGTGGTTTTTCTACTCAGCTGACAGGATAGGAGAAGCAGGAGGAGCCAGAGGAGCTACATGGTGATAAAGAAGATGAGACAGAGGACGCGGAAACACCTTGGCAGTATGCAGTGGAGATGGAGGCAGGAAGTCCGTCTGAGTCACTTGCACAAATGGCCCGATGCATGCTCACTTGCTTGCGTAGTGACAGCAGAATTGTCACCATTCTGGAGAGGAATGACTTCTGGCTCTCCACCTTGTTGGACCCACCTTGTTGGACCCTCCTCCACTGCCATGGCTGCTGGGGAGGAGTGGACTGGCAGGAGCAGTACCAGCTCCATCAGCAGCAGCCTGAGTCTACAGTTGCTGATGAGTAGCTTTCTTCACCTGCATTGTGAAGAAACTACTGTACTCACCAGCAGCAGGTAGACCTGGAGCAGGACCTGAACCAGCAGGTGGTGGCATACTTGGACTACACCCTGCCACCCCACATTGAAGATCCACTGGACTACTGAGTAGCCAAACTGGATTTGTGGTCGCAACTAGCAGAGTTTGCCCTGGAAAAGCTGTTCTGCCCGGCCAGTAGTGTGGCATCACAGCGGGTGTTTAGTGCAGCGGGGACCATAGTTACCCCAAGAAGAACTCGCCTGTCCAAAATGTGGAGAGACTGAATTTTGTTAAGATGAATCAGGCGTGGATCAGCCAGGATTTCCAACCACCAATTCCTGATGCATCAGACTAGATCATCCATGGTGCCACACCAACATTTTGATTCAAGAGACTGGTTTCTTCTGACTACCTGCTTCAGCTAATATTTTGATGCTGCAACCCGCCTGATGCCACACATCTGATGCCAAGTGCTCCTTATTTCACTCACCTTCGTCAGCGGGTACTGGTATTGCCACCCACCGCCCCACTCTGTCACCATGTCACTTTGTGGTCTCCTGATGCAGCTGCTGCTGCCATCTCCAAACTATGTCACCTTGCCACTCTGTGGTATCCTCCTGATGCTGCTGCCATCTCCACATTATGTCACCTAGCCACTCTGTGGTCTCCCCATGCTGTTGCCATATCCACACTGTCACCTTGCCACTCTGTGGCCTCCTGATGCTACCACCACCTCCAAGCTATGTCACCTTGCCACTCTGTGGTCTCCTCCTGCTGCTGCCATCTCCACATTATGTCACCTTGCCACTCTGTGGTCTCCTGCTGCTGCAATCTCCACACTATGTCACCTTGCCACTCTGTGGTATCCTCCTGATGCTGCTGCTGCCATCTCCACACTATGTCACCTTGCCACTCTGTGGTATCCCCCTGATGCTGCTACTGCCATCTCCACCCTATGTCACCTTGCCACTCTGTGGTCTCCTTATGCTGCTGCAATCTCCACACTATGTCACCTTGCCACTCTTTAGTATCCCCCTGATGCTTCTGCTGCTACTGCCATCTCCACACTATGTCACCTTGCCACTCTGTGGTCTCCTCATGCTGCTGCCATCTCCACACTATGTCACCTTGCCACTCTGTGGTATCCTTCTGCTGCTGCTGCTACTGCCATTTGCTGCTGCTACTATGTCACCTTGCCATTCTGTGGTCTCCTGCTGATGCCATTTCCGCACTACAGTATGTCACCTTGCCACTCTTTGGTGTCCTCCTGCTGCTGCTACTGCCATCTCCACACTATGTCACCTTGCCACTCTGTGGTCTCCTGCTACTGCCATCTCCACACTATGTCACCTTACCACTCTGTCGTCTCCTCGTGCTGCTGCCATCTCCACACTATGTCGCCTTGCCACTCAGTGACTTCCTCATGCTGTTGCCATCTCTACACTATGTCACCTTGCCACTCTGTGGTATCCTTCTGCTGCTGCTGCTACTATGTCACATTGCCACTCTGTGGTCTCCTGCTGCTGCCATTTCCACACTATGTCACCTTGCCACTCTGTGGTCTCCTTATGCTACTGCCATCTCCTTACTATGTCACCTTGCCACTCTTTGGTCTCTTGCTGCTGCCATCTCCACACTATGTCACCTTGCCTCTCTGTGGTATCCTCCTGATGCTGCTGCTGCCATCTCCACACTATGTCACCTTGCCACTCTGTGGTATCCTCCTGATGCTGCTGCTGCTACTGCCATCTCCACACTATGTCACCTTGCCACTCTGTGGTCTCCTCATGCTGCTGCCATCTCCACACTATGTCACCTTGCCACTCTGTAGTATCCCCCTGATGCCTCTGCTGCTACTGCCATCTCCACACTATGTCACCTTGCCACTCTGTGGTCTCCTCATGCTGCTGCCATCTCCACACTATGTCACCTTGCCACTCTGTGGTATCCTTCTGCTGCTGCTGCTGCTACTGCCATTTGCTGCTGCTACTATGTCACCTTGCCATTCTGTGGTCTCCTGCTGCTGCCATTTCCGCACTACAGTATGTCACCTTGCCACTCTTTGGTCTCCTCCTGCTGCTGCTGCTACTGGCATCTCCACACTATGTCACCTTGCCACTCTGTGGTATCCTCCTGATGCTGCTGCTGCCATTTCCACACTATGTCACCTTGCCACTCTGTGGTCTCCTCATGCTGCTGACATCTCCACACTATGTCGCCTTGCTACTCAGTGGTCTCCTCATGCTGCTGCCATCTCCACACTATGTCACCTTGCCACTCTGTGGTCTACAGACTCTGTCATTGTGCCACTCGGTGGCATTCTCATGATGCTGCTGCTGCATTCGCCACCTCCAGACTCTGTCATTGTGCCACTTTGTGGCTTTCTTCTGATGTCGCCACATCCAGACTCGGTCATTGTGCCACTCGGTGGCCTCCTCATACTGCAGCCACCTCCCGACCCTGTCATTGGGCCACTCTGTGGTCTCCTCATGCTGCTTCCACCTCACCACTATGTCATAGGTCCACTCTGTGGACTGCTCATGCTGTTCCCACCCTCCACCACTGGAACACTGGTCCACTATTTTGGCTTTCGGCCTGGCTGACATAATCATTTGTTTGACCTTTCTTCTGATGCTCCTCGCAACCGGGAGGGTTTTTATTGCAGTAGCGCTGTGATTCTCAGGTATTGTTATCAGCTATTACATTTGCCTTTCTTATAGTAGACCACTGTTTGGTCATGTATGTAATAGGCTTTATAGGCTGTAATTGCTGTATTAACATTTATGTCTGGGCATGCTCTTTTTCAAATGTTCCTCCTGGTGAGCTAGTGAGCCACTAGCCATAGTTACCATCTGATGTTGCCGCTTTTTTCAATTTTTTACTGTTCTATAGTATAATTAATTGATTATCTTAATAAAGCTTTTTTGTACCTCTACATATGTGTCCCTTTATGGTTTGTTGGTGCTCTATATGATTAGTCACGTATATATTTTTTTATTGTGTTTTGTTGGTTATCTCTTTCTTCTGATGTGTCAGAAGGAATGAAAAATGAGACACACAACAGATCCTGTCTGTGTAGCAGCTGGTAGCCAGAAGCAGAAGTGGGTACAAAACACAGAAGACATGCAAATATTCCATTCACATGTCATCTCTGTTTTAGATCCACTCCAATTTTTTATTGGCATTAGCAATACTGATGGATTATTGAGCAAATCCTGACCGAGTGAAAGCGAATGCTCCATAGACAGGATAGTTTTTTGTGGGTTATTATTCTGACGGATCAGAGGAAGGTCAATTTAATCAGTGACGTCAACACAAACTTACTACTGACACCGTGTCCACTCTGTCAGGTGGGTTCTACTTGTATATGAGTTTAATAGAAGAGGTTTTGTTGACATCGATTTGGAATCAGCTGGCGACGGTGTAAAAGGAGTGTGCTTCTTCGTGGTGCTAACATCGACCTGTAAGGCTGAGTTCATACTTGAGTTATTTGGTCAGTTTTGGCCCCATGACTGCCCAAATAAGTGAAGTGTGCAGTGATTCTAAGAGCGACGCATGTCATCTGTATGTCATACGGACTCACAGTATTATTTCACTATCAAAGCAGACTCCCTATGCGTGGTTACTGAAGGCACAGTGTTCTACACTACTATAAAGGCTCTCAGCAGCCAGGAAATAGCAGTTTTTTTACGTACTTCGCCGCAAATATATTTGGATCGAATTAAATTTTTCCCGAAAAATTTGGCAACCGGCGAGTTGAATTTTTGAAAAATTCGCTCATCTCTAGTAACTTTGCTCCTGAACGCTATCAAGGGTTTTGAGCAGTGAATTTCTCTAGAGCCGCATCCTGCTTCAATATGTAGTTTTTAAATACGCTCTGCGTACAATCTCCGCTGCAGGGCTGTATTTAAAAGAAAACACAAACCTATAGTTTTCTCTTTGTTTTTTCCTTTGACCAAAAAGTAGATCTCTGTTTTATTTTACTGGCCCCATCTATAGCTTTATCCAGATCTTTACTGGGGTACCCTCTTTGCAATAACGTACCTTCAGTTCTGGAGCTTGATCTAAAAACTCCCCATCTAAACTATTTAGTCTGCGTAGTCTAATGAACTGGCCATAGGGGACTGCTGGTTTTACATTTGGAGGGTGAAAGCTTTTATAATGCAATAGTGAGCTTGTGGCATTGGGCTTCCTATAGCCCTTAGTTATTACAGGACCGTCTTCCACAGTAACCAGGACATCTAGAACATTCAATACTCTCATCTCCAATCTTAGATTTAAATTTCATATTCATCTTGTTTCCTTTGTTTAGATAGTCCAGGAAGTTATCAAATTGTTCTTATGACCCAGACCAAACAATAAACATATCATCGATATACCTCAAAAACATTTTTATGTACTTGATAAATAGATTGCATCTATCTTCAAAAACAGCCAGATATATATTTGCAAATGAAACTTCGCGAATGAAACTTCGAGCTGAATTCCTAATGGTTGTTTCTAGAATATAACGAAGATAGAGAACATAGTGCTATATTCGTGAATTTGTGATATTCGTCATCTTCGGTATATAATAGCAATACAACCATTAGGAACTTACCTCTAAGATCAATTCGCAATGCAATTATATGTTCGCTTCGCGAATGAAACTTAGAGCTGGGTTCCTAATGGTTGGTTGTGTTGGTAGAATATAACAAAGAAGTTAAAAACAAAAACAGTGTTGTTGGCGAGTCTCCTCCTCCACCACCGCTTCCACCTACTCCGCCACGTCCAATGCCTCCTCAACCTCCTACTCCATATGGACCTCCTCCTCCTAGTTCAAGATTAATATTTTTAATTTTTATGTATTTTATGTTATTTTAAGTCAGTTCCCTATCCACATTTGTTTGCATGGCAATTGCAGCCATCTAGCCCGTTCCATTACTTTTTCAGAGCCATTTTAGTGGCCCAAAGTTCAGGTCCCTATTGACTTCAATGAGGTTCCGGTTTGGGGTCAAGTTCAGGTCCCGAACTCGAACTTTGCGACAAAGTTCAGCCAAACCCGGCGAACCCGAACTTCCTGGTGTTCGCTCAACTGTACCCACCCTCTCTGCTACCACAGCAGCAGCAGAAGTCAATTCAGTCTCATGAACATGATAGATCAATTTTTTCATGTACCATGCCAGGCTGATGCAAATCAGCAAATGGAGAGGTACCACCTCAACACCCAGATTCAGTCCTACCTGGACTCTGGCCTCTCTCCAATGCATAATGTTTTCCCTGACCCCATGGACTTCTGGGCAGGCAGATTGGAACAGTGGCCCAAACTGGTATCTCTGTTCTGTGTTGTCCAGCCTCCAGTATCATCTCAGAGAAGGTTTTCATGACATCATACCAGACAATACTGTCCTCTGTCAGTGTAATAAATATCACATTTGTCAAAATGATCGAGCAATGGAAGGATTTTCACACTCCTCCAGCTGACGCTGATAATTAGATCTGCCTTTGCTAGCGATGCCCCATCATGCCACTGCTGCCTGCCTAGCATCATGCTTTGTGCCGTATGGCTGCTGTCACCCTAATGCCACTGTCTGCCTGCCTACTACAATGTTGGGTACCGTATAGCTGCTGCCACCATCATGCCACTGCTGTTGTTTGCCGGCATTCCTGTTCAGACATATATTTTGGACGCTTAGGCTAGTTTCACACTAGCGGCACGGGAGTCCGTCAGGCTGTTCCGGCAGGTAAACGGCCTGTCAGATCAGTCCTGCTGCTCCGTCTCCATTGACTATAATGGGGGCCAGGGCGGAGTTCCATCAGCAGGACGGCAGCACACGGCGAGAGGCTGCCGGACTAAAAGTACGACATGCAGTACTTTTAGTGAGGCCACCTCTTGCCGTGTGCTGCCGCTGGAACTCCGCCCCCACCCCCAATATAGTTGATGGTGATGGGGTGGCAGTCCGAGGAGACACATGAACTAGCGGCAGGGTGGATCTGACAGGCTGTTCACCCACCGGAACAGCCTGACGGACTCCCCTGCCGCTAGAGTGAATATTGCTTTATTCAGAACCAGCCACTCTTTCGCATTACATTAACATGTGTGTGTATAAACAAGGGCAGGGAACTGCACCCATTGAGGAATAATTTTTGGAAGTGGGGTTCAAACAAGCCACTGTGTTCTTCCCAAAATACTTTATGCCACTGATAAGGGACAATGCTTGGAAGCTTTCTAATATGAAAAAGTACTATACATGAGATGGCACTGTGTGTTTTTAACATGCTGTTTATTAACAACGTCAACCATGTGTTTACCCATGGAAGGTCATCAGTATTTGATCGGTGGAGGTCCGAAACACGGGAACCTTGCTAATCAGCTGTTTGAGAAGGCAGCAGCGTTCCTGTGAGCACCGTGGCCTACTCTCTGCTTTTCCTAGGCTAAGTGATAACACGTTCATGTGTCACGTGGCCTAGGAGCAGCTCTGCCCCATTGTAATGAACAGGGTTGAGTGTGATTCCAAGCATAGCTGCTATACAATGTACACCGCTGTGCTTGGTGAGCTGTGAGGAGGCCGTGGTGCTCACAGGAGCATCGGTGTCTTCTCAAAAACCTATTTTTTTTTTTCACGTTTGGGGTTTGATCTGAGCTCTGATTGGATGTCTTATGAACACTAGTGGTCTGGTCTGATCTGAGGTCTGATTAACACTGGGGCTTTAATTGGGTCTCTAGTCTGAGATCTGATAAACATTGGGGGTCTAATTGGTGGTCTAATCTGAGGTCTTATTTTCCTCCTCTAAAACCTAGATGCTGCTTATGGGCAGTTGCGTCTTAAAGGGCAAAAAATATGTAATATGGCCATATGCACGGGCTTCAAATCAGCATCATGATGTAGATTAGCAAAACTGTCAGCAGAGCTTTATTTCACATGCTTCACTTGCACAAATTTAGTGATGGAAATGGGAAAAAAAACTGTTATTTATACATCCACTGTATCCAAAAGAATGAATGAAGGTTAATCACTGAAAAATATAATGAGAAATTATTTGAAACAAAATGACAAATGTGGCTGAATTAGCATTGCAGATAAATCCCCCTGGCCCCAGGAAGCCATTTACTGGCTGGCTGCATTTAGGTTCTTCTTTGTGCACTGATCTCCAGTGTTGGAGGTCAGAGCAGGAGAAAGAACAAAGGTTCTGAAAAGCAACAGCAACCTCCAATCTTTGTGACTGGCTGTCCATCAATTTTCCATTCCAACAAGTGCATGCACTATATAAAAAACAACAATAGAACTCCACAGTGTGAAACATATCTAAAATAGGAGGACACAGATCTTTTAGTGGATTGTAAAGCATATGCTGATTTTATTTAATACCTTACTTAATTTCTGTAATCTGTTTTTAAACATTTATGAGCAAAAACACTGTTCAAAGTAAACGAAGAACCATATTGCCATTTTTACACACAATGGATTTATGTGCTAGTGCCAACAGACTGTTGGATTCTATGTATTTTTTCGACTATAAGATGCACCTGACTATAAGACACCCCCTAAGTTTAGTCAACAGAAAATTAGAAAATAAATATTTTCTACTGATTAAAACTTCTCTGGTGGTTTCATGAAGTAGAGGGGTCAATGTGACTAACTTAAATAGTGAAGGGGAGTAGGGGGGAGGGGTTAATAGTTTACAGACAGCTCATGTTAATTCTTTTTATCATTGAAACAAACAACAGTGGTGCATGTGATCACTTGATAGGAGTATGAACATCAGTGTACCTTACAATGCAATAACCACTGTGTAGTCTTCTTACTGGTCTGACTCCTGCCACTGGTAAAATCATCAAAGGTCCAGTAAGTAAGAGTGTTCATGCATTTCCCTGCTGTCTGTGGACCTTCAGGATGGGGAGGGCTGTGTCTCACAGTCCTCTCTATGAGCTGAATGATCTCTCATCCCCCTCTCCTGTCTCCACTGATCACACAGATCGCTCTTAAGCAGGGAGGGCGAGGAAAGTGCAGACCCACAGCTCTGCCATTGATCCAGCAAAGTGTTATGAGCACTCTGACAGTGATGGGCCACCATGATTGCAGACTATAAGAAACAGGCACTTTTAAGCACGGTACTTCACAAAAAAAGCAATGGCGGAATTTCAGGGTTTTTCATGTTTTTGCCCCAGAAAACTAATAAAAGTTACAACTTAGATGTTTACCAAAATGGCGCCATTTAAAAATACAAAATCCTGCAAAAAATAAATCCTTACACAGCTAAGAAAATAAAAAAGTTATGGCTTTAAAAATGCAGCGATCAAAATAAATAAATCCTGATCCGTAGATTAAAAGAGGCTGTGCCTTAAAGGGGTTGTCTCATCCCGCTGTTACTAAGGTGACATTAGACTAAGCCCTGACCACCAAGTGACCGGGACACCGCAAAGTAGGACGGGGGTCCGCTGTTTCAGTAGCTCCCATTGGAGTGCATGGGAGCTACAGAAACAGCATAACACAGCGCCATGCTCTTTCTGTAGTCTCATCTTGCCCTCACTGAGGGCAGCATAAAATAGTGACAGAAATGCTGATTTCAGCGCTGTGTTACTTGTGAGCTAAAAGTAAGTGATTGCTGAGGAACCAGCATCATAATCATTGCACCCCAGGCCTTGAAAGAGTCAAATCTACCTGAGAATAGCCATGGTTATTCATAATCTCCTGCTCTCCCGCCCATCTGCTGATGATTGGCAGTTCTCTCCTAGAGAGAAAGGGAGAAAAAAACATAGATGGCGGTCAATCATCAGCAGGTGGGCAGGGAGAACAGGAATTTATGAATAACCATGACTCTTCTTAGGTGACAGGCTCGGACTGGCCCACAGGGGTACAGGGGAATCCCCCGGTGGGCCCCTGAGAAAGGTGGGCCCCTAGTTTCCCATCTCCTGCACAAGTGACACATAACACAGTAGACTTACTGCACTACATGCATATATTCGACACTGGGTGACCCTGACTCTTTTCCAGGCCCAGTCTGCAATGATTGTGATGATGGTTCTCGGCAGCCACTTACTTTTAACTTTTAAATGACAGACCGCTGAAATCAACTCACCTGTCTCTACTTTAGTATGTATGGACAGCATAAAGTTGATGACAGGTTCCCTTTAATAGTCTCCTTTGATGCTCTTTTGTCTTATATTACAATTAAGAATAAGAAATAGATGAATAAATATTTTTTATGTGACTCGAGCTTAGGCATGCACCCCTGAGCCTTCCCACAATCCTGTGTCTGACTGTAAGACAACTGGCTGGACCAAGAGCCTACCCCTCTGCCCTGTCTGCGGTAATACACAGATACTCCTAAGCACTGAGCCTTAGTTATAACCTTACCCTTTGCAGGATTTTTACAAGACTATTTTTTTCAGGAACATACAGAAAATCCTGCAGACAATTCCAAATAGTTTTTATTGAAACTTTTTAAAATGATGTACAGAATGAAGAAAATGAGATAGGGACATAGGATTCCCCAGTTTGAAAACTTTGAGAACTTAAACTGTCAATGCTGTGCTTTATAAGAGAGAAGAATCAGATGCTAGTTTGCCTTCTTCCTAAGGGATTATGCACACGACCGTATGTATTTTGCGGTCTGCAAAGAACGGATCCACAAAAAATACGAATGACATCCGTGTGCATTCCGTATTTTTGTGGAACGGAACAGCTGGCCCTTGATAGAACAGTGCTATCCTTGTCCATAATGCGGGCAGTAATAGGACAGGTTCTTTTTTTTGCAGAATGGAAATACGGACATACGGAAGCACGGAAGCACAGAAATGAAATGCACAAAGAGTAACAGTTTTTTTTGCAGACCCATTGAAATGAATGGTTCTGCATACAAAAAAAGGGGGATTTAACCCTTAAACTGTTTTTCTGAGAAAATTACTGTTACATTAGCTGAGGGTAAGTAGTATGAGGGTTAAACCTCATGACTTTTAGCTACAATAAACAAACATTAGTAATAAGCAGACATTAGAAGCAGCACTAAGGTGAAAGAGTCAATATAAATCATTAGTAAAAGTATAAAAGTGTCTCAACCAGGCTATTCAGAGGACAGTTGGTGCTCACTCCTCAGCACCCCCAATGGCTGTGGCAGAAGAAAACCTTATTCCACAGCTGGTGCAAATCCCTCACCATCCCAGCATGCACTGCTTGATATAAGAATACCAAATATAAGGATGATCATGAACACTCACTGTTTGGCCACTGAGGAACGGGTGTTTTTAACCCCGAAACGCGTCTGGTATCAAACAGTGAGGGATTTGCACATTGTCATTTCACCATTGCAATTTTTAAATTTTTTGGAAAGCTCCAAAGAACTTTGATGAACTTTCCATTTGGACCTCAATTAATTCAAATGCAAGCTGAAGGAGGCGGGACTGAACTCCCTCACCACACCACCTGATCAATCACGTGAGCGCTCCGTGAGTCAGGTGATACAGCTACACAGGTCCTTGCTGGGTAAAACCCAAAGTGAGTATTGATAATCACAGGTCTCGACAGCTCACCAACTTGGCCTGCTCCCAGCCTATACAGGCGAATGAAAATCAATTGGTGAAGTACCATCTTTTCTTATTTAAGAGCTTATATAGATACTTTGCCTGACGCTGGAAAGGGGACCATTAAGAACAATGTTTATTGATCCTCTATAACAACCTTATTTACCGTTATTGAAGATACATGATGAGAATGTTCGTTTATCCAAGAATACACTAATTCAAAGTGAATATAAACCAGTGATTCTCATATAGATGGATCTCTCTACAAATATAAACACCAGAGCTATTATCACAGGCAATATCTTCTATGTCGTACTCCACTGGAACTTTTACGATTTTATTCTGGCTTTCTGTAGTCATTTATTGCGGAGATTTTATCTGTTTATTTCTGCTGCTGTTTATTTTATCGTGCACATTATTTTATAGTTGCGTGTATTCGACTCGCTTTTTATATATCCCATTATGCCCTTTTACCCGCTGGTTTTGTAGCCACACACTATTGTTGTACATTTGTTTGTTAATAGTGATCATTTGTGTATATATTTCAAGTAATAAATAGTTGCGCTAATCATATCCGTTTACTGCCAGCTATTGAGTGCCCTCCATCTATAGCTATCAATATAAATCATTAGTCTTCTCTGTAAAGTGCCTTCCTGACACCCTAGGCACCTGCCCTCATATGCCTTGTTGTAAATACGGCCCTGGGCAGGGGGAAGAAAACAACTGATAACTCTAAAACAAGGCATTTTTCTCTTAAAAGATACTATAATTTATATTTACCTATACTATTGATTTATGCAAAGTTGTGTGAAAAATTGGTGACCATTAACTTATTTTATCTCTTACTAACCATCAATATGTTGTTTTACACTGGTCACTAAGGGGCCTTAAATCTGTTAAAATGCCTCTATACTGTGCTATATGAATAGCCCGGTGTGAGAGACCAGTGCCCAAGGGAATGGATGTGGGCTTTTGCTCTAATCCTGGTCATTTAACTACATAGGTGACACTGTCAATAGTGGTCTTTCTACCCCAGGCCAGTTTTCACCTTTCTGCCCAGGAAATTTTTTGCAACTCTAACATGTGTCATTTTATGACCCATTGTACTTCATGACAGTGGAAAATTTGAGTAAATATATTTCACCTATGTTTATAAATAAAAAAAATCCAAAATTTACCACACATTTAGAAAAATTCTCTGCTTTTAAAACAGATGGTGATACCTCATAAAATAGTTATTATTTAACATTCTTCAAATGTCTACTTTATATTGGCATAATTTTGTAAATGTCATTTGTTTTTTGTACGTTTTCTTACATTATTATTAAAATTTACAAAACCCACTTTGTAAGGACCAGTTCAGTTATGAAGTCACTTTGTGGTGCTTACATAATATAAACCACCAATAAATCACCCCATTTTAGAAACTACACCCATCAAGTTATTCAAAACTGATTTTGCTAACTTTGTTAACTCTTTAGGTGTTCCACAAGAATTAAAGGAAAATGGAGATAACATTTTTGGTAGATTTTCCATTTTAATTCATTTTTTTTCTGTAACACAGCAAAGGTTAACAGACAAACAAAACTAAAATTACCATGATTCTGCAGTCTACAGAAACACCCCATATGTGGTCGTAAAATGCTATATGGGTGCAGAAGTAAAGGAGCACCATATGGTTTCTGGAGGGAAGATTTTGCTGGACTAGTTTTTAGACACCATGTCCCATTTGAAGCCCCCCTGATGCGCCTCTACAGTATAAATTCCCAAAAAGTAAACCCATTTTGGGAACCGCAGGATAAGGTGGCAGGTGGCAGCTCTATACTACGCTTTTTGTGAGGCATGGTAACCAAAAGATGGTGGTTCTGGCACAGTTTTTATTTTTTGTTTTTCAATGTGTTGACCTGACAGGTTAGCTCATGTGCTATTTTTATAGAGCAATTTGTTATGGACGCAACAATATCAATTATCCCCTTAAGGACACGGCCCTATTTTACCTTAAAGACCAGGCCATTTTTTCAAAATCTGACCATTGTCACTTTATGTGGTGATAACTTTAAAATGCTTTTTCTTATACAGGCCATTCTGAGATTGTTTTTCGTCACATATTGTACTTCATGACAGTGGTAAAATGAAGTCGAAAAATTTCATTTTTTATAAAAAAATACCAAATTTACCAAAAATTTAGAAAAATTTGCAATTTTCCAAGTTTCAATTACTCTACTTCTATAATACATAGTAATACTGCCAAAAAAAGTTATTGATTTACATTCCCCATATGTCTACTTCATGTATCGATCATTTTGGGAATGCCATTTTTTTTTGGGGGACGTTACAAGGCTTAGAAGTTTAGAAGCAAATCTTGAAATTTTTCAGAAATTTTCAAAAACCCACTTTTTAGGGACCAGTTCAGGTCTGAAGACACTTTGTGAGGCTTACATAATAGAAACCACCCAAAAATTACCCCATTCTAGAAACTACACCCCTCAAGGTATTCAAAACTGATTTTACAAATGTCATTAACCCTTTAGGTTTTCGACAAGAGTTAATGGCAAATGGAGATAAAATTTCAGAATTTCGATTTTTTGAAAAATTTTCCGTTTGAATCCATTTTTTCCAGTAACAAAGCAAGGGTTAACAGCCAAACAAAACTCAATTTTTATTGCCCCGATTCTGTAGTTTTCAGAAACACCCAATATGTGGTCGTAAACTGCTGTATGGCCAAACTGCAGGGCGCAGAAGAAAGGAGCGCCATATGGTTTTTGGAAGGCAGATTTTGCTGGACTGGATTTTTGACACCATGTCCCATTTGAAGCGCCCCGATGCACCCCTAGAGTAGAAACTCCATAAAAGTGACTCCATCTAAGAAACTACACCCCTCAAGGTATTCAAAACCAGTTTTACAAACTTTGTTAACCCTTTAGGTGTTCCACAAGAGTTATTGGCAAATGGAGATGAAATTTCGAATTTCTATTTTTGTTACCTTGTCTCAAAAAAGTGTAATATAGAGCAACCAAAAATCATGTTTACCCTAGAATAGTACCAACAAAACTGACACCTTATCCTGTAGTTTCCAAAATGGGGTCACTTTTTTGGAGTTTCTACTGTAGGGGTGCATCAGGGGGCTTCAAATGGGACATAGTGTCAAAAAACCAGTCCAGCAAAATCTGCCTTCCAAAACCATATGGCGTTCCCTTCCTTCTGTGCCCTGCCGTTGGCCATACAGTAGTTTACGACCACATATGGGGTGTTTGTGCAAACAAGAGAATCAGGGCAATAAATATTGAGTTTTGTTTGGCTGTTAACCCTGCTTTGTTACTGGAAAAATGGATTAAAATGGAAAATTTGCAAAAAATAGCTGTTTTGGGACTGTTTTTATTTTTGTTATTTACATAGTTGAACTGACAGGTTAGATTGTGTGCTATTTCTATAGAGCAGGTTGTTACGGACGCGACAATACCAAATATGACTACTTTTTGGGGTTTTTTGTTTCAGTTTTACATAATAAAGCATTTTTGAAAATAATTCTTTTTAGTGTCTCCACATTCTGAAAGCCATAGTTTTATTTTTATTTTTTGGGCGACTGTCTTATGTAGGGGCTCATTTTTTGCGGGATGAGATGGCGGTTTGATTGGCACTATCTTGGGGTGCATATGACATTTTGGTCGCTTGCTATTACACTTTTTGTGATGTAAGGTGACAAAAATGGCTTTTGACACCGTATTTTTTATTTTTTTTGCTGTGTTCAGCTGAGGGGTTAGGTCATGTGTTATTTTTATAGATCAGGTTGTGACGGACGCGGTGATACATAATATGTATACTTTTTATTTATTTATATAAGTTTTACACAATAATATCATTTTTAAAACAAAAAAATCATGTTTTAGTGTCTCCATAGTTTGAGAGCCATATATTTTTTTTTTTGGGCGATTGTCCTATTTAGGGGCTCATTTTTTGCGGGATGAGATGGCGGTTCGAATGGTACTATCTTGGGGTGCATATGACTTTTTGATCGCTTACTATTACACTTTTTGTGATGTAAGGTGACAAAAAAATGGCTTGTTTGACAACGTTTTTATTTTTATGTTTACGGCGTTTATCTGAGGGGTTAGGTCATGTTATATTTTTATAGAGCAGGTCCTTACGGACCGTGGCGATACGTAATATGTATACCTTTTTTATTTATTTTGGTTTTACACAATAATATCCTTTTTGAATGAAAAAAAACATGTTTTATTATCTCCATAGTCTGAGAGCCATATATTTTTCAGTTTTTAGGCAATTGTCTCAGGTTGGGTATCATTTTTGCATGGATGAGGTGACGGTTAGATTGGCACTATTTGGGGGTCATATGACTTTTTGATCGCTTGCTATTACACTTTTTGTGATGTAAGGTGGCAAAAAATGGCTTTTTGACAAAGTTTTTATAAATTTTTTTACTTGAGGGTTAGGTCATGTGATATTTTTATAGAGCAGATTCTTATGGACGTGGAGATATCCAATATGTCTACTTTTTAATTTTTTTACAGTTTACACACTAATACGCATTTTTGAAACAAAAAAATCATGTTTTAGTGTCTCCATAGTTTAGGCTATAGTTTTTATTTTTTGGCCAATTGTCCTATGTAGGGGCTCATTTTTTGCGGGATGAGATGGCGGTTCGAATGGTACTATCTTGGGGTGCATATGACTTTTTGATCGCTTACTATTACACTTTTTGTGATGTAAGGTGACAAAAAAATGGCTTGTTTGACAACGTTTTTATTTTTATGTTTACGGCGTTTATCTGAGGGGTTAGGTCATGTTATATTTTTATAGAGCAGGTCCTTACGGACGCGGCGATTCGTAATATGTATACCTTTTTTTATTTATTTTGGTTTTACACAATAATATCCTTTTTGAATGAAAAAAAAACATGTTTTATTATCTCCATAGTCTGAGAGCCATATATTTTTCAGTTTTTAGGCAATTGTCTCAGGTTGGGTATCATTTTTGCGGGATGAGGTGACGGTTAGATTGGCACTATTTGGGGGGTCATATGACTTTTTGATCGCTTGCTATTACACTTTTTGTGATGTAAGGTGGCAAAAAATGGCTTTTTGACAAAGTTTTTATAAATTTTTTTTTACTTGAGGGGTTAGGTCATGTGATATTTTTATAGAGCAGATTCTTATGGACGTGGAGATATCCAATATGTCTACTTTTTAATTTTTTTTTTACATTTAACACTAAAACGCATTTTTGAAACAAAAAAAATCATGTTTTAGTCTGAGTGGCATAGTTTTTTATTTTTTGGCCAATTGTTTTAGGTAGGGGCTCGTTTTTTGCGGGATGAGATGGCGGTTTGATTGGTACTATTTTGGGAGGCAAACGCCTTTTTGATCGCTTTGTATTACACTTTTAGTGATGTAAGGTGCCAAAAAATGGCTTATTTACACCATTTTTTTGGGTTTTTCTTTTATGGCGTTCACCTGAGGAGTTCAGTCATGTGATATTTTTATAGAGCAGGTTTTTACGGACGCGGCGATACCTAATATGTGTAGTGTATTTATTTTTTTAATTTTTATTCAGTTTATTTTTTTTTCATTTTTACTTTTTTTCACTTTTTTACATTTTATTTTGACCCAGACCCACTTGGTTCTGAAAGATCCAGTGGATCTGGTGTCTGTTTAATACAGTACAGTACACTATATAGTGCACTGTACTGTATTTTGTACTTTAGAAAGTCTGAATAGACCTTTAGCAGGTCTATTCAGACTTTCAGCACCATGGAGAGCAGGACGCTTCTGAAAGCGTCCTGTCTCCATGGCAACCATCACCCGCTGCCATAACTGAGCAGGGGGTGATGGGGAGGGAGTGGAGCGCCCTCACTCTGTGATCCCATACTGTTGGGGGGCTGCAAAGGCACAGCAGCCCCCCGATGGGAGAGGGAGGGAGCTCCCTCCCTGTTAACCCTTCCATACCACGGTCCATATGGATCACGGTACGGAAGGGGTTAAACGGCTGGCATCTGATCAAGCACAGATGCCAGCCGTTTCTATCAGAGTGTCAGCAATGTGCTGACACTCTGATAGACCCACTGGACACCAGGGATAGATTACAGAGGAGGCGGGCGGGGGATCGCAATCGCGATCCCGCCCGCCGCACACGCCCGCCTCCCGCCGCCTGCAACCACCCCCCCTGCACCCCCGCCGCCATAATATGATTGGGGGCTGCAGGGGGGGTTAAAAATGAATACTCAGGGGCAATTAACTCTCGCATAAAGCGCTGCAAACCGCAGGTCTGAGTTGACCTGCGGTTTGCAGCGATCGCCCATATGGGGGGGTTACAGGACCCCCCTGGGCATTGTAACAAGGTACCTGCTGAATGATTTCAGCAGGTACCTTGTTCCGATCACTGCCAGCTGAGCAGCAGTGATCGGAACAACTCATGACGTACCGGTACGTCATGTGTCCTTAAGGACTCGGGAAACATGCCGTACCGGTACGTCATGTGTCCTAAAGGGGTTATGCCAGACGTGGCAATACCTGATATGTCTGTTTTTCTTTTTTTTCTATCTTTTACAACTTTATACGTTTATGTTAGGAGAAAGGGGCTTTTATTTGTTTTTTTTTTACCTAAAACTTTATTTTTTATTATGAATAACACTTGGTTTACTTTTTTTTGCTTTTTATTTTTGTCCCACTATAAGAATTCAACTTTTTGGGGTCTTATCCCCTCTGCAATGCATTACAATACATCTTTAGGGCTCATGCACATACACGTATGTATTTTGCGGTCCACAAAAAATGGATCCGTAAAAGATATGGATGACGTCTGTGTGCATTCCATATTTTGCGGAACAGAACAGCTGGTCCCTAATAGAACAGTACTATGCTTGTTCATAATGCGGACAAGAATAGGACATGTTCTATTTTTTTTCGGAACGGAAATACGGACATACGGAAACGTAATGCACAGAAAGTAGCTTTGTTTTTTTTGCAGACCCATTGAAATGAATGAGTCTGCCTACAGTCCGCAAAAAAAATGGAACGGACACGGAAAGAAAATACGTTAGGCCTTATTGTAATACATTGCCTGCCAATGTATTACGAGTGTATTACCAGTGTATTACCAGTGTAATACACTGATAGTTGCCTAGGATACCCAGCCTAGGGGCTGGATCTTCTAGGCTTCCATAGAAGGCAAGCCCCGATGCTTGTGTATAACCGCAGCGTGGGGGATCTGATGAAGACCCCATCGCAAACACCTTTTATGCCACAGTCAATGCTGACTACAGCATAAAAGAGGTTAATCGTTCGGCATCTGCTTTTACAACAATGCCGTTAGATACAGTAGGGGGCCAGCTGTCAGTGACTGCCAGGCCCTTGCACTGATCATCATGCTGATCAGGTCCGGGCACCGCTCCGCTACTAGTACGTCATATTTCGGGAAGGGGGTTAAAGGAAATATGTCACCAAAAATGTATTCTGCCAGTTAAATCCAGATAGTGACAATTATCCTTTCCTCTAATCTCTTTTTATTTTCTGATTGCGGATTTTTTTAATTCTATTTCCTGAACATTTAGAAAGCATTAAGAAAATTGCTTTACGACAGTCCCATGATCCATAGACACAATGGACTGAAGGGGACTTTATTGACTTCTATGGTAGAGTTTTCTAGGCATGCTCTGTGACCTGTGCAGAGGTCATTGTGCGAGGAAAGAATATATAAGCTTTAACAATCACCTATTGTGAATGGTGGATCCTGTGTTGTTAGTCATTCTTATCCTGCCTGTAATGATATCACCTCTGTGTAGCAGGGAAGTGATCTGTACAGACCAAGAAGTGGTGCCTATTAGTATTCTTAGTGGCCAGTGTGAAAACTGCAGGATTTTATGTTTTTGGTTTAAATATAGATAGTGACATGGGAAATTAAAAATAACATTACCAAACAAAAATATGTTAAACATAAAAATGATTTAAACAATACGTCATTTTCTGATGACACATTTCCTTTAAGTAGTTTTGAAGGGCACCTTCGCAGCCTAAGGCCTAAAAATGACCTCCAGGTCTGCCATGAACAGAAACCTGTTAAACTCTGCCAGAGATACTGGAGCATATTATGTAATCAACCAAATGATTGAATCTCCAAGTCCCCCAGGGGGCTAATAGCTGTTGAAAATAAAATTTCAATAGACTGTCAGGTAAAAAAGATCCTTCCTTAAGAAAAAATTCCATGTTTTCCCCTTCCCTTTAATGGAAAACAAAAAAATAAATATAGGGCAAACACACATAGTTGATACTTGCACATTTGTAACAGCCAATACTAAAAATGATCATGTAATTTATCCCACACAGTGCTGTAAAAAAAAATAGGAAAAAAAATCTAGAATTTCTGGTTATCTACCCTCAAAAACAAAAAAAAAGCATTAAAATTCACTGTAAATAGTATCAATAAAAAATACCATTCCCACAAACATTAAAATCTCATACGGCTACATTGACAGAAAAATAAAGCGCTATGGCCCTTTGAACGCGGTGACAGAAAATAAAATATAAAAAAAAAAATCATTATGCAAAAGTATTTTAAACTTAAAAAAATTTTAATGTGGTATTACCATAAAAGTATTGACCCAAAAAAAAATTATCATGTTATTTGTACAGCACGGGAATGCAGCAGAAACAAAAATTATAAAAAAAACAATGGCAGAATTGCTGCTTTTTTCCCATCCCTCTCATAAGCCACCTAGCAATAGCAGATGGTTGCAGGCAACCAGCCTCTAGAATGCCGTCTGAAAAGTGATTGAATGCATTAATGTGTATACAATCACTTTTTCAGGAGAGTACTGATTGGGGTGGGACTTTACCTCAAGTGAAGCTGCGCCCAGCAAGGACTTCTACTCATTTAATTAGGTGACGACAATGGAGGCTGCATGCAGCAAATCTGCCTCAAATTCTTTGAGGATATTCCCTCGGAAACAGATTCTTTGCTGGTCTGTGACCTCTGTATCTACTTCCTCAGAAGAGATAGACATTATTGCAAAGAAGAAATGCATGGGTGTTTGGAAAGGCTGATGCAATATGTGAACCCCTCACAGGCTCAGAATCTCAGGAGAGGGGAATAAGAAGCTTTGTCAGTTTTTTGGGGATATTGCCACAGAATGTGATGATTTCCCTTCTGTTTTAATTTGGGAAGGAAGAGGAGGTATATAACTTACCCCTCCCCCCTTCTCAATCTTCTTCCATAGAAGAGAAAGAAACTACTTGGAAACGAATTACCATTGTTGCCACTGCTTCTCCGGCCAGAGTACAGGAGACTTGGTTCACATTTCCTTAGGTGATTCGGCACTGTTTCACCTTTTCTGAGGTGCTGCAGGTTGGGACTCAGTATTCCAAGATCCACAGTCCCATTAGATAGACTAAAATGAAAGGATTTATTATAAATGACTACAATGGGCTTAGCCAGTAAGACACCTTCTTCTAAGAAGACTTTCCCAGAGGCAGACAAGTTAAATAATTCCTCTTAAGTGAGTTAAACAGCATCTGTCTAGTGATGATAAATCTACTGCCTGGTGGGGTTGATCATGGTGACTAAAACAAGCCCTGTCTCTCTGCAATTGGTATTATAACTGCATAAAACCTCTTATTTTTAGTTATATGTAAATTAGGTGCTCGGAGCACTGAGGGACTGGCCTAGCCCCTCACAGCACCACTTCATCACCACTTATCCCGTTGCCACTTCCTTTCCCAGTGAGATTAACAGGGACAGACATCTTCACTGCTCTGATGCCTGGCCATGTGCTGGCGCAGTAAAGACCTCACGTGGCCGTCCTCGCTCTAAGATCTTCGTTGCTGTGCATACATTCATGAGATTTCAGATTACATCAAAGCAGCAAGGCCCTGTCAATCTCGATGGGAGGGGGAGTAGCAGCAGGGAAAGGCAGAGGTGTAGCAGTTCTTTGAGGGGCTAGGCCAGCCTCTCGGTGCTCCAAACACCACAATTTACAATTAAGAATTCCTCTACAATGGTAATACTGATTGCATAGACAAAGGGCTCGCTTTAGTCATCATGAATCAGTTACAAATTTACTCATGGTGACAGATGCTCTTTATCACAGCTAACAGTCTCTAATAATATAATGCAGCTGATGAGACAGACCCTGTATCTCAGACAATATGTGACCGTAGCTGGTGCATCTCTGATTATGTGTTTGCAGACAGACCCTTTATATGTGATACACCTCTGACTACTGTATGTTGGTAAGACAAAAAAAACATGAAGGAAAATTATATCAGTTAATTTTAACAAGATGTCTTGTGCAACCAGTAGTGGTTGCTCCACTATGAGATCATAACATATAAACACCCAGAACCTGTTTGAGTTCAGTTATATCATCTCTGAGGCATATGAAACGATTGCTTTGTCATTTATCTACCTTACATGTGTAGTGTTCATTTTAGGTCATGGTCAGATATCATAGTCAAGTGTCAGAATAATGCTAGTGTGACACCTGACCCTAACACTGACCCTGTTGTGTGACTTCTCTGACTAGTCAGCATCGCAATGACTTTTAGGTTCATTGTACTTTTAATATGCTCAATCACATAGATGAAGAAAATCCTTCAGGTCTGAACATATAGCTCAGTGGTTTAAATGATTGTCTCACATACAGTGTTCTTGGGTTCAAAACCCCTGTCAGTCTTTAACCAACCAAGTAGACTTTTAGGTTTACTGTGTATTTGTCTTCTAAATCACATTTTCACAGCTAGAGAAAATCACTACCTAACAATAGGTAGACCTGTAGCTTACTGGTGGGTTGTCTGACTCTCATCCAGCGTCCTAGGGTTTAAAACCCACTAATGGACAAGAAAAAAAAAAGAGCTTGGAATTTATTTATTTTTTACATAAAACAGATGACAAAGTACTGTAAGTAGTCCTTTTTTATTTGATGTAAGAGTACATGGGCAGCACTATAGTAAGGGGGGCACTAATTTACTATGTCTTCATCTATTTCCAGGTGACTGAAGGCTAATATGTTTTTTGTTGTCTTGAAAGAGTCACTGTACAATACAATAATGTATTTTTATTTCTTAGGAAGGGGTCTAATTATCAGATCTGTAAATCACTTTATTGAAATTATTTGTCGGCATCCACCCAAACATAAGCTTAAAAGATATGAGCACTAGGGGTCTCACTAGTCAACTGTGGTTAGGCATGGTCCAGCTCTCCTAGCAAATACAAGCAGGAGGAAGTGTGGGAGTGTTCTGGAGTAGCTGATGCTGTAGGAGACTTGCCAATTCACTGCCTCTTCACAGATCTGCAAACGAATACTGTAAGTGTGCTCTCCCTCCGCTATTTTACATGGCTTATAGATTGATTCACCTCTCTCAAGTGTGTATGCAGTTCCATATTAGCAAGAATCACTATTTGTCTGGTAGTTTAGAAAACTGTCTAGTCATGCTGTTTTTACTGTATAGCTTCCTCTAATTTGTTGTGCATTTGCAATAATAGGCATTTTAGGCATCATATAAGCCACTTTTTTTTTTTTTACCAGTTAGGAGATACAGCATATTCCTTAAAGGACATCTGTCCACAAATTTGTTCCTGTGGTTCCCCCATTGCTGGGAAAAATGAAGTTTTATTATATGCAAATGAACTTCTAGGAGCAATAGGGGTGTTGCTGTTGCACTTAGAGGCTCAACTCTCTCTACAACTGCTAAACCCTATCCACCTTGATTTACAGGGCCAGGTAGTCTAAACATGATCATGCCTGGTCCTGCCTTCTCTTAAACCTTTCAGGACCCTGCCATATTTCACCTTAACCCCTTAATGACCGGGCCATTTTGCACCTTCGTGACCAGGCTTACTTTTGAAAATCTGACGTAATAATATTTCAGGCTATCGTAATAATTTTTCAGGCTATAGCTACTAGAGATAGGTCGTTGATCCAGGGAGTTGTTCTGACTGCCTGATTGGAGTCGGGAAGGAATTTTTTCCCATTAAGTGGGGAAAATTGGCTTCTGCCTCACAGGGTTTTTTTTGCCTTCCTCTAGACTTGCAGGAAACAGGTCGAACTGGATGGACAAATGTCTTTTTTCGGCCTTATATACTATGTTACTATGACACGTGTCACTTTATGTGGTAAATAACTTTGGAACGCTTTTATTTATCCAGGCCATTCTGAGAATGTTTTCTCGTGACACATTGTACTTTATGACAGTGGTAAATAGGAGTCAAAATATTTCACCTTTATACGTAAAAAAATCCCAAATTTACCAAACATTTTGACAAAAAATCGCTATTTTCAAACTTTCAATTTCTCTGCTTTTAAAACAGAAAGTGATACCTCATAAAATATTTATTACTTAACATTCCCCATATGTCCACTTAATGTTGGCATCATTTTGTAAATGTCATTTTATTTGCTTGGGATGTTAGAAGGCTTAGAATTTAAGAAGAAATTCTAAAATTTTAAAGAAAATCTCCAAAACCCACTTTTTAGGGCCAGTTCAGGTCAGAAGTCATTTTGTGAGGCTTACATAGTGGAAACCCCCAATAAATGACCCCATTGCATAAACTACACCCCTCACGTCACTCAAAGATGATTTTACAAACTTTATTAACCGTTTAGGTGTTCCACAAGAATTAAAGGAAAATGGAGATGAAATTTCTAAATTTCCCTTTTTTTGGCAGATTTTCCATTTTAATCCATTTTTTTCTTTAACACATTGAGGGTTAACAGCCAAACAAAACTCTATATTTATTGCCCTGATTCTGCGGTTTACAGAAACACCACACATGTGGTCGTAAACTGATGTACGGGAACACAGCAGGGCGCAGAAGAAAAGGAGCGCTATATGGTTTTTGGAAGGCAGATTTTGCTGGACTGTTTTTTACACACCATGTCCCATTTGAAGCCCCCCTGATGCACCCTACAGTAGAAACAATCAAAAAGTGACCACATTTTGGAAACTATGGGAAAAGGTGACAGTTTTATAGGTACTATTTTGGGGTACATATGATTTTTAATCGCTGTATATTATGTTTTTTGTGAGGCAAGGTAACCAAAGATTGGATGTTTTGGCACTTTTTTTTTTTTTTTTTCAAACGTTCATCTGACAGGTTAGGTCATGCGCTGTTTATTAGAGAAGGTTATTATGGACGCGGCAATACCAAATATGTCTACTTTGTTTGTTTCAGTTTTACATATAGTAAAAAAGCATAAAAAAATGATGTTTTTGTGTCTCCAATTTCTGAACGCCATATTTTTTTTATTTTTGCAGGCTTGTTTTTTGCAGGAAGAGTTGATGTTTTCATTGGTTCATTTTTAGGCACATATAATTTTTTGATCATTCATTATTACACTTTTTGGGGCAAGGTGACCAAAAAATTGGTAATTTTGGCAATGTTTTTATTTATTCATGTTTATGGCGTTCACCTGAGGGGTTAGGTCATATTATAGTTTTATAGAGAAGATTGTTACGGATGCTGCAATACATAATATGTATACCTTTTCTTATTTATTTAATGTTTACACAATAGCATTTTTGAAACAAAAAAATAATGTTTTAGTGTCATCATAGTCTGAGAACCATAGATTTTTTATTTTTTGGCCAATTGTCTTAGGTGGATTCTCATTTTCGCAGAATGAGGTGACTGATTGGTGCTATTTTGCAGGGCATACACCTTTTTAATGGCTTGGTGTTGCAATTTTTGTGAAGGTAGGAGAAAAAAAAATCTTTTTTTGCACAGTTTTTATTTTAAAAAATTGACAGTATTCACCTGAGGGGTTAGGTCATGTGATATTTTTATAGAGGAGGTCATTACGGATGCGGTGATACCTACTATGTTTACTTTTTCTTATTTATTTACGTTTTAGATAATAGTAGTGATAGCTCTTTCCAATCTGAGGTGGTTATGAGATGGTCATACAATGGGGCATCAGACCTCCACCGGTAAATTATCCCCTTCAGTAAATACTCTCTCCTCCAGCTGGGAGACATTAACAGTCCAGAACTCAATCTTGGATAGTTAAGATCTGAAGTCTTTATTCAATAGTACATGTATTTATAGGACATTGGGGGTGGGAATACCAAATTTACTGCAGCAGATGACATGCTAATATTGGGAATTCGGTAAACAATACTGGTATCTGCCATATACAATACATGAAAGGGTATTTTACATATTACAATGGTAGTCTAGATGCTAACAAGTTAAACTCGTTACAGCTTGCTGTCATGTACATGAGGTTCCTGCTATCCATTGTATTTCCAAGTGATAACTGTCTGTCATCTTTTGTAGTGTCAATGTCTAGTGGGGTGGGCTCGCATACTTTTAAGAGCCCTCTGGAGTATGTGTCTATTGAGGAAATTAACTGTATTGTAAATGTGTATAATCCATACAAGTGGCAGTGCCTGATAGAAATAGAATATATATCTAATAGCAAGGTGAAAAATCCCTTTCAAGTAGCATTTTTGAAACAATGTTGTAGTGTCTTCATAGTCTGAGTTTTTTTTTTTTTTTTTGGCCAATTGTCTTATGTAGCGTCTCATTTTTTGTGGGATGAGGTGACGGTTTAATTGGTACTATTGAGGGGTATTTGCCTTTTTGATCGTTTGGGGTTTCACTTTTTGTGATGGTAGGTGACAAAAACTGTCTTTTTGGCACTGTTTTAAATTTTCTTTTTTCGTCTGAGGGGTTAGGTCATGTGATAATTTTATAGAGCAGGTTCTTACAGATGCGGCGACACCAAACATGTTTAGGGTATTTTGTTTTCTTAATTTTTAACCAATAATAAATGTGCATATTTTGTAAAGTTTTTTTTTTTACTTTTTTTATTTTGATTAACAATTTTTTTTACACTTTTTTTTGACTCAGATCCACTTGGTTATGCATATGGCGTCCAAATGCCATGGTAACCATCGGACACTTCAGAGCGGCGGTTACTATGGCAACTGATGGGAGGGGGGAAGGAGGGAGCTCCTTCCCTCTGCTACATGTTGGGCTGCCAGAGGAGAGGAGAGCAGCGCGGGAAGGGGAGGGGGACAGCTTCCTCCCTGTCAACCCCTTCCATACAGCGGTCCCTACGGACCGCGGCATGGAAGGGGTTAAACGGCCGACATACACTGATGTCAGCCGTTACAGTAGATTGTCTCGTGTATGTTACTAACACCGCTCGGCCATCCTGATGGTGTACATTTAGAGGAAGGGTGGGAGGTAAGGAGGAGGGGTGGGAGGTAACGAGGAGGGGGGGGGTCGGGGGTTAAATGTTACCTCCGCTCGGCCATCCTGAAGATCGGGGCACATAAATACAGCAGTGTAGCCCCGATCTCACATAAACTCAATGATGGGATCTAAACTGCGCTGCTGAACGCTGCGAATGGTCAGTCAAATCTGACTGACCTATTGCATCGATCCAAAGGCTGGGACCGCTGTGACTGGTCCTCTGCCGGGTGCCCGGACAGCTCTACTGTCCGTGACACCCGTTTAGATGCCGGTGTCACCGCAAGCGGTGACACTTTCATCTCAGGACGTACTGTGAATGTCAAGATGCGGTAACTAACACCACATCATGACGTACACAGTACGTCATTGGTCATTAAGGGGTTAAGGACCAGGCCGTCTGTTTTGAAATTTGACATGTGTCACTTTATGTGAACGCTTTTACTTATCCAAGCCATTCTGAGATAGTTTTCTCGTGACACATTGTACTTCATGTGTCATGCCTTTTCATAAGTATGTAAACATTTATACATTATTATTGTGATAACATGTTTTCATGGCCTATAAGAAGCCATGCTGTACTTATATTCACCCTCCTGTATGAACCTTCATTGTGTAAAAGGAAAAAAATATGGGTTCAAGGAAAGATTCTTCCTGGCAGATGTGGGCTACACGTTCATCACAAAGCATTTTGGGTAATGTATGATCTCACAGTACCATTACAATATGTGCACACCCTCTGGTTTGGTTGGAAGACCGTTATCTAAAGGGGTGTATTCTTTTGATTAGTCTGTGAATATTAATCATAGACGGGATGAGAGAGGGCATTTCCAAAGGAAAGGAAGGAAATAAAGTTCTACAAACAAAGGACTAAAACAGAACGTGGCAAAGCTTTGGATTTTATCCTGGACCACGGGGAACCTTCTGGAGAGCTGACCGTCCCTCCGGAGCCCTACTCACCTTTTGACCCTTGGGAACATATGTTTTGTTTATTGCTTGCGGTATTGATAAGTTACTTAGCCCGGTATATAGTCAAAGGTCCCCAGTTGTGAATCTGTAATTGATAAGGCTCCTGGTCAAGTTTGATCATTCTCTTAGCAAAGATGCATATTGCTAATTGAGCATCAGACATTGATACCTAGTCCTTGGGAACTTTGTTATTCCCTAGCCTGATACCGAGCTGGTAAAATTTATAGTGCTGCCATATACCTCATTTGTTTAAAAGGTGATAGAAAGGGGTACTCTTCTTTAATTTGAATTGTTGCATATCATTGCATAGATTGGCGATATTCAGTATTGTTTGAAAGTATTGGTATTATATTTCATTATCTATCATTGTACAGGTTGTATTATTGATTTTGTATTTAGCACTTATGTATAATAAACTCACATATATTTTTGCATAGACAATGGTACCTTGTTTTCTTTTTAGTTGCACAAAATAATTAAGGTTCTCGACAACGAGCTGAGAGGTTATTATGTCGCCCTCTCCTCAAAAGGATCAATAACTTTGATATTTTTCTTTCCTTTGATCCTTTCTTTTGTTTGTTTTTTGTATATAAAGCATTTTTGCACTTTATATCCGCGACACATGATAGTGGTAAATTCAGTTTTACATAATAAAGCATTTTTGAACAAAATTATTTTTTAGTGTCTCTATATTCTGAAAGCCATAGTTTTTACTTTTTTGGGGGGGCAACTGTCTTATGTAGGGGCTCATTTTTTTCGGGATGAGATAACAGTTTAGTACTATTTTGGGTGCATATGACTTTTTGACACAGTTTTTATTTTATTTGTTTGACTGTGTTTACGTGAGGGGTTAGATCATGCGATATTTTTATCGAGCAGGTCGTTACGGATGTGGCAATACCTGACATTTATACTTTTGTTTATTTATTTAAGTTTTACAATAAAAGAATTTTTTAAACAAAAAAAAATCATGTTTAGTGTCTCCATGTTCTGAGAGCCATAGTTTTTTTTTTTTTATGGATGATTGTCTTCGGCAGAGTCTAATTTTTTTGCGGAATGAGATAACGGTTTGATTGGTACTATTTTGGAGTGCATATGACTTTTTAATTGCTTGGCATTACACTTTTTGTGATGTAAGGTGACAAAAAATGGCTTTTTTGACACCTTTTTTTTCAGGGGAGGTCATGTGATATTTTAATAGACCTGGTTTTTACGGACGTGGCGATACCTAATATGTCTTTTTTTTTTTCATTTTTAACACAATAAAAGCATTTTTTAAAACAAAAAAAAATCATGTTTTAGTGTCTCCATATTCTGTGAGCCATAGTTTTTAAAATTTTTGCCCGATTATTTTAGTTTTTTTGCGGGATGAGGAGACGGTTTAAATGGTACTATTTTGGGGGGCATACGCCTTTTTGATCGCTTAGTGTTGCACTTGGTGTTGCAGTTTTAATTTATTTTTTCTACGGCGTTGAAGAGGACCTTTCATCTGAAAATGCACATTAAAATACATATATCCACTTACATGGTGGTCCCCGGTGGTGCTGTTTCAGCTTTTCATTTTCCAAAATGTGCTCCCGGGCTTAATATGCAGGCATCTTTGTTTTCTCCAATGCCGGTGTATGCAGCAGGGGCCCGGCTGGCAGTAACTGCCGGGTCCATGCAGCTGATTGGGCGGGCGCAGCTCCTGCACCCGCCCGATCATCCGCCGTACATGTACAGCGCTGGTCCTTCAGTCACGTCCTCCAGCGCCGTACATGTACGGTGCAGGTCCTCTATGGGTTAAAGTCAATCAAACTGCAGAGGGAATGGCATTTGGAGAGAAAGCAGAGCCTCTAGGCGTAAAACATAATTTTTCTCAGCAATGTGGCCACATGAACATGGGACCAACACAGATGCCTTCAGATGCCAAGCGCACATGTAACAGGTCAGCCGTTTTCATAGGTACAAATCTGCTGACAGATGCCCTTTAAGGGGGTATATGGCAAATATTTTCTTGGAAAGATACACATAGGCACTCTAACCTAATTCCCTTTGCATTGAGTATGCAATTTATCCTAGTAGACTAGTCCTCTACCAACACTTACCCCTGCGCCCACGTTGATGGATGTTTAATTACTAAAACAGTTTTACCTTCCTAATATCAGAGCACAATATCTGAAGTTGAGTGTACACGAATTATCAAATGCAGATGGATTTACATGGGAAAGGGTTGTAACGTGTGATTCTGGAACAGGGATCAGCAACCTCCGGCACTCCAGATGTTCTGAAACCACAACTCCCAGAATGCTCCATTCACTTCTTGTGAGAACAGCGGAGCATGCTGGGAGTTGCAGTTTCAGAGCAGCTGGAGTGCCGAAGGTTGCTAATTCCTGTCCTAGAACCTCATCCTATTGTCAGTATGCACATGATTTGATATCCTACAAAGATAGCCATGTTAAAGGTAACAATTTCACACTATAGCTGTGAAAAAGTGTAGGGAACAGAGTAAAGAAAATGCTGCGCCCCAAACACATCAGGTACCATACCTGGCAGTGAGATCTAATCTCAAGCCATTTTGTTGTCAAGAGTTACAATCCGTGACTTTTCTCATAACCATCCTGCATTTTTCTCATATTTTACTAATGGCTAATATCTACCAAAATATAATTGGCTTGGTACAGGAGATACCACGTGTGGATTTTCAGACCTGATTAACCTAGAACTTGTTTTATATGTGTTTAAACAATTGTGGCATTATAAAGGTTTTTTTTTAATGTTTTTTCCAGGATCTAATCGGTGGGTGTCCGACACCCCCAGACCGAGGATCAGCTGTTTGGGAAGGCACTGACGCTCCTGTGAGCGACGTGGCCTTCTCCGTGCTTAGCAAGCACAGCGCCGTACATTGTATAAGTGCTTGACATTACAGTTCAGCCCCATTCATTTCAATGGTGCTGAGCGTGAAACCAAGCACAGCCACCATACAATGTACGAAGTGGTGCTTGGTAAGCACGGAGAAGGGCACATCGATCACAGGAGCGTCAGTGCCTTCTCAAACAGCTGATCACCTGTGGTCCCAGGTGTCAGACCCTCAGCAATCAGATACTGATGAACTATCCTGAGGATAGGTCATCAGTATCATAATCCCGGAAAACCCCTTTAAAGGGATTCTGTCACCTGGAAAATCAATATTAAGCCAAACATAGGTTCTTATAGCTCTTCATACCTTCTTTCCAAAAGTGTTCTTTACACTTGGACCTGGCTTTCTACCTTCATGAAAATCCTCTTTTATCTTTATGCTAATGACCCCTGAAGGTGCCCAGAGGGGCGTTATTTTCATTCAAAAAGTGCCCAGGAACGCCCTCCATCCAGTCCCCAGGCCCGCCCCTCTCTCTGCTCATACCATATGTCCCTGGCATTGCGACTGCCGTCAAGCTCCGCCCCTACTGGCTACGTCACTGGTAGCCGATAACCCCGCCCACTCCTTCCCTCCAGCTTCACTAACATCCACCGAGCCGGCTCCTGCGCTCTTCCTGTTTAACTGAGCGCCTTAGCCTCAAGTGTTACACTGGGCATGCACTCAGTTAAACAGGAAGAGCGTAGGAGCCGGCTCGGTGGATGTTAGTGAAGCTGGAGGGAAGGAGTGGGCGGGGTTATCGGCTACCAGTGAGGTAGCCAGTGGGGGCGGAGCAATGCCAAGGGACATATGGTATGAGCAGAGAGAGGGGCGGGCCTGGGCACTGGATGGAAGGCGTTCCTGGGCACTTTTTGAATGAAAATAACGCTCCTCTGGGCACCTTCAGGTGTCATTAGCATAAAGATAAAAGAGGATTTTTCTGAAGATAGAAAGCCAGGTCCAAGTCTAAAGAACACCTATGGAAAGAAGGTATGAAGAGCTATAAGAACCTATGTTTGGCTTAATATTGATTTTCCAGATGACAGAATCCCTTTAAGGAATGAGATTTCTTTTCTTATCCACCATACTGTACTTTGGATGTGTCTTATGGATTTCTTGCTAGTGCATTAGTACATTAAAGAGTTGTGCTGCGTCAGCACTATCTCCAAGTCCCTGCAACCCTGCCAATCAGCTGGATTTAGAATCCGCGGCACTTGTGCGATTGATGGCTGTGCCGGGAGTCGGACCCCTGCAGATCTGATATAGATGACCTATCCTGAGGATAGTTCATCAATATCCCAGAACTACACAATGACTTTAGACCAGGTTCACATCGCCATTTTGTTTTCCATTCTTCTGTTTAGTCAGAAGAACAGAATAAAAAGAAGGATACTTTGTTTTAAGCATCCGTTGAGCTCATTTTGCATCAATTTTTGTCAGTTCTGTCAGAGATCTGTTATTTCAGACGGAAGAAAAAATCCTGCATGCTTAGCCTGAATTTCAGAACTATGTGCTCCACCCTACTCAAAAATATGGTTTTCAGAACCAGCCAGCTGTTGCTTAAAATATTCTGTGTGGTACAGGGTTAAAATGGAAAGGAGTCTAAGTTATGAAAAATAACCCCCTTGTCAAATGTTTCCTCCAGAGGTTTTATCTCTTAGGAAAGTAGAAATGTCAAGTATATTTCTTTTGCTCGTACACTGATCAGAGACTGTGTTTATATGCAGTAGGTGGATGATTCAAATCCATTTATTCTGAAAGTGTTCCTTTATTCTCATATATAGCAAAAAGACCCCTATCTGCGTTGAAATCTCTTGACATGCTGTATATGACTATCAGTACTGTTCAAAATCTGATAATATGGAAAGTATATACTGTACAACTGATCTGAGGGCGATGATGATGGTCTAGTATAAACAGTTTTTTTTATCCACAAACTTGAAGCGCACATCCCAAGAACACATACTGGTCTGTATTGGAGTTACTGAATATAATCTCTCCAATTCATGAGACTACTGCAGCGTATGTGCCATTTTACCTATTAGTTGTTGCTAGGTGGCTGTCTCCTGAAGAGAAAGGAAGAATTGCTGGAATCTATGATCTGCAAACCATATTTTTAGGAATACAAGACGCACTTTTCCCCCCTAAAGTGAGGGAAAAGTGGCATTGCATCTTATACTCCAAATGCTAATGACTATGGAAGCGGTCATCATCATGAGGAGGCACAGGGAGGTGAGAGCAGCGCTGTGGTGGCTGTACTCACCCACAGCATCAGGACATAGTGCACACAGGCTCGCACCATGACCTGATGCTGTGCGCTGTCATGTCAAAGTACACAGTGGGACCTGGAAAAAGCAATGCGTGGATCAGTGAGACCTGGTTCTGCAGCGCTGTCTGGAGCAAGCAAGGTAAATTTATTATTTTTTGTGTGTAATGTCTGAACTAAGGTCTGATGGGGCAGGGGGTCCGATCTGAGGCTGATTGGGGGTCTGATGGGGGCTGAACTGAGGCTGATGGGGGCTGAACTGAGGCGGATCTGAGTCTTATGGGGGCTGGGGGGGTCTGATGTGGGTAGGGGGGTCTGAACTGAGGCTGATGTAGGCTGGGGGGGGGTCTGATCTGAGGCTGATGGAGGTTTGATCTGAGGCTGATGGAGGTTGATGGGCCTGATCTGAGGCTGATAAAGGTTGGTGGGTCTGATCTGAGGCTGATGGAGGTTGGTGGGTCTGTTGTCAGGCTGATGGAGCTTATGGTATATTTTCTCTAGAGAAAGGATAGCCACCTAACAGTAGCACCATCCTGCCCTCCTATTTTCAGGCCTGCCAATACTCTCAGAATTGCATCCACTTGTAATAACTAGGGTTGTTTTGATACCAAAATTTTGATTCGGTTTCGATATACAATAAAAAAGTATTGCGATACACCATAACATGCGAAAAAAATAAAACGCCAAAAATAGCTGCATGCATTCCGCATTTTATTAAATGTCTGGCCCATAATCGAACTGTACTATCCTATTTTTGGGGGGGAACAAGGTGAATAAAAAAAATGGCAAATCGCGCAGTTTTTCTTTTACGGTGTTCATTGCATTGGAGATTTTTTGGTGTGTTTTTTTTTTTTTATGTTTAACTATTTCCCCCTTAGGGGCTAGAACCTGGGATCTTTTAATCCCTTGTCCTATTCACCCTAATAGAGCTCTATTAGGGTGAATTGGACGTCACACTCTCCCTGCTGCCCTGTGCATAGTGCACACAGCAGCAGGGAGCTGACTATGGCAGCCAGGGCTTTAGTAGCGTCTTACACTGCTGGGGCTCCGATCAGAATTTGCCACTGCCACCAATGAAGAGGAGGTGAGGTGACTGTGGCCACTGCTACCAATAAAGAGGAGGTGAGGGGACTCTGTGGCCACTGCCACCAGTGATTGTAATACTGGGGGGCGGGTGGAGGGAAGGAGCGCACTGCGCCACCAATGTTTTTAATACTGGGGGGTGGGGGGAGGGGGCACACTGCCCCACCAATGTTTTTAATACTAGGGGATGGGGGGGAGGGGACACACTGCACCACCAATGTTTTTATTACTGGGGACTGGAGATAATTAACGTTTAATACATTACAAATACAGGTGGCAGAAACACATTGCCGGTACCCGACCACTGACATGGAGCTGCGATCAGGGGTTAATTGCCACGGATCACAGCACCCTATCAGAGGCAGCGTGCCGGCAATGTGTTTCTGCCGCCGCCTGCAATGTATGAAACGTTAGTTCTCATTGGTGGCGCATTGTGCCCAGCCCTCCTTCTCTGCGCTCTCATTGGTGGCAGTGGCAGCACAGGGGGGGAGGGTGAGACTGCTTCCTTCTCCCCTGAGCTTCCAACAACACGGAGTGTGCTGAGAGCATCGCAATCTTTGCTGTCTGATACTAGGCTGCGCAATAGCGAAGCCTAGTATCGAAAAAAGGCACATCCTAGTATCGAGGCCGATACCAGACAAAAGTACCGATTGGGTATCGAAAATTCGATACCCAAAACAACCCTAGTAATAACCAATAACCGTCCATGGAGGTTGTATATTATTTATAACTACAGTCATATTGAAGACACTGGGACACTAAAAAATCTGTGGACTAAAGGGTGATTGAGAAAGAAAATAATATTAGACAATTTTTGGTTACTGTTCTGTGGCTTTCTATCACATTATGAACTCCTGTATGCTATAATGTTACAGTGGATAAATCTTGTACATATTTTATAAGTTTGTCCTTGTAAGTAGAGTTGAGCAAACACCTGGATGTTCGGGTTCGAGAAGTTCGGCCGAACTTCCCGAAAATGTTTGGGTTCGGGATCCGTACTCGACCCGAACTTCAGCCCGAACCCCATTCAAGTCAATGGGGACCCGAACTTTTGGGCACTAAAAGGCTGTAAAATAGCCCAGGAAAGGGCTAGAGGGCTTCAAAAGGCAGCAACATGTAGGTAAATCCCCTGCAAACAAATGTGGATAGGGAAATCACTTAAAATAACATAAAATAGAGAAAAATAATAAATAAACATTCTAAACTTGAGCCCAAGTGAGTGACAGCTATCAGCTGTCCATCTCCCAAACACTGGAGAGAAAAAGAAATAGAAAGAGGAAGTACCCCCCTACCCAGGGCTCTGAATGCCTTATTTCAAACTTCCTGGTCCTTTGAAATGCTGTCAATCTGTCTGGTAGACAGTTTAAAAAACCTTATGGCGGTGGCTGTCCCACAGTACGTGTATCCCAGATGCGGCTACTTTTGCAGGTGAGCCATCTCTTCCCTGCACAACCAAGTGGCAGACAAAATCAGGTGTGCACTGCGCAACGCTATCTATGGCAACGTCCACATAACCAACAACACAGTGGGTAAATGTAGCGGTTGGCCCAGAGGCGGATAGCATTTTTGCGAATGTCCTTCCGCCCCCGAGGATTGCTGGGCATTTCTCTTTGTATCCTGTTACCTCCTCCTCCTCCTACTCTGCTTCCTCCTCCTCCTCTACCACCCCCTCATCCACTCAGGGTAACACCTTTACCACCCACAGCAGCACAGCCAGGGGGAAATGACAGAAGTCTGTTTTAAAATATGTGTGTTTGTGGGAAAAACCCCACAAGGCGCAGGAGCTGTGGACAGACATGGAACAACAGACGGATGATTGGTTGGTGCCATTGAGCCTCCCGCCCGGCCTAGTGTTGTGCGCTAAAGGGGCAAAATCTAATAGCAGGTCTGGGCTTAGCCGGTTTGACGCACATCCCTTGCCTGCCACATGTGCTGAATTTGGGGTGCAGAAATTCCTAAACACCAGACAGTGAAAATCAATTCAATTAATCGAACACACACAACACCCCACCTCCCCTTTCACTCAAACCATTGACAAACTATTTACAAATTTACTTAAAAACATATTAAAATAACTATAATTCAGCTAAAGCAACTATATAAACAAACAAAACTATATACACGCCTTATCCTTAACTTAAGGCCAGTGACATCCAAGTGGCTCAGAGGGTGGGTTCCTGCACAAACATAGGCCCTGGCCTGGAACACAATTGTCCAGCCAGGGTACAGTTCTGGAGGATGAGGAGGAGTAGGAGGAACACTGGGGGATACAGAGGACACAGACGATATACCTCCCTCAAAGAGGATAGCTTTTCCTTGCCTCTGGGCAGCCTGGCAGACATGAGCGACAACATGCTGCAGTGCCTGCGCAACGACCGCCCAGTTACTGCCACATTCTAACTTGTGCTGCTTACTGGGTGGCCACCCTGCTGCATCCCCGTTACAAGGACAATGTGCCGTCCTTAATTCCCTCACTGGAGTGTGATAGGAAGATGAGCCCGCTAGTAGACATGCTGCTGATGGCATTTACACCTGACACCTTGGACTCAGTGGAAGCACAAGGTGAAGACAGAGGAGAAGGAGGAGGAAGAATTTGCCAATGCAGCTGGGTCACCACCAACACCTCAGAAGGCAGGGTTATCATTGGCAAAATGTGGAAAAGCTTTGTCATCACGCCACAACAACCTGCACCACCAGCAGATCTGGAACATCTTAGCAGGAGGCAGCATTTCAGCAACATGTTGGAACAGTACACGTACTGACTGATGGGTCTGCCTAGGGAAATAGCTACATGGGAAGCAACTGCTTTGGGGCCGTGACCTAGAAAGGGCCCATCCAGGAGGAGGAGTAAAGGACTTTATTATACAATGAAATTATATACAGTGGCAGTATAGACAGTGTAGAAAGCGAATGGAACAGCTGCTGGGCCTGGCCTGAGAGAGCGATCTTTAGTAGCCACAGGCACGGCGGCATGAAATGAAGGGGTTGTGCAAAAATTACTGGGGGAGGGGGGCCCCATTCAAAAATTTGATGTGGTGCCCAATCATTTCTAGCTACGCCACTGTGTCTGGCCCATTCAACTTCTGGGTCTTCAAATTGGGCACATGTCCTGAGGTTGCCCTTTACGCCTTGGAGGTGCTGGCCTACCCTCCAGCCACTGTATTGTCTGAACGTGTGTTTAGCATGGCTGGGGGCATTATCACAGACAAGTGCAGCCGCCTGTCCGCAGACAATGTGGGCAAGCTTTCGTTTATTAAAAAGAACCAGACATGGATCCCACAGGACTTGTTTGAACCTTATGCAGAATAGACATGTATACCGGCCTCACCCAACCATTGTTGTAAAATAAAAAATAAAAAAACAGTTATTGGAGACTACCTTTGGCTTCACAGCCCAAAAAGGCTTCATTTCATGCAAGAATGTAACCGCCAATTGTAAGTTCCCTGTCAGTTATGCAGTGCAGAGGATTGTACCTGGCAAAAATGGTAATATTTCACCCAACAATTTAAAATCTATCCATTGCCGGACAGTATTAAACTTGTCCAGCCACAGCTGAAACCAATTATTTATGGTATTGCTATTTTGGCAATTGAATTTCACCCAAGAACGAAAGCTATTCTTTGACGGACACTATGAAACTTGTCCAGCCACAGCTGAAACCCCAGATTTACTGTATTTCTATTTTTGCAACTAGTTTTAACCCCAGAAAAAAATATATCCTTTGACGGACACTATGAAACTTGTCCAGTCACAGCTGGAACACCAGATTTACTGTATTTCTATTTTTGCAACTGTATTTCACCACAGAACAAAATATATCCTTTGACGGACACTAGGGAAATTGTCCAGTCACAGCTGGAACACCAGATTCAGGGTATTGCTATTTTGGCAATTGAATTTCACCCCAGAAAAAAATATACCCTTTTACGGACAGATTTAAACTAGGCCTGCAACAGCTGGAACACCAGATTTAAGGTATTTCTATTTTTGTAACTAAATTTAACCCCAGAAAATAATATATCCTTTGACGGACACTATGAAACTTGTCCAGTCACAGCTGGAACACCATATTTACAGTATTTCTATTTCTGCAACTGAATGTCACCCCAGAAAATAATATATCCTTTGACGGACACTAGGGAAATTGTCCAGTCACAGCTGGAACACCAGATTCAGGGTATTGCTATTTTGGCAATTGAATTTCACCCCATAACAAAATCTTTCCTTTGACAGACACTATGAAACTTGCCCAGTCACAGCTGGAACACCATATTTACAGTATTTCTATTTTTGCAACTGAATTTCACCCCAGTAAATAATAAATCCTTTGCCGGACACTATAAAACTTGTCCAGTCACAGCTGGAACACCAGATTTACAGTATTGCTATTTTAGCAATTGAATTTCACCCCAGAAAAAAATATATCCTTTGCCGGACATTATTAAACTTGGTCAGCCAATTCAATTGCCAAAATAGCAATACCGTAAATCTGGTGTTCCAGCTGTGACTGGACAAGTTTTATAGTGTCCGTCATAGAATATATTATTTTCTGCGGTGAAATTCAGTTGCAAAAATAGAAATACCGTAAATCTGGTATTCCAGCTGTGACTGAACAAGTTTAATAGTGTCCGGCAAAGAATATTTTTTTCTGGGGTGAAATTCAATTGCCAAAATAGCAATATTATAAATCAGTGGTTTCAGCTGTGGCTGGCCAAGTTTAATAGTGTCCGGCAAAGGATATATTTTTTTCTGGGGTGAAATTGCAAAAATAGCAATACCGTAAATCTGGTGTCCCAGCAGTGGCTGGGCAAGTTTAATAGAGACCACAATGTGACTCAAGTTATTTATTAGATATACCCCTAATTAAAAATACCATAAAACAAAATTACCCTAAAACAGAATAAAAATATCAAAAAAATAGTACGAATTAATATATAGAAAATAAAAAATGTAATAAATGATTATAATGTGTTATCCTAGTACACATTAATTCAAAACGTCTCCTTAGGGTACTTTCACACTTGCGTTGAAGGATTCCTTCAGGCAGTTCCATCAACGGAACTACCCGACAGTTCCTTTCAAACGTTTGAAAACAGATTTCATTTGCAAACTGATCCGTTTGCAGATCCATTTGACAATTGTATTGAAATAATGGATCTGTCTTTCCGTTGTCATCCGTAAAAACCGATCCGTTATTTATTATTTTACCATATTTAAAGGTCTGCGCATGCGCAGAGTGGAGGAGCAGATCTGTTAATGTGTCAATTTTCAATGTTTGATTCGCCCTTAATACATTTCAATGGAAATTAATGGCGGATCCGTCATTCCGTCAAGTGTTTCCGCATTTTTGGACGAAGATAAAAATACAACATGCTGCGTTTTTATTTGCGTCCAAAAAATGTGAAAGGACTGAACTGAGGACAAAAACTGATGCAAACTGAACGTATTTCTTTCCATTCAGATCGCATTAGGATAAAACTGATCAGTTTTTTTTCCCGTTATTAAGCCCCGCGGACGGAACTCAATGAAGGAAAACTTTGACGCTAGTGTGAAAGTACTCTAAGCACAAAACATGAGATTGTTTCCTTTTCCATCCATATCCAATATGGCGAGATCAAAAACAATGTTGGTACCCAAGCCTCAGTTCTTATTATCAGTTGGACCATGTGTTCCCAGTAGGATGAGTTGATTGGATATAAATCATTATAAGACGCTCATATATGCTAATACATATTAATTTGAAACGTATCTATACATAATCACAAACCATGATATCATTTAATTTTCCATCCATATCCAATATGGCTAAATCAAAACCACTGTTGGTATATAAGCTTCAGTTCTTATTGTCAACTAGAGCATGTATGTCCATATAGGATGAATTAATCGGATATAGATGGTTATGAGGTAATCTTTTTTATAGTGTGCATTAAAAGGTAAGATGATCCTTATATCTCGTCATTTATTTCCTCTTTCCTATCAACTATGTCACTTTCAAAAAATGTCTCTCTATCCATATTCCTCACCTTGGCGAGAGATGTATCAATAATCTCAGATGGATATTGCTATATTATGAATTGTTTTCTTAATTGTTGGGCTTCTTCTTCAAATTTCAGGCTATCTGTGCAGTTCCTTCTTATTCTACGGAATTGTCCCTTTGGTATGTTCAAGAGCCATCTTGGTAGGCGGCAGCTTGAATATAAAATATAGCTATTCTTTGCCACAGATTTATGGTAAGTACTGCATGTCAATTTATTATTCTGTACTGTAATTTGTAAATCTAAAAATTCAATCTGGTGCTTACAGACATTTGCAGAAAAACATAGATTATTTGAATTTTGTTTTCTTTCTTCCAAAAAACATTGAAGTTCTGTCTCAGATTTTTGCCATATAAAAATAATGTCATCAATATACCTCCTCTATAGTACCGGGTCTGTCCCCATATACAGATGTTCCCACTGTGCCACTGATGTAACTGTAAGAAAAACGTATGAAAAAATACTGTAGGAAACCTGTAAGAAAAAAATGGTAAAATAAATAAAGACAAAGTAGGAAAAAAAGGTGTAAAAAGAAAAATTTAACAATTCAGTAAAAAAAATAATATAGATGGTTAAATGGCTAAGGACCTCTATGGAAATATCTCTCATGTGTGATTATGTATGTCAAGGGTCACTATATATCCCATATCTCTATTTTTAGTTTTCACTTTTATTTTATTTTTCTTACTTTTTCTTATTTTATGATATTTTTAACTTTTATGTACATTATTATCGTTGAAAAAGACAAAGCTTATATACATCTGATAAGATGCAATGAGAGGCAACCATTTTCAAAAAAACGCATCAACAGATGAAAAACTGCACAGAAAACGCTTTAAAACCGCAATGCGTTTTTTTCTGAATTGAAGTAAAAAGGATGACAATAAATGAGTAGCAGATAATATTATGGAACAGTGTGGGACTTTGAAACAATAGGGCACATAGAAGATACACTCAAATATAAAGATAATGCTAAAGAGAGCTGGGTACAGGTTTTGTATGTGATTGCAATCATGGAAGTATAAAATGGTCAAGATCTCCTGGATCAACATGGCCAATGAGGAAGGAGTGAGAAAGACTCCGAAACGCGTCTGGTCTAATGGTGTAACCAGGAGATCTTATGAATAACATAACTAAATTTGTAACCGTGGTAGAGATCAGAGGAAAATAAAATCAAAGTGGAAAAGATATGGATGGAAAAGGAAACAATATTATGTTTTGTGCTTAGATATGTTTTGAATTAATGTGTACTAGGATAATACATTATTATCATTTATTACATTTTTTATTTTCTATATATTAATTCGTACCATTTTTTAGATATTTTTATTCTGCTTTAGGGTAATTTAGTTTTATGGTATTTTTAATTAGGGGTATATCTAATAAATAACTTGAGTACATTGTGGTCTCTGGGTCATTCCAGATGAAGTGTGCCTTCTATTATATTAATAATAAATCTATTCAGAATGTTGGCTTCTACATTCCGGCTCAATCTTTGGGGTGCTAGTGAAGGACTTGTTACAGTCATTAACTGGTTGTGTCATGAAACATATTCTACATTTTTCAAACCAGCACCTGGATCTAAAAATGTTTGTAATGGCAATTGTAATGTAAAATTTAGTATAGCCAGCAGGATGGGGGAGTGTTGGGGGATTTAAAGTGGACCTTGAAAAAAACTAAAAGGGGCTCCAATGTCGTAGGTGGGTCCAAATTGACACAAGGTGGGGCAACACAAGTAGATAGGGCCAATACTAATTGACAGGGTCATTGATACCATAGCGCAGCACAGAATACCATCCTACACAACCAAATACCTCCTCATAAGCTGTAACTCTGTGACCAAAGCTGTGGTGACCATTATAGCTATCATGTTCTGTCTTCCTGCAATTGTCACTAATATGGATATGGAGCAGGAGGCATGGAAGGTGAGAAGTGGGCCACAACGCCAAGCCAGCCCTACCTTCAGCATGCTAGCTGGACTTCCTTTAATAATGACCCCAAGTATGTACCTGACCGGCAGCAGTGAGGAGTGCTCGTGTGGACCTATGGGCACTAAAATTCCCTGTAGGGTATATGGCCAGTCCGCCCCTGATAGCCAGTGAGCTATTTAATAAAATGTATCTGAATATTGCTACCTGCTGTTTGTTCTTTTCCTTATCTTTCGTCCATCTCACTGAGCTGGTCACACATGCAAAGTTTAATTGTTCAACTGCCACCAGCCATATGTTCAGTTAGAAGCTGTGGCAGTTACAGGAAGAGAGCTGCAGCAGAAAGGACACCGCTCCAATCCGAACTGCCAGGCTGAAGATAATCTAGCAGAGCAATTGGAGCAGTGAAGGTGGAGATCTCTGGACCCATGTGAAGTACAGGGCTGGTTCTAGCTTTGTTAGAAAGAGATTGTAATGTATTATATGATGTCTGATTCTCATTTTTTACATTAATCATGGGATAACCCCTTTAAGTAGAAAGAATCCCAGAGCACTCCCAAAAGAGTTGAAATGCAGTGTTGATTTTACTGTATTTTCAGGCTCAAAGTAGTGGATATTGACTAGAGTAAGCAGGCAAAGTAAAGATACAGTATATTTTGGTCAATATCACCATCTTCAGGTGTGTATCTGTGGCCTTGTGGAGCTGTCGAGACCTGGTACTTGACTCAACCAACAGTTCCACAAAGCAAAGATACAGCATTGAAGAAGGTCATATTCACCAAAACGCCTGCTATCTATACTTTGGCCTATTGCTTTATTTAATATCCACAAATTTGAACATGAAAATCAATAACGTCTACACTGCATTGCCAAAATTTTGTGAGTGCTGCGGATACTTTGTTCTAGGCAGATGTGAACCTAGCCTTGGAAACCATTGGTATATATTATATACGACGCCAAATAAAAATCATCTTGTTATCAGCTCATTGTGTCTCAGTCAGTTTGCTTCCTGCAACATTAAAAATGGTGGGTGCAAACTTCTGACTTTAGACCGTAAAGGGGTTGTCCTATGAAAAATATTTCACCGTTTTCAAACCAGCACCTGGATCTGAATTCTTCTGTAATTGCACGGAGTTAAAAAATTTTGTATAGACACTGAGTTATTCAACAAAATGTATCTGTATAGCGCCACCTGCTGTTTTTTTTATTTTTATTCTTTGTCTGGCTCACTGAGATGGCCGCACATGCTCAGTTTCATCCTTCAACGGCCTCCAGAGTTGTCATAGGGAAAACATGGACACACACCAGAGCTGCAGCAGAAAATACACTCCCCTTGAGCTGCCATCTTGATATAAATCTAGCAGAGCAATGAATGAGGAGATCTCTCGATTCCTGTGAGGTACAGGGCTGGTTCTGGCTGTCTTAGAAAGACATTGTCATGTAGTATATGTCCGATTTTCATTTTTCACTTTAGACCCCTTTAAAATATATTTCTATTCATACTAAGAATATTGAAGCCTTACAGTCATTTCCTTAAAGTTTTACACAATGTGCTTCCTGCAAAGGAAACATCTACTTAAGCTGCTAATTGCCAATGGGACAAAGACATTACTATTGTAAATGGTGATAAACGCTACATAGGAAGTGAGATTATAGGAAGGAACATCACACTTAGGATGATGTACAGAACTATTGCACACTTAAAGACTTTGAGACTTACAGTAGTAAACCATAAGGAAGAATGCGGTGTCCCAGGAAGTAAGGCGCATTCTTTTCTTTGGCTTGTTCAATGAACCATACGATTATTACAAACATTTATGTTAGATATTTATTGTGTAAATGTAAAAAAATATTTGAACATAAAATGTATTATTTATACAAATTCTGATAATAAATAACTATGGCTATTGCTCCCGGGCAAAATTTGTCTTCAGAACCGTCTATGTCTCCCGCTCTGTTTGTCAGTTATACAAGTCTTTGGACGTAAAGCTGTAAGAAAAGAGATGCAGGAAAAGATGTTATTAGAAGGAATTACTCCCCCTTACTGGGCTAAATGGGATTTGAAAATTAAAACATAGTGTTGATAGTTTAAACTCAAGGCACTTACATTAAGGCCAGGACAACGCAGCAACATTTACCCAAAGAATTACCATAAATTTTACAAGTTGCAAGATGCTCATGGTCAATATACAATTTCTCACTTTGGCTCTGGCAAGAACAAATCTCCCAGGGACAGCCTCTTCTAATAAGAACCAATGAGAGTGAGAATGGAGCCGTCACTTTCTTGTGAATGCATGACATGCTTAGGACTCCCAAAGTTAAAGGGCATCTTGTAATAAAAACAAAATGTATTATCAAATTTAAATGACATCTGTCAGCAGATTTGTACCTAGGAAACTGGCTGACCTGTTACTTGTGTGCTTGGCAGCTGAAGGCATCTGTGTTGGTCCCATGTACATATGCGCCTGCATTGCTGAGAAAATGATGTGTTAATATATGCAAATGAGAATCTAGGAGCAACAGGGGAGTTGCTGTTACACCTGGTGGCTCTGCTCTCTCTGCAACTCTCACGCCCTCTCCCGTTTGATTGACAGGGCCATGCATGATGATCTTTTCATTACCTGCCCTGTCAATCAAACTGCAGCAGGCTAGCAGTTATAGAGAGAGAAGAGCCTCTAGGTGTAACGACAACACCCCTGTTGCTCCTAGAGGCTCATTTGCATATATTAAAACAACATTTTTCTCAGCAATGCAGGCACATATCAACATGGGACCAACACAGATGTCAAGTGCACACAGGTACAAATCTGCTGACAGGTGCCCTTTAATGGAGCTCCGCTTTCTGCATCAGAAAAAAACAATGCTTATGAAATTAATCATCCATTGCAATATGCTATTAAAGATATAACATTTTTGCAGTGTCCAAGGAGTATGTCCAAAATAATGTTGTGCACTACCACTAATAGGGTTCATCCACACAACTGTGTTAGCTGTACTTAAAAATTTCCGGCACTGTGATATAAGGATTCCCAAGGTGTCATTTCTGCTGAAGAGAAGGTTCATTCACCAAATTGCTGACTGCTTTGAAGCCTCCATTCTATCCCAGCAGAATGGAGTCAGCCAGGCCAGGCCTCTGCCAGCTACAGAGGTGCAAATGGACATCTTATCATCCTGTCGCATCCAACACTTCTGGCTGCCATGTACAAACTTCAAAAAAGCATCTGCTACCCCCTGCTAAACCGGATACTGGAGTAAGGGGATTTATTTTGGTGGGAGATTTGAAAAGTTTCAAACAAAGAGATTTCAATATTGAGTGCTCTCCATTCCCCGAATTGGGATTTGGATAGTCAATAACTGGGCCAACCGGAAACTGGAAACCGTCCTGGTTCTATACAAATCTTGCATGGACATATTTTATTTTTATTACACCGTGTCGGAGTCACAGCCGATCTGACGGGTATCCATTTCTTTCCCTTTTCCCAGGGGCTGTAAGTTCTTATTACTGTATTTTCTCCAATTTATTTTATTCTTACTGTTTGTGTACGTTATTTTTACTTTGTTTCATTTTACATCCGTTTTTTTTTTTAAGCACTGCACTATTTTTAGTGTTTCAAATATTAACTTTATAAGTCTGCCTTGTTCTAAAAGAATCCATTGCCTGAACGTCTGATCGCTTGTTTATACATGGTTTTTGCCGCGTTCCGTAATTATATCAAAGTCGGTGGTGGCAGGTAGTGTTTGTGGTGTTGGGTCTGTGCATGTTTGGGGATGATCTACGCTCACTATGCAGCCTAAGGGTATGGTGTGCGCAGAGTGAGAGCTTAGAGGTAGTCTGGCCCCGGGCAGACCCATCCCTGGTTGGGGAATGCAAGGGACACCAGCACAGCTATCATCAGCTAGCTTTCTGAAGTATTCCTTTAAGTGGATTTCAAACTTATTTCAGTATCAAAAACATTTAAAAGTTAGTGTAAGAAAAATTACAGAAACACCCTTTTTTTGCATTTTTGTTACAGCTGCTTTTGTGGTTGTAAAGAAAACCTAATAAAAACATAATTGAAAATCATTCTGAACACATAATAGAAATACAGACCTGGATCCGCAATGTGGCTCTTCTTAAAGTTCACGACAACTTTATTATCATTCATCATTCTTACATCTTGATCTTCTACCTGGTTGCTGTAATAAAATGGCAGTATTTATTGATTTCTAACACTACGTGGGTCTAAGCTCTTTTCTAATGGTACAATTGTGTTTTTGATGGGTTTTGATGAGAAACTACTTTCTTAGATATTTACAGCTGATCTGCCATTGTTCTAAACTGAAAACTGAATTTATTGTGGAGGATTTCATTCATTATAGATTTTATAAAGTCTTCATAAAGATGAAAAGGGGGACTTAGATTCTATGTAGTTATTCAGGATTGTATATCCTCTAAAGCAAGTTTTAACTCTAGGAGGCAATAGGAACAAGATTAGGGGTATTTTTCAGATGTGGAATAGCACACTGGGAGATATGCTAAGCTAAATGCACCAAAATTCTGAATTTTTTGCCTCAAAAAATGATGTACAAGCTTTACTCTATATTTATTATGTGTATAAGACACCTTTTTGCGACTCGCTATACAAGGGGTGTGGCTTACCAGAAAACCTGTTAAAGTTTTTTTTGGATATAATTATATTTTACGTAATATCTCCAGCCTGCCTGCTGAAAAGGATTAATACTTACCTGCTACACATTGCTCCGGTCCTCCACTCTCTCCATCTTCCAGTCCTGGCACTGTTTACATCCAACTGGGTATGGGAATGGTCACATGCACCTCTCCAGCCAATGACTGGCTTCAGCAGTGACGTGCTTCCTGTGGCCACATCACAGTCATTGGCGGGAGAGGTGCATATGACCCTGCTCATACACCACCAGAAGAAAGCAGTGCAGGGACCAGAATATGGGGACAGCAATGAGGACCAAAGCAGGCATGAATCTTTTTCAAGAGGCAGGCTGGGGGCATTGCTTAAAACATAACTGTAACCAGAACACCTCTTTAAGACACAGCGCCAGTCTATTACGTTGTTGCAAGTTGGTAGTTAAAGTGTAACTGTCAAATTTATTTATTTTTTACTATTGGATTTTGGTGATTTATATCACCTTGTTGGCCCTGTTTTAATTTCTGATTGTTTAATAAATAACCCCTAAAAGCCACCTAAAAGTCCCCAGTATTGGCTATTGTTACCTGAGATTAAAATCAGGTTGCTATGCTCCTTCCGTCTACCAGATGAGCACACTGGCTGCCTGCACTGGGAACTGATAGTGAGTCAACATTGTAAGGGAATGTATAAAAAGCCAGGTTCTTCCTGACAGGAGATAACAGTGCTGGGCTGTGTGTATGAACTTCTCCACATGCCTGTGCTTGGCAGACACTCCCTTAGCAGTTCTAGAGAATGTACAGCTCAGAGAAGATATGGGCTGCTCAGTGTATAAATGAAAGCCTTATCTGATAAGAGGAGAGCTTGTAGGAGGACTATAGGCTTCAGCCAGACCTGGGAACTTCACTGCAAGACCCCCTATACAGAGCTGGTCTTCACTAACTTCACTGCAGGCATCCTATGGATTAGCCTCAGGGCAGAGGGCGGCCATTTTAACAGAATAGTGAAGTTGTAGTTTTATGCAGACTGGTTGCTAAGGGCTGAATCTTATTAAATAAGGGGTAAGTAAGTCTAATAGTTATTGATTCAGGAATATTATCATATTAGTAACTACATATATGAAAACTGAAATTAGGGTCTAAATGTGACAGTTATCATTTAAGACTAAGCTATGTAATAGTACAGAGCTGTGATGACGCAGGCCCCTGCCAGGATTGGTGCGGCAGTTAATGCTGATCATAGCATCTAAGAGGTTAGAGAAAGTAAAGGGGGCAGTCTGCAGTGAATTATCTGAGCTAGGATGCTCAAGTTCCCTAGTGAGAGTTATAAAAAAAAAAAAAAAGCAAAGAACAATCATTACAAAGTAAATTCAAGTAGAAAAACAAAAAAATATATACTTTACTCATGTAAAAATGTAAAAAATACAATAACTATACATAATTAGCATTGTAATATACAAAAGGAAGATATTGAGGCTCACCCAGCCTAAATCATGCAGTGGTGCTACAAAAACTGATTGACCCGCCTGGTCAACAAGAAATAAAAATAATCAGAAGATTATATAGTTCGAGCACTCACATATGGGCATAGGGAACGAATGTCATAGATCTAGATAAAAAGTTTAATAAATGCCAAAATAATACAATGCAATATAAAAGCTCTTATAACCTTCTGATTATAATTAGCATGGTGTTTGTAATGATCCATAACATAAAATCCAGTATGCGAACGGCATAAAATGTAAAAAACAAAAACTGTCCTTGCCCCCCGAGAAGCACACCTGTGTATGTGATTGATGATGCTTCCAGACCTGGGGGGAGCCACGGCCTGCGGCGACCCGTTCTGTAAGTCTGTTTGACATTTAGAGGAAGGACAACTCTGGACTCAAGGATGCCACCTACAGGAAGGTGACATCATGACACCATGAGTTTATTTCCTCTGTTGTGCTGTTTATTCTACTTTTCTTTGAAAAACAATAAACAGATTTTGAAAATAAAAGGAAGGTGATAACCTCTACAAGCATGTCTACAAACTATATTGGGCTTTGGTGATTATCTGGGAGGTGTTCCAGGGAAGGGCACTGTATGGGCTATGTGTATGTATGGCTAATATATAAGACAGTACATAGATAGCTAGTTAGGCACTTGCTTCCCTACCCCTTACTTTATGTTCCCTTTGTCCCTGTCCCTGTATAATTCCCTGTATCATTATTAAATCCCATTTTAAAGATCCAGTAGCCCGAAAAATCTGCAGATTCCACACCATCTCACCAATTACCCTGTGATACCATATAATACTGAATTGATACAATGAATGCTGACAGTCATTTTCTAGTGACAAAAGCTAAAATCTGCATCTCCAGTTCTAAGTATGCCTATATTCTACGGGGCAATAGTTGTATTTGTAAGGGGACATGCCCCACAGGAAAAAGGCAATGACAAAACCCGTAACAGATATTTTTTTTTGCTTTCTCTAGATGACATCAGATCAGAGAGAAAGAGTGACACGATGTGCACTTGACAGTCTCGTTGACTGGTTCCTCTCCTAACTGGTTCTGGCACATAACAGACAATCCTGAAATACTAGTGAATAAAGGAATCAGTATTGGCACTCCGTCCTCAAATGTTAATGCTGGTGGTCATCTGTGTTATATGCTACAACTGACAGTCCCCGCTGTAATGGAACCTTCTAGTGGTTGTCCAGGATTTGTTTTTAAATTTGTACCCCAGCCTGAAATACCTGTGGAGAAATCCATCACCCAGCAGTGATGTGACACTTAGGCTGAGTTCACACTTCAGTTATTTGGTCAGTCATTTCCATCAGTTACTGTGAGCCAAATCCAGGTATGGGTCAAGAACCCAGAACAGGAGCAGATCTTTCCATTACACCTTATCTCAGTGTAGGCTTCACTACTGGTTTTGGCTCACAATAACTAATGGAAATAACTGACCAAATAACTGAAGTGTGAACTTGGACTTATGGACACATCACCGCTGAGGTCAGCCATTGACTGCAGCAGTGCATTGTGACCCCGTTTGGGTGGAAGTTCACAACGGGAAGCAGAAGACCAGAGAAGAGTGGATGGGAGCTAGGGAACTGAAAAGGAGTGTCAGGAAGCGGGTAAGGATGGATTTCTCCACAGGTATTTCAGGATGGGTTGCAAATGAAAAGAAAATGCTGGACAACTGATTTAAGACTGTTTTCTTTTTTACGTGTTTTTAGCCATATTTTTAGGTTAAAAAATACAGTAAAATACTTTATTGTATTTGTTCTATTAAAAATAAAACTATAAATATAAAAGCCCTGTGAGTGTATACAACCTTATGACCTTTATTAAAGTGGGTTTCCCACAAAGAAAACTTACCCTCTAACAAAAACAAGAACGAAGGCCCCCAAGTGAATGGTTTGGTAGAGTGCATGCATGACCGCCGCTTTATTCCTATGCACTATGGGACAATTCAAAAAGGGGACTCTAAGACCACCATTCTTGTAACTGTTGGAGGTCCTAGCGGTTGGACCCCCAATGACCATACACTTATCCCCTATTCTGTGGCTAAGGATAAGTGTTCTTTGTGAGAAAAATCCCTTTAAGGCCCCATGCACACGACCATTGTTTGTTTCTGCGTCTGTTTCGTTTTTTTTCACGGATAGGATGCTTCCCCATTCATTTCAATGGGTCCGTCAAAAAATGCGGATGGTCAACCGTTTTTGTTCCGCATCCGTGATCCGTGTTTTCATTCCGTCAAAAATATAGTGCATGTCCTATTTTTTTCACGTTTGCGGACAAGGATAGGTATTATTACAATTAATCTGCCATAAAAATTGGATCCGTCAAAAAAAACGGTCCGTCATCCGTTTTTTTTTACGGACGCAAAATTTCAAGGAGGAGCGGACGCGGAGGCAGGCAACGGTCGTGTGCATGTAGCCTAATACTGACTCTGCTACTTGTTGAATATACAAGCAAAATCATTCAACGCAGTCATTTTCTGTAACGGTAGTTTATAAAGTATTTAACCAGATTTTTCAGTAATATTGTTAAAAGACTGAATATTCCGCTTCCTGAGGTTTTTTAACACACTACAGAATATTTGCTCCATAGGGCATAAAGCCTGCAGACTGTATGTATCTTGTATACTTTGACAATAACCAAATATATTGTAGGTACCCTCAAAGGATAAATGACATTATGTAATAATGTTGAATGGAGAAAATCATGTCACATCATACCACGGCAAAACACTGTGATCATGATTTATTCGCTACTACTAAAAATCTCAAATAAAAAACAGAATAACTAAAACAAGCTAAACCAATATTACTGTGTTGATTAAGGAAGTGAAACACTTACGAACACCTTTCTACATACCTTAAAACGGTTCTTTTGTCTGCTTCTGAAATTTTCTTGTCATTGGCAAACAGGATGGTATGATACGGTATGACAGGATCACACGTCGGCAGAATCCCATGAGAAATGTGGCTGACTTGATTTAAAATCCCATTGTACACGAGGAGGTCATCCACAAGGAGCTGGCAAGATATCCAGCAATAACAGTAATATGGGATAGGGTTCTCACAAAACCATTAATACATTTTACTGCAGTCAATTAGAAATAATGAAACAGGCAAAGATACATGGTTATAAAGTAATTGTGAAAATGAAGAAAGAAACGGAAGGCATTATAAACTTGTCTTAGATCAATATATCATTTTAAATGTCATAATTGCTGATCGCAAATATGCTTCCTATAAAGCAGAACGCAACCGACTGCTATCAATTCTGTACATAAAACATATGTCAGTTACTGAATATAGAGATGGATTCACTTCAGACAAACACTAAACAAGATTATTACCTAATCAAATAGGATAGTAAAGAAGAAATAGATTTTCACTCAAAGAGAATTAGATTTTTAAGACATTGCTACAATGATAAATCACCGGCAGTAAAGTGTCTGCCCTGCAAAATTATAAGCAAATCATCAACCTGCTAACAACCCAATGGGTAGGTGAGTGCAAAGCCCGCCAGTGACATCATTGTAGGGTGGCTAATCTGCCTATCGTCTTATGGAGGCAGCTATAGGATTGCTGCTAAAGGGATCTATAGGGCAGTTTAAGGTCTGGTCAATAAGGGGATGAGATGAATCTAGGTTAAGGCCCCTTTCACATCAGCGTTTTAGCTTTCCGTCCTAGAGTTCCGTCCTTGGGGCTCTAGGACGGAAAGATACTGATCAGGATTATCCTAATGCATTCTGGATGGAGAGCAATCCGTCCAGGATGCATCAGGATGTCTTCAGTTCAGTATGTGAACGTTTTTTGGACGTTGACAAAAGCATAGCATGCTGCGGATTTGTCTCCGTCCAAAAATCCGGGAGACATGCCGTAACGCCGGATCCGGAATTAATGCCCATTGAAGTGCATTAATCCGGATCCGGCCTTAAGCTAAACGTTGTTTCGGCGCATCGCCGGATCCGACGTTTAGCTTTTTCTCAATGGTTACCATGGCAGCCAGGACGCTAAAGTCCTGGTTGCCATGGTAAAATGTAGTGGGGAGCAGTATACTTACCATCCGTGCGGCTCCCGGGGCGCTCCAGAGTGACGTCAGGGCGCCCCACACTCATGGATAACGTGATCGCATGGACCACGTGATCCATGCGCATGGGGCGCTCTGACGTCCCCCGAACCCCACTACTACTATGGCAACCAGGACTTTAATAGCGTCCTGGCTGCCATAGTAACCTGAAAGCATTTCGAAGACTGATCAGGATCCTGATCAGTCTTCTAATGCTTTCAGGGGACTTGCGTTCTGACGGATCCGGCGCTCCCTGCCTTCAGAGAGCCATAACTTTTTTATTTTTCCGTTCACATGGCCATATGAGGGCTTTTTTTTTGCGGGACAAGTTTTCAACGCCACCATTTAATATTGCATACGAAGTAGTGGGAAGCGGGAAAAAAATTCCAAATAGGGTGAAATTGCAAAAAAAAAAAAAAGCAATTCCACCACAGTTTTACAGGTTTTTAAATTACGACGTTTGATGTGCGATAAAACTGACCATTTAGTTTTATTCTACAGGTCAGTACGTTTTTCTGTTTACTGTATGGGAATTATATTTTTATACTACGGGCGTTTTCGCACATTGCGACACCCATGATGTGTATTTTTTTAATTTTTATATTATTTTATTTTAATTTTGGGGAAAGGGGGGGTGATTTGAATTTTTATTTATTTTTTATTTATTTTTTAATTTTTTTTATTTTTCTTTCACACTTTTATATAGGTCCCATAGGGACCACGGCATCTGCGGGGTTAAATGATTGCGAACGGCATCGCTGCCGACCACGATCATTAGCCGCGGGGGTCAGCTACAGGAAACAGCCGGACCTCCGCAGTGAACGCGCCCGCAGCGGGCAGGAGCGGGCGCCATGCTTAGGGACCGGACCCATGACGTACCCATATGTCATGGGTCCTTAGGGGGTTAAAAACACTGATAGTACAATAAAAATGTCACATGATTGTTTAGATACAGGACACACATTCATTTATTTATCTGCCCCTCTATGATTCTCTGATTTAGCATCTGAATGGCCTGCATTAAGAAATTCATTCTCTCGTGTTAGCTTGCAAAATGCGGTGACATTTCCCAGACCGCAGGACAAAACAGACCGATATGTGGGTGTCTGTGGTCTTTCATCACCTTCATGGCCACAGTCAAGCACCTCTCATTATAAATCACCTGCAAATCAGGAAGGTCAGTGCAGATAATCCACTCGGCCGAGCGCACCACCCTATGAAGTGCCCTCCTGTCCTGTTCTTGCTACTACCGAACCAGGCTGTAATGTTTCCTGTCAGGATACTCTTGATAGAAAGAGATGCAAATGAGCACTTAAGCTCTGCCTCTAATGCCACCAGATGTACGGCAGCTATCCTAAAGGTCAATGTTTGACCATTTAAATAGGCCTTGAGACATGAATTAGATATTAAATAACCCAGCACCTGCAAACAGCTGCTTCGGGCATCGATAGCTGCCTTACATCTGGTGGCATTAAAGGCAGAGCTTGTTAGGAGCTCATTTGCATTCCTTTCTTACCAGAATTCCAGGAGTATGGCATATAAGTCTCCTCACGCTGACTAAGGCGCTCTCTCTCAAGGGAGAGATAGTACCCCCCAAATCCTGACAGGCCCCTCACTCAGTTAAGCCAGTACTCCGCACTGATGAGGGGCAATCACCCTAAAACAGCTGTCTGCAGATGAGGTGCTAGCTTATTTAATATCCAAGTCATGTCTCAAGGCCAATTTAAAGGTTTGAAAATTGACTTATAGGATAGCTGCTTTACATCTGTTAAAGAGCTTGTTAACAGCTCATTTGCATCGCTTTCTTCCCAGAATTCCATAAGAGCATGTATGGCCTATAAGTCTCCTCACACCGAATAAGGCACTTTCTCCCCAAGGAGAGATAGTACCCCCTGGATACTCTTAATGTCACAAGTGTAGAAGTTCTACCCGAGGGGTAGTCTGAAATCCCTTGGGCGTCTGAGATGATAAAGACGCTGACGAGCCTTCTATACCAAGAAGTTTATATGACTAGGCCAAGATAATTCTTGTGTAGTATGTACACCCAGGTATTTAAAATGTTAAAGAGCAGGAGGCACTGAGCAGATGGATATATGGATTTGTGGGAAAATATTCCGTATAACTTCAGTATTTCATTAAACTTGCAGTATAACAAGCTGAACTGGATGGACAAATGTCTTTTTTCAGCCTTAAAAACTGTTACTATGTTTAAATTGACAGCTATCTCTGTATACACAGTCATAGAGGGAAGGCTATCACAGACAGGACCGTCTCCTTGACGTCAAAGCCCAGAATGAGCAGGAATTTAAATGAATGAAATACAAGTTATACTGAATCTTATCCTGCAAATCCATACATCAATCACCCAGCTCCCCCTGCTCTATAACCTGCTGCTCAAGCACCATGTTCAACATGACAGTTTCCCTTTAAACCTCAGTTTTTCACAATTCCTGACATTTAATCCTAGTACACATTCCCTCTCTTATGTCAGTCAAGAATGTGAAATGTCAGAACAATACCAGAGACAATAAAAGTCGGAAATGTGGCTAAGATGTATATAAACCAATCAACAGACTTTAACTTTAATGGCTTAAATATAAAATAAGCATGGTCTAGGACTGTAATGGGCAGTTGGAGGCCTGAGGGCTAGATTCAGCCCATATGAGGATAATTATCAGACATGCCCAGTCCCACTACTTTATATTCTTCTGCCCAAATACAAATAACAGAAGCAGTAATCACCGTCTTCTTATGTTATGGGGACACTGAGGTTTCTTTACCACCCAAAGTTTATCTTTACCAAAGTTATTTCGTGTGTATTCAATGTTATGTTTTACACATACTGTATTTTGGGTTTTTTTTGCATGGGATTTTTTTGTAAATGCCTGTTGCTTCTGCTCCTTCCAAATGCCCCCCCCCCCCCCCCACAAAAAAAAAAAAAAAAACTGTCCAAATTGTTTTTCAGCTAGATTAAATAATAGGGAAACATTCACTGGTCACAAATAAAGCTGTGTAAAATAGTCATAGTTGCTGGTGTCGCTTCTTCTTCAGTTGTCCCTTCCTTAACATGTGACCCTTTGAGACGAGTATCACATTTCAGGCTCTTACTGCTCATAGTTTCAGAGTTCTCTCATGTGGACATGTACCTCCCAATAACACATACTGGGGGGGAGGGAAATTACATTATAGGAGGGGAAAATAGTGCAGATAGAGACCAGGGGCGAGGTAGTGTGACTGGGGGAGGAATGCAAGGCGGGACTAAAACAGTTCAGAATGAAAGGTGTAAGGTAAAAAATACACATAAACCTCTCAAATGTATGTATACTAATGCCAGAAGCCTGACTAACAAGACTGGTGAACTGGAATTAGTGATGTGTGAGGAGGACTATGACGTAGTGGGAATAACTGAGACATGGCTGGATGATAGCTATAACTAGGCAGTTAATATAAAAGGTTACAGTCTGTTTAGAAAAGGATCGTCAAAACCGGAGAGGGGGAGGGGTCTGCCTTTACGTGAAGTCCTGTCTAAAGCACAATTCGAGAATACACCTGTGAGGGACATGAACATGTGGAGTCACTGTGGGTAGAAATACATGGAGGCAAAAACAATAATAAATTACTAATAGGAGTTTATCATAAACCACCTAATATACCAGAATCCACAGAAAATCTATTACTAAACAAGATAGACGAGGCGGCAAATCATAATGAAGTCGTTATTATGGGGGACTTTAACTACCCAGATATAGACTGGGAAACTGAAAGCTGTACATCTCGTAAAGGAAACAGGTTCTTGGCAATAGCCAAAGACAATTACCTCTACCAACTGGTTCAGGACCTAACTAGAGGGACGGCCATACTGGACTTAGTATTAACCAATAGACCAGATAGAACAACAGATGTGCAGGTTGGGGGACACCTAGGAAATAGTGACCATAAAGTAATAACCTTCCGATTATCCTTCAAACGAGAGATTCTAAAGGGAGGAACAAAAATACCAGACTTCAAAAAAGCTAAATTTAGCCAACTAAGCAAGGCCATAGGCCTAACTAACTGGGACAAAGTCCTCAAAAATATTGTTTGCATTGTAACATCTAATTGTGAGAGGTACATACCTTATAGGAATAATAGGCTAAGAAACAATAAGAAACCAATGTGGATAAATAGAACCGTAAAGAAAGCAATAAATGACAAAAAGAAAGCATATAAATCACTAAAACAGAAGGGGAGCCAGGAAGCACTGATAAACTATGAGGGAAAAAATAGAATATGTAAAAATTAATAAAAATTGCCAAACTAGAGACCGGGAGATTAATTGCCAAAGAGAGTAAAACTAACCCTAAAATGTTCTTCAATTCTATAAATGGTAAAAAAAATATAAATCTGAAGGAGTCGGCCCTCTACATAGCAATGAGGGGGGTGTTGCAGAGAGCGACGAGGATAAAGCAAAACTATTAAATATTTTTTTCTCCACTTTATTAACTGAGGAAAATAAACTGTCAGATGAAATGCAGAATGTAAAAGTAAATTCCCCATTAAAGTGACCGGTCTGACCCAGAAGAAGTACAACAGCGACTTAAAAAGATTAAAATAGACAAATCACCAGGACCGGATGGCATACACCCCGTATCCTAAGGGAATTAAGTGATGTCATAGCCAGACATTTATTTCAGATATTTACGGACTCTATACTGACAGGGAATGTTCCACAGGATTGGGGCATAGCAAATGTGGTGCCAATATTCAAAAAGGGTCCAAAAAAAGAGCCTGGAAATTATAGACCGGTAAGTTTAACATCTGTTGTTGGCAAACTGTTTAAAGGGTTTCTAAGAGATGTTATCTTGGAGTATCTCAATGAAAATAAGCAAATAACGCCATATCAGCATGAGAATGCTCAGACTGGGAGAAAATGTCTGTATGTGGGTAAGTAACTGGCTGAGTAATAGAAAACAGAGGGTGGTTATTAATGGTACACACTCAGATTGGGTCACTGTCACTAGTGGGTACCTCAGGGGTCAGTATTGGGCCCTATTCTCTTCAATATATTTATTAATGATCATGTAGAAGGCTTGCACAGTAAAATATCTATTTTTGCAGATGAACACTAAACTGTGTAAAGTAATTAACACTGAAGAGGACAGTATTCTGCTACAGAGGGATCTGGATAGATTGGAGGCTTGGGCACAAAAATGGCAGATGAGGTTTAACACTGACAAATGTAAAGTTATGCATGGAAAGGAATAATGCAAGTCACCCGTACATACTAAATGGTCAAACACTTGGTAACACTGACATGGAAAAGGATCTAGGAATTTTAATAAACAGCAAACTAAGCTGTAAAAACCAGTGTCAGGCAGCTACTGCCAAGGCCAATAAGATAATGGGTTGCATCAAAAGGGGCATAGATGCCCGTGATGAGAACATAGTCATACCACTTTACAAATCACTAGTCAGACCACACATGGAGTACTGTGTACAGTTCTGGGCTCCTGTGAACAAGGTAGACATAGCAGAGCTGAAGAGGGTTCAGAGGATGGCAACTAAAGTAATAACTGGAATGGGACAACTATAGTACCCTGAAAGGTTATCAAAATTAGGGTTATTTACCTTAGAAAAAAGACGATTGAGGGGAGATCTAATATCTATGTATATATATATCAGGGGTCAGTACAGAGATCTCTCCCATCAACTATTTATCCCCAGGACTGTGACGAGGGGACATCCTCTGCTTCTGGAGGAAAGAAGGTTTGTACACAAACATAGAAAAGGATTCTTCACGGTAAGAGCATTGAGACTATGGAACTCTCTGCCTGAGGAGGTGGTGATGGGGAGTACAATAAAGGAATTCAAGAGGGGACTGGATGTATTTCTGGAGTGTAATGATATTACAGGTCATAGCTACTAGAGAGGGGTCGTTGATCCAGGGAGGTATTCTGATTGCCTAATTAGAGTCGGGAAGGAATTTTTTCCCCTTAAGTGGGGAAAATTGGCTTCTGCCTCACAGGTTTTTTTTGCCTTCCTCTGGATCAACTTGTAGGAAACAGGCCGAGCTGGATGGACAAATGTCTTTTTTCGGTCTTATATACTATGTTACTATTTTACTATGGATGGGAGGTATGTCCAGGATGCTGCTGACTTCACTAGCTCTCAAGTACACCACACATCTTCATCCCTCTACAAATCTCCCCTTCTACAGCTCATGAAGGGCTCTTCTTCTGGGTACTGACTGACTGTAATGCTAGGAGTTTGCAGTTGAGGTCTAGGTCCTCAGGATAGGTCATCAGTATCTGATCAGTGGCGGTCTGGCACCCATGACCCCCACCGATCAGCTCATTGGAAAGGCAGCGGTACCCCCCTTTTTCTACATTACAAACAGACACTAATAAAAATAAAAAAAAGATCATAGACACTGCAATGTCCCAAAATACCTGAACTATTAAAATATAAATGCATTTATCCTGCATGGTGAATGCCATAAAAGAAGATTAAAAAAAATATGTACGATACACAGTTTTTTCCCACTTGATCTCCCCCCAGAAATTTAATAAAAAGTGATAAAAATGGTATACCACAAAAAATTAACTCTTATATAGCTCCGTAGGTGTAAATATGAAAAGTTATGGGGGGGGGGGGGCGGGGGGAGGTCAGAATATGGAGATGCATGGGATTAGATGACATTCTGCTTGTCACAGAATCCATAACATAATTCAATGATGGCATGTCAAACGAAATGCCTTTAGAGGCATTCCGTTTTGCACGCCGTCATAATACAAGTGTATGGCCAGCAGAACGGAAATTGCATGCTGGCACTGAATTACGTGATGGATTCTGTGAGAACGGAATCCATCACGTAATTAACTTAAATACTGAACCCAAACTTAAACCTGCCAAAAGGCAGGTTCGCTCAACTCTAGTGGCATTGCTGTAATTTTATGACCCGGAGAATAAAGGTAGCAGGTCAGTTTTAGCACATAGGGAATGCCGTAAAAACAATAACCATAAAACTATGGCAGAATTTAATTTTCTATCAGTTCCACCACACTTGAATTTTTTTCCAGCTTTCTACTACATTGTATGCAATATAAAATGGTGACATTAGAAAGTACAACTTGTGCTGCAAAAAATACGCATGCGACAATACCAAATTTGACTACTTTTTTTGTTGTTTGTTTCAGTTGTACATAATTCGGTGTCTCCACATTCTCAAAGCCATAGTTTTTTTTTTTCGGTGACTGTCTTATGTAGGGGCTCATTTTTATCGATATGAGATGAAGGATTGATTGGTACTATATTAGTGTGCATATGACTTTTTGATCGCTTGGTATTACACTTTTTGTGATGTAAGGTGACAAAAATTGCTTTTTTAACTCACTTTTTATTTTTATTTTTTTAAGGTGTTCACCTGAGTGGTTAGGTAATGTGATATTTTTATACAGCAGGTTCTTACGGACGTGGCGATTCCTAATATCTATACTTTTATTTATTTATTTATTTAAGTTTTACACAATAATATCATTCTTGAAACAAAAACAAAAATCATTTTAGTGTCTCCATAGTCTAAGAGCCATAGTTTTTTTTATTTTCTGGGTGATTGTCTTAGGTAAGGTATTATTTTTGTGGGATGAGATAACTGTTTGGCACTATTTTGGGGTGCATAATGACTTTTTGATCAATTGCTATTACACTTTTTGTGATGTAAGGTGAAAAAATTTTATATATATATTTTTTTTCGGTGTTCACCTGAGAGGTTGGTTCATGTGATATTTTTATAGAGCAGGTTCATACAAACGGGCCATATCTAATATGTATACTTTTTTATTTACTTAAGTTTTACACAATAACAGCATTTTTGATATCCATATTCTGAGTCATAGTTTTTTTAGTTTTTTTGGAGCGATTGTCTCAGGTAGGGGCTCATTTTTCACGGGATAAGGGGACTATTAGATTGGTAATATTTTGGGGGACACACGCCTTTTTGATCGCCTTGAGTTGCACTTTTAGTGATGTAAGGTGACAAAAAAGTGTTTTTTTTAGCACAGTTTTTATTTTATCTTTTTGACAGTGTTCACCTGAGGGGTTAGGTCATGTGATATTTTTATAGAGCCGGTCGTTACGAAAGTGGCAATACCTAATAAGTTTACTTTCTTTTATTTATTTAAGTTATACATAATAATATCATTTTTGAAACAAAAAAAAATCATGTTTTAGTGTCTCCATAGTCTGAGAGTCATAGTTTTTTTTTCGGGCGATTGTCTTAGGTAGGGTATCATTTTTTGTGGGATGAGTTGAAGGTTTGATTGGCACTATTTTGGGGTGCATTTGACTTTTTGATCGCTTGCTATTACACTTTTTGTGTTGTAAGGTGACAAAAAATGGCTTTTTTGTGGCACTGTTTCTATAATTTTTTTTACCGCGTTCACCTGAGAGGTAAGGTCATGTGATATTTTTATAGAGCTGGTTGTTACAGACGCGGCAAAACCTAATATGTCTAATTTTTTTTCACTTTAACACAATAATAGCATTTTTAAAACAAAAAATGGTGTCTTAATGTCTCCATGTTCTGAGAGCTATCGTTTTTTTTATTTTTTGAGCGATTTTCTTATGTAGGGGCTCATTTTTTGCAGAATGAGGTGACTGTTTTATTGGTATGCCTTTTTGTTCACTTGGTGTTGCACTTTTTGTGATGTAAGGTGACAAAAATGGCTTTTTTTGACAGTTTTTATTTTTTATGTATCGGACAGTGTGGATCATGTGATATATTTATAGAGCCGGTCGTCATGGACGCAGCAATTCCAAATATTTCTATTTTATTTATTTTTTCCTATTTTTAATATTTTTTTTTTTATTACTTAGTTGGGGAATTTTCTTTTTTACATGTGAAACCTTTTTTTTTTTATAAAACACTATTTTACACTATGTGTCCCCCATAAGGTCATACAAGACCTCTGGGGGACATTTGACGTAATTTTTTTTTTTTCACTATTGATTTCTCCTGTAACTGGGGCTGACATAGTACAGTCGTGGCCAAACGTTTTGAGAATTACATAAATATTGGAAATTGGAAAAGTTGCTGCTCAAGTTTTTATCATAGCAATTTGCATATACTCCAGAATGTTATGAAGAGTGATCAGATGAATTGCATAGTCCTTCTTTGCCATGAAAATTAACTTAATCCCAAAAAAACTTTCCACTGCATTTTATTGCTGTCATTAAAGGACCTGCTGAGATCATTTCAGTAATCGTCTTGTTAACTCAGGTGAGAATGTTGACGAGCACAAGGCTGGAGATCATTATGTCAGGCTGATTGGGTTAAAATGGCAGACTTGACATGTTAAAAGGAGGGTGATGCTTGAAATCATTGTTCTTCCATTGTTAACCATGGTGACCTGCAAAGAAACGTGTGCAGCCATCATTGTGTTGCATAAAAATGGCTTCACAGGCAAGGACATTGTGGCTACTAAGATTGCACCTCAATCAACAATTTATAGGATCATCAAGAACTTCAAGGAAAGAGGTTCAATTCTTGTTAGGAAGGCTTCAGGGTGTCCAAGAAAGTCCAGCAAGCGCCAGGATCGTCTCCTAAGGAGGACTCAGCTGCGGGATTGGAGTGCCACCAGTGCAGAGCTTGCTCAGGAATGGCAGCAGGCAGGTGTGAGCGCATCTGCACGCACAGTGAGGCGAAGACTTTTGGAAGATGGCCTGGTGTCAAGAAGGGCAGCAAAAAAGCCACTTCTCTCCAAAAAAAAAACATCAGGGAAAGATTGTTCTTCTGCAGAAAGTATGGTGAATGGACTGCTGAGGACTGGGGCAAAGTCATATTCTCCGATGAAGCCTCTTTCCGATTGTTTGGGGCATCTGGAAAAAGGCTTGTCCGGAGAAGAAAAGGTGAGCGCTATCATCAGTCCTATGTCATGCCAACAGTAAAGCATCCTGAGACCATTCATGTGTGGGGTTGCTTCTCATCCAAGGGAGTGGGCTTACTCACAATTTTGCCCAAAAACACAGCAATGAATAAAGAATGGTACCAAAACACCCTCCAACAGCAACTTCTTTCAACAATCCAACAACAGTTTGGTGAAGAACAATGCATTTTCCAGCACAATGGAGCACCGTGCCATAAGGCAAACGTGATAACTAAGTGGCTCGGGGACCAAAACGTTGACATTTTGGGTCCATGGCCTGGAAACTCCCCAGATCTTAATCCCATTGAGAACTTGTGGTCAATCCTAAAGAGGCGGCTGGACAAACAAAAACCCACTAATTCTGACAAACTCCAAGAAGTGATTATGAAAGAATAGGTTGTTATCAGTCAGGAATTGGCCCAGAAGAGCATGCCCAGTCGAATTGCAGAGGTCCTGAAAAAGAAGGGCCAACACTGCAAATACTGACTCTTTGCATTAATGTCATGTAATTGTTGATAAAAGTCTTTGAAACGTATGAAGTGCATGTAATTATATTTCACTACATCACAGAATCAACTGAAACAAATATCCATTCCAGAACAAGAACTCTGTTTTTAAGTGAATGTATTTTCTATTACACTCACTGTCCTGGGCTGGGCTATCTATGTGTGTGTGTGTATATATATATATAAATATTGATTTATTTATTTATTGTACCAGTATGTGTCGTAAGATGCTCACCCAGAATGCTTAGCTGGGTGAGATAAAACGGAAGCCAGAAATTTATGTTGTCTCAGCAAAACATAGGCCTGTTTTTTAGGATTTCGTGGGCTGGTTTCTAATGGAAGGGCATGTTAGTTGATAGTGGGATATCCCACTCCCCCCCCCCACACCCAGATCATCACTTTTCCCAGCCTGAGGCAAGCCCAGGTGTGACTGCTGGGATCGTTATTGGGGAATAAAAAGAGGCCTCAGAGCATCTGTCATTGTCGGAGCATGGTGGCTGTTTGACTGTGTGGCTGTGCAAAGCCTGATACCC